>CM070773.1:112468825-113036325 GCA_036346955.1 Dipus sagitta
TGCATGTGTCTGGAGTTCCTTTGCAGTGGCTGGAGGCCCTGGGACACCCATTCTCTCTTTCTCTCAAATAAATAAATAAATAAATAATACATATTTTAAAAGTCCAGTATAGGGCTGGAGAGATGGCTTAACGGTTAAGCGCTTGCCTGTGAAGCCTAAGGACCCCGGTTCAAGGCTCTATCCCCAGGACCCACATTAGCCAGATGCACAAGGGGGCGCACGCGTCTGGAGTTTGTTTGCAGAGGCTAGAGGCCCTGGCGCAACCATTCTCTCTCTCTCCCAATCTCTTATCTGCCTTTCACTCTCAAATAAATAAATAAAAATTTTTTTAAAGTCCAGTATAAGGCAGAAAATCAATATATGCCAGCATTTTGTAGCTCGAAAAAAAGTTTGGTATTTTCAAAAAAAATACCAGTATAAAGCCAGGTGTGGTGGCACATGCCTTTTATCTCAGCACTCGGGGGGCAGGGGAAGGAGGATTGCCTCGAATTTGAGTCCAGCCTAGGCTACAGAGTGAGTTCCAGGTCAGCCTGAGCCAGAGACCCTACTTAAAAAAAAAAAAATCCCAGCACTCGGGAGACAGAGGTAGGTGGATCAGATGAGTTCGAGGCCACCCTGAGACTACACAGTGAGTTCCAGGTCAGCCTGGAGTAGAGTGAGACCCTACCTCAAAAAACCAAAAAAAAAAAAAAAAAAAAAAAAAAAACAACAAACAAACAAACAAAAAAAAAAACAAACAAGCCGAGGGGTGGTGGTGCAAGCATTTAATCCCAGCACTCAGGAGGCAGAGGTAGAAGGATTGCCATGAGTTTGAGACCACTCTGAGACTAAATAGTGACTTCCAGGGCAGGCAGCATGGTCTAGAGAGAGACCCTACCTCAAAAAAAAAAAAAAAAAAAAGCTCCCTCCAGACATAAAATGGCCTGGATATCCATGACCTCACAGTGCCTGACACTACCTACACAAGACCATCATAAGAGGAGGAAAAGATCATGACATCAAAATGAAAGAGAGACTGATTCAGATGGGGAGGGGCTACGATGGAGAGTGGAGTTTCAAAGGGGAAAGCGGGGGAGAGGGAGGGTAGCACCATGGTCTATTTTTTATAATCATGGAAAATGTTAACAAAAATTGAGAAAAGAAAAAAAAAAGGGGCATGGTAGCACACACCTTTAAACCCAGCACTCAGGAAGCAAAGGTAGGAGGATCACTGTAAATTCGAGGCCACCCTGAGACTACAGAGTGAATTCCAGCTCAGCCTGAACTAGAGTGAAACCCTAACTTGAAAAAAAAAAGAGGGGGCTGGAAAAATGGCGTAGCAGTTAAGGTCCTTGCCTGCAAAGCCTAAGGACCCAGATTCGGCTCCCCAGAACCCATGTAAGCCAGATGCACAAAGTGATGCATGAGCACAAGGTGGCACAGGCATCTGGAGTTCAACTACAGTGGCTGGAGGTCCTGGTGCACCCATTCTCTCTGTCTCTCTTCTAACTCCCTCTACTTACAAATAAATAAATAAAATCTTTAAAAAAAAATAGAGCCAGAAGCCAAGAATGGTGGCGCACACCTTTAATCTCAGCACTCAGGAGGCAGAGGTAGGAAGATCCCTGTGAGTTCGAGGCCTCCCAGAGACTACACAGTGAATTCCAGGTCAGCCTGGACTGGAGTGAGACCCTACCTAAAAAAAAAAAAATAGAGCTGGGCATGGTGGTGCATGCCTTTAATCCCAGCACTTGGGAGGCAGAGGTAGGAGGATTGCTGTGAGTTCGAGGCCACCCAGAGACTACACAGTGAATTCCAGGTCAGCCTGGATTAGAGTGAGACCCTACCTAAAAAAAAAAAAACAAAAAACAAACAAAAAATAGAGCTGGGCATGGTGGTGCATGCCTTTAATCCCTGCACTAGGGAGGCAGAGGGGGGATCACCATGAGTTCAAAGCCACCCTGAGACTACATAGTGAATTCCAGGTCAGGCTGAGCTAGAGAGTGAGACCCTACCTCGAATAACCAAATTTTAAAAAGGGCTGAAGAAATGGCTTAGCGCCACATGTTCTCCCTCATATGTGGATCTTAGCTAGAGATGATTGGGCTTCTGTGTGAGAAGGAAAAAACTCAGTAGCAGAGGCCAGTAAGTTAAAAAAGGAGATAGAAAGGGAAGAGAAAGAAAGGGAGGAGGGCTTTTATTAGGTTGGTATTGTATATATGTAAGTAGAAAGATTGAGATGGGGAGGGGATATGATGGAGAATGGAATTTCAAAGGGGAAAGGGGGGAGGGTAATACCATGGGATTTTTTTTGTTATCATGGAAAATATTAATAAAAATGGAGAAAAAAAAATAAAAAAAGGAAAAAAAAAAAAAGAAAAAAAAAGAAATGGCTTAGTGATTAAGGTGCTTTCCTGAGAAGCCAAAGGACCCAGGTTCAATTCCCCAGGACCCACATAAACCAGATGGTCTAGCGCACCCATTCTTTTTTGGTTTTTCAGGGTAGGGTTTCACTCTAGCCCAGGCTGACCTAGAATTCATTATGGAGTCTCAGAGTGGTCTTTAAACTCACAGCAATCCTCCTACCTCTGCCTCCCAAGTGCTGGAGTGCTGGGATTAAAGGCGTGTGCCACCACCCCGGCCCATTCTCTGTTTATCTGCCTCTTTCTCTCTCTCTCTCAAACAAATAAAATAAAATAAATAGTTGTTTTTTTTTTGTTTTTTTTTGTTTTGTTTTTTTTTAAAGAAGCCGGGTGTGATGGTGCATGCCTTTAATCCCAGGCACTCCAGCACTTGGGAGGCAGAGGTAGGAGGATCACCTGAGTTGAAGGCCACCCTGAGACTACAGAGTGAATTCCAGGTCAGCCTGAGCTAAGGTGAGACCCCACCTCAAAACAATAAAAATAAAGGTTTTAAAGGCAAGGTGTAGTGGTGCACACCTTTAATGCCAGCACTTGGGAGGCAAAGGTAAGAGGACTGATGTGAGTTTGAGGCTAGCCTGGAACTACAGAGTAAGTTCCAGGTCCCCCTGGGCTAGAGTGAAATCCTACCTTGGAAAAACCAAAAAACAGCAACAACCTAAACTTTTTTTTTTTTTTTTGTTTTTTGAGGTAGGGTCTCACTCTAGTTCAGGCTGACCTGGAATTCACTCTGTAGTCTCAGGGTGACCTTGAACTCACGGCAATCCTACCTCTGCCTCCCAAATGCTGGGATTAAAGGTGTGTGCCACCACGGCCGGCTCTAACAACCTAAATTTTTGAACAATGTTGGGACTGATAAGATTTTGGGAACTGTTGGGACATGAACTTACATGCTTCTTTCAGTTTGTGCATGAGAGACGTGCATATGTGTATGTGTGTGGCTGGGCATCATGTGTCCACGTGCATGTGAAGGCCACCTTAGGTGGCCATCCTCAGGTATGCCGTTCATCTTTTTCTGAGACAGTGTCTCTCACTGGCCTTGAGCTCACCAGCAAGGCTAGACAGGCTGGCCAACAAGCTCCAGGGACCACCTGTCTTTCTTTGCCTCCCCAGTGCTGACAGTACAGGCATCCACCACCATGCCAGTAAACACTAGGGATCAAATTCAGGTCATGTGCTCAAGGCAAGCACTTCATTGACTGAACTACCTACCCAGCAGCCCCTAAATGTATTTTGCATTATGAATGGCCATGAGCCTTTGGGGAGAAAGAGTGGAATACTATGGCTTCAATATAAATAAGCCCCCAGAGGTTCATGTGTTCCACGCTTCCTCCCGGCTGGTGGTGCTATTTTGAGAGTTGGTGGAAACTTCAGGAGGTGGGGCACAGGTAAGGAAGAAGGTCACTGGTGTTGTTCCTTTGAAGGTTATACCTCATCCCTCCTTTCTCTCTGCTTCCTGTTTGCCTTGAGGCGAAGAATCTCCTTCACCACGTGCTCTGGCTACTATGATACCAAGCACATGGAGCCAAGCAACTACAGATGGACCCCTCTGAAACCATCGACCAAAAGAAACCTTTCCTTCTTAGAACAAAAGAAAAAGAGGCCGGACGTGGTGGCACACACGCCCAGTAGTCAGGAAGGCAGTGGTAGGAGGATCGCTGTTAGTCCGAGGCCAGCCTGAGATTACATGGTGAATTCCAGGTCAACCTGAGCTAGAGTGAAACCCTAACTTGAAAAACCAAAAAAAAAAAAAAAAAAAAAAAAAAAAAAAAAAAGGGACTGGAGCTGGAGAGATGGCTCAGCACTTAAAGGCACTTGCTTGCAAAGCCTAACAGTCTAACAGTCTGGGTTTGATTCCCTAAAACCACATAAAGCCATATGCACAAAGTGGTGTATGTGCCTGGAGCTCATCTGCAGTGGCAAAAGGCCCTGGTGTGCCCATTCATTCTGTCTCTCTTTACTTGCAAATAATTGTACATACATATATATATTTGGGCCACCACAAAATATTTTTTTAATTTAATTTATTTATTTATTTGAGAGAGGGAAAGAGGCAGAATGAGAGAGAGAGAAAATGGGCTTCCAGCCACTGCAAACGAACTCCAGATGCATGCACCACCTTGTGCATCTGGCTTACGTGGGTCCTGGAGAACCAAACCAGGATCCTTTGGCTTTGCAGGCAAGTGCCTTAACCGCTAAGCCATCTCTCCAGCCCCCAAATAAAATACTTTTAATAAAAAAGAAAAGAAAAAATGTGTTTTGAAAAAGTAAAAATAAAAGGCCGTGTATAATGGAAAACACCTTTAATCCCAGCACTTGGGAGGCAGTAATAGGAAGATCGCTGTGAGTTCCAGAACAACTTGGAACTACAGAATGAGTTCCAGTTCAGCCTGGACTATAATGAGACCCTACCTTGGAAAAATGTCACTGTGGCAACTTCAAAACTCAAAGCTGGTAAATTGCTAACACAGTTACATATATTCTCTTTCCTTCAATCTACTAGGAAAGCAATCCTAGGCAGAAATAATGTTGTAGTTCAATTATTCTGCCAAATTAATTCAAAGGAAATGCCTCTGTAATCTATGACTTGAAGTAACTGCTCAAGAGAAATGGATCTATTCTTTTTATTTATTTTTGGTTTATCAGGGTGGCCTCAAACTTGCAGTAATACACCTACCTCTGCCTACCAAGTGCAGGGATTAAGGGCGTGCACCACCATGCCCAGCTCTTTTTATTTATTTTTAATTTCTATTTTCTATTTATTCAATCTTTTTTTTTTCTTTTTTTCTTTTTTTTTTTTTTTAGTTTTTCGAGGTAGGGTCCCACTCTAGCTCAGGCTGACCTGGAATTCACTCTGTAGTCTCAGGCTGGCCTTGAAACAGGGATCCTCCTACCTCTGCCTCCCGAGTGAGTGCTGGGATTAAAGGTGTGCGCCACAACGCCCGGCTCTATTCAATCTTTTTTAAAAAATATTTTATTTACTTATTTGTAGGTAAGCAGAGAAATATAGAGAAAGAGAATATGGGCACACCAGGACCTCAAGCCATAGCAAGGAAACTCCAGATCTATGTGCCCCCCTTTATACATCTGGCTTACATGCATACTGGAGAATTGAACCCAGGTCATTAGGCTCTGCAGATAAGCACCTTAACTGCTGAGCCACATCTCCAGTCCTCATTTATCTTTTTAGCTTTTTGTTTTGTTTTTTCGAGACAGAGTCTTGACCTAGCATGTAGCATCAGCCTGGCCTGGAGCTCACAGCAATCCTCTGCCACCCAAGTGCTGGCATTAAAGGCATGCGCCACCACACCCAGCATTTATTTTTATTTTCATTTTCTTTGGTTTTTTGAGGTAGGGATTCACACTAGCCCTGGCTGATCTAGAGTTCTCTATGTAGTCTCAGGGTGGCCCTGGACTCACAGTACTCCTCCTACCTCTGCCTCCCGAGTGGTGGGATTAAAGGCATGTGCCACCATGCCTGGCTTTTTTTAATTTAGCTTTTTTGAAGCAGGGCTTCATTCTAGCCCTGGAAGACCTAGAACTCACTCTGTAGGCCAGACTGGCCTCAAACTAACCAATCCTCCTACCTCATCTTCCCAAGTGCTAAGATTAAAGGTACTCACCATGCCCAGCAGGCTAAAGATCCATACTTTTAGGCAGAGTAATCACAAACTAAGACAGAAATGGTTTATGACAGAAATGGTTGCTTCCAGTGTGCCAATGAAATACAACAACTTGCTGGGCCTGGTAGTACAGGCCTGTAATTCCAGAGATGCTCAGCAGGTTGAAGCAGGACAACCACAAGTTCAAGGCCAGCCTGGACTACGAGTGAGTTGAAGTGTAGCCTGGGCAACTTTGTGAGAATCAGTCTCAAAACTAAAAAACAAAAAATAAAGAGGGCTAGAAACACAGCTCAGTTGTAGAATACTTGTCTGTTGTGTATATTTAATCCAAGGACTGAAAGAAAGGATGGGCTGGAGAGATGGCTTAGCAGTTAAGGCACTTGCCTTTGAAGCCTAAGGACCCAGTACTCACGTAAGTCAGATGCACATGGTGGCACAGGTATCTAGAGTTCATTTGCAGTGGCTAGAAAGGTCCTAGCACGCCCATTCTCTCTGTCTCTCTTTCAAATAAATAAACTAAAAAATTATTTTTTTTAAAAAGAAAGAGGGCTGGAGGGATGGCTTAGCGGTTAAGGTGTTTGCCTGCAAAGCCAAAGGACCCAGGTTCGATTCCCCAGGACCCACATTAGCCAGATGCACAAGGGGGCACTCGCATCTGGAGTTCGTTTGCAGTGGCTGGAGGCCCTGGCATGCCCATTCTCTCTCTCTCCCTCCCTCCCTCCATTTTTCTGTCAAATAAATAAAATTAAAATATTTTTTAAAAAAGAAAGAAAATGGGCTGGAGTGATGGCTTAGTGGTTGAGGAGCTTGCTTGCAAAGCCTAAGGACCTAAGTTCAATTCTCCAGGTCCCACGTAAGCCAGACACACAAGGTGACACATGCATCTGGAGTTTGTTTGCAGTGACTACAGGCCCTGGTGCACCCATTCTCTCTATCTCCCTCCCTCTGTCTCAAATAAATAAAAATGAATTTTTTTAAAGGAAGAAAATGGTTAGAGGGATGGCTTAGTGGTTAAGGCATGTGCCTGCAAAGCCAAAGGACCCAGGTTCGATTCCCTAGGACCCACATAAGTTAGATGCACAAGGGGCACATGCGTCTGGAGTTCATTTGCAGTGGCTACAGGCCCTATTGTGCTCATTCTATCTGTCTCTCTTCTATCTCTCTGCTTGCAAATGAATAAATAAAAATTTTAAAAACAGAAAATTAAGGAAGGAAGGAAGGAAGGAAGGGGAGATGGGAAAGGGGGAGGGAGAGGGGGAAGGGAGGGAGGAAGGAAGGGAAGGAAGGAAGAAGGAAGGACAGACGGGTGTAGGCGGAGCACATCTTTAACCTCAGCACTCATGAGGGAGAGGTAGGAGGATTACTGTGAGTTCGAGGCCACCCTGAGACTACTTAGTAAATTCCAAGTCAGCCTGTGCTACAGCAAGACCCTACCTTGAAACACCAAAACTGAAGGATGGGAGGGAAAAACAGCAACTTATTCTGGGCACAGTGGCTCATGCTTGTAATCCTAGCACCCAGAAGACTGGAGTAGGAGGATAACCTTGAATTTGAGGTAAGCCGGGGCAACATAGTGAATTCCAAGCCTACATGGGCCACATAGTAAAATCCTGTCTCAATCCAACTTCAGACATGTGTGCCCCCTTGTACACATGTGTGACCTTGTGCTTGCATGACTGTGCATAGACAACTTACATGGGACCTGGAGAGTCGAATATGAGTCCTCAGGCTTCGGAGGCAAGAGCCTTAACTGCTAAGCCAATCTCTGCAGCCCTCAAGTCTGTTTTAAAAGATCTAGGTATTTGGAGCTAGAGAGATGGCTTAGCAGTTAAGGTGTTTGCCTGCAAAGCCAAAGGACCCAGGTTCGATTTCCCCAGGACCCACATAAGCCAGATGCATAAGGTAGCACATGCATCTGGAGTTCACCTGCAGTGGCTGGAGGCCTTGGCGTGACCACTCTCTTTCCCTTTCTCTGCCTGTTTCTCTCTCTCTCAAAGAAATACAAAAAAAAATTAAAAGTTAAAAAAAAAAAATCTAGAGCCGGGTGTGGTGGCGCAAGCCTTTAATCCCAGCACTCAGGAGGCAAAGGTAGGAGGATCACCGTGAGTTCGAAGCCACCCTGAGACTCCATAGTGAATTCCAGCCTGGGCTAAAGTGAGACCCTACCTCGGAAAAAAAAAAAAAAAAAGATCTAGGTATTATATTCAGCAGCAAAAATTCAATTCCAGCCAGGCGTGGTGGTGCAAATTTTCCCAGTACTTTGGGAGGCAGAAATGCAGGAGGAATGCTGAGAGTTAGAGGCCAGCCTGAGATTACCTAGTGAATTACAGGTCAGCCTGGGCTTGAATGAGACCATATCTCGAAAACCATGCCCCTCCCCCACCAAAAAATTCAATTCCAAAGGTGTGGTGGCACACACCTTAAATCCCAGCACTGTGGAAGCTCAGGTAGGAGAATCACTGTGAGTTTCATGTCAGCCGAGGGCTACAAAGTGAGTTCCAGGTCAGTGCTCCATAAAAACTTCTAAAGATACAAATACAAGGAAGAATACGTCAGAACTCAAAACTGAAAATGGTTTTAAGTAGTTCATTCACCATAAGTAGCAGAGTAGTCACTCAAGGTTCTAAAGTACAGAGAGCTCTGTGAAGTCTACTGGACATCCCAGAAGAGACCTCAGAATAGCTTTCTTTGTTTCTTTTTCTTTCTTTCTTTTTTTTTTTTTTTGGAGGTAAGGTCTCACTACCTGGAGTTCAGTCTCAGGATGGCCTTGAACTCATGGCGATCCTCCTACCTCTGCCTCCTGAGTGCTGGGATTAAAGGCGTGCGCCACCATGCCTGGCTTCAGAATAGCTTTCTTATCAAAACTGTTTCATACTTTGTTTTAAGAGGAACACTTGCCGGGTGCATGCCTTTAATCCCAGCTCTCGGGAGGCAGAGGTAGGAGGATCTCCATGAGTTCGAGGCCACCCTGAAAGTATAGTTAATAAACTATAGTTAATTCCAAGTCAGTGTGGACCAGAGAGAGACCCTACCTCGAAAAACCAAAATAATAAATAAATAAATAAAAGGAACACTTTAAACTGGGTGTAGTGGCGCACGCCTTTAATCCCAGCACTTGGGAGGCAGAGGTAGCAGGATCACCTTGAGTTCGAGGCCACCCTGAGACTACATAGTGAATTCCATCCAGGTCAGCCTGGGTTAGCGAGACACTACCTTGAAAACTAAAAATAAATAAATAAAAATAAAGGAACACTTAAGGGCACTTTACTCTGATCATGCAGCCTATACTTACAAGAGATGAGAAAGCTGCAGCCACTCTGTTAGACTTCAAAACTCATGGACTTTAGAACAAAACTTTGTTTAAAGTTTGCTTTATCACCATCCTATCCCAAGAAGTATAAGAAAATCAGAAAACTTTAGGGGGAAATTGTCATTATTAGGCTGTGAAGGCATCAATCATAAAACCCCCACACCTCTTTTGTTACAAATCCTAGTAATACATTTACAGTAGAGAGCGAGCCAAGGAAACCCAACCCAGTGGACTGGCAAAGGGGGCATCCACGGCAGCTTTCAGAAAGAAGGGGCCCTGCTGGTTTGCAAGTCGCTCTTCTATCTTCCCAGGTCCTATTTATGCTTTGAAGTGGGTACTAATATCCCACTCCCAAGTCGAGGCCCTTTGTACCAGGGCGCTACAGTCGCTGATGCAAACACCTTGGCAAAGTTCAGTTTGGTACCAGGATGAGCTACAGACGGTATCTCTCTCTCTCTCTCTCTCTCTCTCTCTCTCTCTCTCTCACACACACACACACACACACACACACACACACACGAGTGTTGGGGAAAAGGGAGAAAGAACACACACGAAGAAAGAGATCAGGTCATTGCCCTCCCGAAACTTCCACCTGCCCTCTGCTTCCTGAGTGAGCCCGGTGCCAGATCAGATGTCAAAAACTCGGCAAAAAAAAAAAAAAAAAAGTCCCGTGATAGGACGACTTCCACCTCTCCCCGGGATACCGAAGCCTTGCCCCTTACCTCCCCGACCGACCCAGGCTCGGCCCGCACCCCGCCCCTGGCCCACTCTGCCCTTCCGCCCCAGCAAGGCCTGCCCCCTTTCGGGACACCCCGGAGTCCCGAGGCGGGCAAGCTCTGCACCCCCCACCCCAAGCCGGCAGTACTGGAGGGTGCAGCCCCGGTGCTGGGGGTGGGGGGAGCCCGCAGGAGCTGGTCTCCCCCGCCTCGGTGTGCGCGGAAGGAAAGGGGGCGGCGACCACCCGTACCTGTCAGGTCTCTTCCCGGGACCAACAGCAGCGTAACTTCAGGAGCCCATGTCCGTCCGGATGGGGTGGGAGGGGAGCCCGGCCCCTCTCCCGGGAGCAGGGGCGCGCGGATCCCGGGAAGGGGGCTGGGGACCCGGGAGCAGCACTTAGTCTCTTCCCATGCTCCCCCCGCCCGGCGCCTGGCCGGGGCCGGACAGCGCCTCCGCCGGCCCCTGCGCACCGCCTCACACCCGCGCTCACACACACACACACACACTCACACTCACTCACACTCCCTCGCGCGCTCGCTGGCTCGCACACGCACTCCCCTCCCTCCTCCTTCTCCTCCTCTGTTTATCTCCTCCAGCTGTCTGGGGACCCAGGAGAAACCCAGCACTGCGCCTGCGCCACGCAGTCTCCGTGCACGTCCCCACACCCCGGCCTCGCAGTCAAGAGGCTAAGCTACGGACACTGCGCCCGGCAGTTTCCAGAATAGCGAGCCCGGGGCCCCAGTTCTCTCCCCCACTCGCCGCGCCTTCCACCCCGCGCGCCCGGTCAACGTCTGCTGCCGGCGGTGCCTACTAACCTGCTAGCGGGAGGGAGACCCCCTCGCTTTTCCGGGGCCAATCCGCTTCGCCGCTCACGGGACCGGCAGCCAGTGGGCGGGCGGGAAAGCCGGACTAAGCCCTAGAGCACTATGGGAATTGTAGTTTTCTTTTTACCGCCCCGGAGCTACAGCTGCGTGGGTTTGTACCTTCCCCTCCCCCCCCCGTTGCCATTAGTTACCGGGACGCACCTCCCATCCCACCACCCGATACAATGCTCTCTTAGCACAGCTTCTGGGACCCGCCCACACACACTCGCCCAGAGTCCAGCACAGCCCCACCCACCCACCCAAGAGCTCCTCAAGACTACCTCTGAGCCTCCAAATTAGATTGGGACTCCTTATGCTAGGTACCCAACCCAGGGCCCTTTAAGAGCCAAGCCTCAGCCTACTTCTTAGCTCTGGGTGGGGGCCTCTAAAATAGGACATTCTGCGATGCGATCTTCCAGGGCCTGTAGAAGTGGCCTGGAGGAGTCCCTGTGCACACTCTAGGTACTACTCAGGCCAATGCCTCTAAGAATGCCCTGTGCAGCCACAGGTCTGGTTTCTTATTTTAAAAAGTTCCGAAGGCGAAAAAGGAAGGCACTATGGCTAACTTCAAGAGCCTTAAGACAGAAAACACACTGTCATCACCTCCTGTAAAGGGAAATGTCACTTAGGGTGACACAGAGTGCCAGTGTCAGATGATAATGCATTTTCACTGTATTGAGTATGGTCCCTTAGATAAGTACAGAAGAGGATAAGAAGCAAAGATGTTAAAGTGTAACCAGCCCAGAGTTACATGGCTGATAACTAAGCAAGTTTGGGAATCAAACCAGGACGCACCAACCCTCAAAAGGACACCATATACACATTTAGCACTGGGTGCTTTGTGCCATGTTTATCAATCCATGAGTTTCTTTTTCTCCAATCCTGTTCACTTGTGTGAATTAGTTTGTAAGCTCCCAAATGATAATTTCTCTCCATTGGGTGAAGAACCTATTCTTGTGATTTTTGCAAACAGAATCTTCCATGATTTCCCCTAAAAATGTTGTGGGTCACTGGGTTAGCAGGGCACAGTGGTGCACACACTTTAATCCCAGCACTTGGGAAGATGAAGTAGTAGGATCGCTGTGAGATCAGGGCCAGCCTGGACTACAGATGGCTTCCAAGTCCACCTGGGCTACAGTGAGACCTTGCCTCCAAAAAAAATGGAAGGCTGGAGAGATGGCTTAGTGGTTAAGGCACTTGTCTATAAAGTCAAAGGACCCAGGTTTGATTCCCCAGGGCCTACATAAAGCCATATGCACAAGGTGGCACATGCATCTGGAGTTTGCAGTGCCTGGAGGTACCCATTCTCTCTTCCGCCCTCTATCTGCCTTTCTCCCTCTCTCTCTCTCTCTCATATACACACACATAATAAATAAATAAACAAAAACTTAAAAAAATATGTAGCCCAAGCTGACCTGGAATCCACTAAGTAGTCTCAGGAGGGCCTAGAACTCACAGTGATCCTCCTACCTCTGCCTCCCCAGTGCTGGGACTAAAGGCATGTACCACCACACCCAGCTAAATTAAATACCATTTGTTTATGTATTTGAGAGCAAAACAGAGAGAACATGGACTCACAAAGACTCCTAGCCCCTCCAAAACACTGCAGAGAGAGTGAGAAACAGATAGAGAAAGAGAATGGATGCACCAGGGCCTCTAGCCACTGCAAAGGAACTCTAGATGTGTGTGCCACCTTGGGCGTCTGGCTTATGTCTGTACCAGGGAATCAAGCCTGGGTCCTTAGGCTTTGCAGGCAAGTGTCTTAATTACTAAGCCATCTCTCCAGCCCACATTTACTTTTAAAGAGACTAGAAGGTGTGGCCTATTCCTGTCTCTTTTCTCTTTCTCTCTCTCTCTCTCTCTCTCTGTTTTCAAATAGGCAAATAAACATGACTTATTTTCTTGGGTATAGTATTATCTATATTTTTATGGTTCTAGGTATGTAATACAGGACTGTGTACAAGCAAGTCAAGCACCACTGAGCTGTGTCCTTGGCCCTATTATTTTTCTGAATGTTTCAAATTGCTTCTAATTAAACATTTAATTTTAAGCCGGGCGTGGTGGCGCACGCCTTTAATCCCAGCACTCGGGAGGCAGAGGTAGGTGGATCGCCATGAGTTCGAGGCCACCCTGAGATTACATAGTGAATTTCAGGTCAGCCTGGGCTAGAGTGAGACCCTACCTCGAAAAACCAAAAAAAAAAAAAAAAAAAAAAAAAAAGTTAATTTTTAATTTTTTTAATTGAATGATAGGAAAAATCCACCTTAACTTAGGCATTAGGCCTAGCTCAAAGTTCTGTGATTTAGGGCTGAGGATGCAGCCCAGTGGTAGAGCACTTGCCTAGCACAGGAAAAATCTGACAGGTGTGGTGGCACAGGCCTTTGATTTCAGCACTAGGGAAACAGAAGTAGGAGGATCACTTTGAGTTTGAGGCCGCCTGGGACAATACAGTAAGTTCCAGATCATTCTGAGCTAGAGTGAGACCCTAACTGGAAAAAAAAAAAAGGAAAAATCTGTAACCCGTACCATAAATGAAGTTTAGAATTTAGAAGATAAATTAGGTTCTACCACCTTTGGGACTTCTAATTACAAAGCCTTGTAGGAGTAAACCTGTCACCATGAGTAAAAGTTGAGGGCTGGAGAGATGGCTTAGCGGTTAAGCGCTTGCCTGTGAAGCCTAAAGACCCTGGTTCGAGGCTCGATTCCCCAGGACTGAGGGCACACTCGTCTGGAGTTCGTTTGCCATGGCTGGAGGCCCTGATGCGCCCATTCTCTCTCTCTCTCTCTCTCTATCTGCCTTTCTTTCTCTGTCTGTTGCTCTCAAATAAATAAGTAAAAATAAACAAAATAATTTTTTTTAAAGTTGAGATCCTTAAGGTTAATCCTTTCATTTGGCCAAGAAGAAAACTGTGGCCTAGCACAATATCATAATTCACGTAAAGCCATGCTAAGAGCCTTACACTACAGTCCTGCTGGTATGTGAGGAGGAGATCATCTTATCACTGCACCCGTGTTCAGCCTCATTCCTGCACTAGGAATCACTCTCCCTTTTCCATTAATCTTACAAATCTGCATTCCGGCCTGGGAGTGTAGCTCAGTGGTAGAGTTCTTGCCTAGGTTGCATGAGGCCCTGAGTTCAATCCCCAATACTACCAAAAAAAAAAAAAAAAAAAAAACCACCAGTAAGACAAAACTGCATTCCCTCTTGAAAACCTTACTGAGCTATGCAGAAATAATTTACCAATCTTATCCCCCACACTTCAGTCTGGATCTTTTTTTGGGATCGGGTGGGGTAGGATGAGACAGTGTCCTAGTTACATAGCCTAAGTTGGTCTGGACCTCACTATTTAGCATGGGCTGGCCTCAAATTTGCAACAATCCTCCAGCCTCAGCCACCCAAATGTTGGGATTACAGGCATGTATCACCACGCCTGGCTATTAGTTACTTTTTATCTAAAATGCAAAAACTGGGGGTAGCTTAGTGGTTAATGGCACTTGTTTGCAAAGCCTCATGCCCCAGGTTCAATACCCCAGTACCCATGTAAATCCAAGTGCACAAAATGGCCCATCCATCTGGAATGCATTTGCAGTGGAAAGAGACCCCGGTATACCTTTTCTCTCTCTTTAAAATTAAAAAAAAAAAAAAAGCGCTGGAGGAAAAATTGCTTAGTGGAGCCAGGCGTGGTGGCGCACACCTTTAATCCCAGCACTCAGGAGGCAGAGGTAGGAGGGTCACCATGAGTTCGAGGCCACCCTGAGACTACATAGTGAAATCCAGGTCAGCCTGAGCCAGAGTGAGACCTTACCTCAAAACAACAACAACAACAAAAAAAATTGCTTAGTGGTTGAGGCACTTGCCTCTGAAGCCTAAGGACCAGGTTCAATTCCCCAGGACTCACATAAGTCAGATGCACAAGGTGGCGCATGTCTGGAGTTCATGTGCAGTGGCTGTATGGCCTGGCACGCCCATTATCTCTCCCTCCTCTGCGCTCTCTCTCTCTCTCTCTCTCTCTCTCTCTCTCTCTCTCTCTCAAATAAATAAAATATTTAATATATATATATATATATATATATATATATATACATATATACATTGCCGGGCGTCGTGGCACATGCCTTTAATCCCTTCACTCAGGAGTCAGAGGTAGGAGGACCGCTATGAGTTCAAGGCCACCCTGAGACTATATAGTGAATTCCGGGTCAGCCTGGGCTAGAGTAAGACCCTACCTCGAAAAAACAAAAAAAAAAAAAAAAGTTGGGGGGGATAACTTCTCTGAACCTCTCATCTCTTCTATAAAAAGAGAATTTTTAGGGGTAGTCATGAGCCCTAGGGGTGTAACGTCTGCTGCTGTCTGGCTAAATGTATATACTATGCTTATCAAACTTCTCTTAATGTTCATGCCCTTATATTAATGCTACTCTCACTTTTGGTAGAGAATCTTCTCTTTTCAGATGGCAGTGACCTTGGGATGACTCAGAAGGCATCATGGTGCTGGAAAGAAGTGACTGGAGTGCTCAGTATTGTAATATCTCTATCACACTTTCCAAGGCTCAGGGTCTAATGCGGAAGAGGTGGCAGAAAGAATGTAAGAACCAAAGGAAGGGTAGGACTCCTTACAACATGCCCCCCCAGACACAAAATGGCCTGGATATCCATGACCTCACAGTGCCTGACACTATGTACACAAGACCATCATAAGAGGAGGAAAAGATCATGACATCAAAATAAAAGAGAGACTGAATGAGAGGGGGAGGAGATATGATGGAGAATGGAGTTTCAAAAGGGAAAGTGGGGGAGGGAGGGTATTACCATGGGTTATTTTTTATAATCATGGAAGTTGTTAATAAAAACTTGGAAAATAAAATAAAATAAAAGAGAAAAGTTTTGCCTGGCATGGTGATGCACGGCTTTAACCCCAGCACTCTGGAGACAGAAGTAGGAGGAGGATCACTATGAGTTTGAGGCCAACCTGAGACTACATAGTGAATTCCACATCAGCGTGGGCTAGAGGGAGACCCTATCTTGAAGAAAAAAAAAAAAAGTTATAGGGGCTGAAGAGATAGCTTAGCAGTTAAGGCGTTTGCCTGCAAAGCCAAAAGACACAAGTTCAATTCCCCAGGACACACATAAGCCAGATGTACAAGGGGGCACACACATCTGGAATTTGTTTGCAGTGGCTGGAGACCCTGAAGCGCCCATTATCTCTCTCTGTCTCTCTCTCTCCCTGCCTATTTCTGTATCTGTCTCTCAAATAAATAAAATATTTAAAAAAAAAAAGTTTTAAGGCAGTCACAGTGAGCATGCCCTATAGTGCCAACACTTGGAAAGCTGAGGAAAAACTACTGCGAGTTTAAGACCAGGCTGGATTCATAGCAAGACCCTGTCTTGGTGACTTCAGCGTAAGATGGCAGCACAGTAGCCACACCAAAGCAGCCTAGGGCGGGAAATAAGCAGAAAAACAGCAAAATACACTCTTCTACCAAAAAGTGGAGGCGTATAAGTTATTACTGATCACAGCAGAGAAGCAAGAGAGACTGAGATCTTCCAGAAAGGAGGAAACTGGCCAGAATCCAGCCAAGGTGCCAGCAGCCATGGTCTGTGCCCCTGCCCGCCTGGCCAGCACAGCGCTGTAGGAGCAAAAATGAGGTGAAGGGATTTTCCAGTCACATCAGCCTCCTCACAAAGTCAAGAAACCTGAAGGCAAAGACAGCAGGGACCACCTGAGCAGCTACTGAAGGAGAACACAAACGGAAGCAGCTGAGCAGCTCCAGCAGGACTCCAGGCATTCTGCACTCCCCCAACCCCCAACCACCAGTGCTGCGGGGAACCACTGGAGAACTCATTCACCCCCAACTGCAGGTCATCCAGCACAGCTGATCAGAACACCAGATCTACGATGCAACAGAGAGAGATCGAGGTGGGCACTCAGCCTTGGTGAGGTTGAGAGCCATCCCAAAAGGTAACAGGGCCTACTTACACAAAGACAGGTACATAGGCCTGCCTTGGAAGTGCAAATTTCTCTTTCCATGTCAGAGCAGGTTATGAGTTACAAATTCTTGGTTGGATTTTCCATTCTCAAGTAAGCTGTATTTTGGTGTTGACTATTTTTGCCTTTGATGTTCCCTGATACATAGGACTTTTGTCTTTTTTTCTGGGGACAGGGTCTTATTTGGCCCCAGGCTGACCTGAAACCCATTTTAGACCAGAAATCTCAACCTCCCAGTTGACAGGATTAAGAGTTTGGGGCAACACACACCCTAAGGGATGTTGGCTTTATTAGATTATCTGTTTGTTTTAATCCCCACTAATGCATAAATACTCTGTGCTGGTTTAGATTGAATGTATATATTGCTCAGTTGAATTTTGGAATTTTCCTGTAAATTGCTCCACCCAGTCTAATAGAATACTTGACTAGCAGGCAAACAACACCTAGGGTCATTTCTGCTGTTTTCTTTTTTCTTTTTTTTTTTTTTTTTAACAGTTTTTATTTTTATTTATTTGAGAGCAACAGACAGAGAGAGAAAGAGGCAGAGAGAGAGAAAGAGAGAATGGGCATGCAAGGGCTTCCAGCCACTGCAAACAAACTCCAGACGCGTGCGCCACCTTGTGCATCTGGCTAACATGGGTCCTGGGGAATTGAGCCTCGAGCCTGGGTCCTTAGGCTTCACAGGCAAGCGCTTAACTGTTAAACCATCTTTCTAGCCCTTGATTTTTGTTTTTCAAGGTAGGGTTTCACTCTAGTGCAGGCTGACCTAGAATTCACTATGTAGTCTCAGGGTGGCCTTGAACTCATGGTGATCCTCCTACCTCTGCCTCCCCAGTGCTGGGATTAAAGGCGTGCGCCACCACACCCAGCCTCTGCTGCTTTCTTGGAGTTCAAGAGCTACACTTGGCACCTTAAACTTCTACCCTGAAGATATATAAGCTCAGATTTATATGGCTAAGAACCCTACAGATAATCAGAATACCCAAGCATCAAGTTAACTCAAGATGCAAAAATCTCTACATTATAATACAAGAAACACAAAAAATCAAGACAATACAATCCCACCAAAAACTATAAATCCATCAGAAATGACTCTCAATGAGACTGTTTTATTTGAAATGCTGGACAATTTCAAATAAATGATTTTATGTATACTCAAAGAAGAAATCAAAGAAGAAAACAAATGCCTGAAAGAGAACACAGGAAACCAACTTAATGAAATAAAACAAGATATGAGTAAAGAAATAGAAATAATGAAAAAATACCAATCAGGCTGTGCATGGTGGTGCACACCTCTAATCCCAGCACTCAGGCGGCAGAGGTAGGAAGATCGCCATGAGTTCAAGGCCACCCTGAGACTACATAGTGAATTCCAGGTCAGCCTGAGCTAGAATGAAACCCTATCTTGAACCCCCAACCCCGGAAAAGAAAAGAAAAAATACCAATCAGAAATGCTGGAAATGAAAAACAGAGTAAATCAAATATAAAAATCTGTAGAAAGTCTCACCAGTAGAATGGATCAGGAATATGTAAACTAAAAGACCAAGTGGCAGATCTAATACACTCCAACAAAGAGAAAGACAAAGCTAATAGGAAGGCATGAATGGGAATTTCAAGACATTCGGGACACTATGAAGAGATCAAACAAAAGAATTTAGGGCATAGTAGATAAAGAATTTCATTCTAAAGGCATAGCAGGCATTTTCAACAAAATCATGAAGAAAACCTCCCCAAAATAGGGAAAGTGATGCCAATGCAGATACAGGAAGCCTTTAGAACATGAAGCAGAAAAAACTTAGAAAGAACCTCTCACCATCATATTATAGTTAAACTATAACATACACAAACCAAAGAAAATATATTGAAAGCAGTTAGAAAGAAAAACCAAGTCACATACAAAGGCAAGCCCATCAGGATAACAGCAGATTACTCAATACAAATTTCCAAAGCCAAAAGGGCTTGGAATGATGTATTCTAAGTTCTGAAAGATGTCAACCAAGATACTTTATCCTGCAAAGCTATCTATCCAAATTGATGGAGAAATAAGAACATTCCACAACAAAAACAGGTTAAAGGAATATATGAGCACTAAGCTAGCTATACAGAAAATACTTGAAAGGATCCTCCAAGTGGAAGAAAAAGAAAAGCACACATATAAGGAACCAGGAAAGAATAAACAATACTCAAATCATAGTTAATACAAGAGAGTAAAGATAAAACCAGAACTACAAAACAATAATGGTGAGAGTAAATATACATCTTTCAATAATACCTCTTAATATCAACAGTGTCAATGACCCAACCAAAAGCCACAGGTTTGCAGATTGAGTTTAAAAATAGGATCCTGGCCGGCTATAGTGGTGCAAGCCTTTAATCTCAGCACTCAGTAGGCAGATGTAGGAGGATCGCCGTGAGTTCGAGGCCACTCTGAGACTACATAGTGAATTTCACATCAGCCTGGGCAATAGTGAAACCCTACCTCAAAAAAAAAAAAAAAAAAAAAAGAGTAGGGCATGGTGGTACATGCCTTTAATCCCAGCACTCTTGAGGCAGAGGCAGAAGGATCACTGTGAGTTCAAGGTCACCCTAAGACTACATAGTGAATTTCAGGTCAGCCTGAGCTAGAGTGAGACCCTACCTCGAAACCCCCCCCCCACCGACAAAAAAAAAAAAAAAAAAAAAAAAAAAAAAAAACAGGATCCTGAGCTGAGCTGGGCATGGTGGCATACACCTTTAATCCCAGGATTTGGGAAGCAGAGGCAGGAGATTGATCAGGGTGAGTTCAAGGCCTCCCTGAGACTACATAGTGAGTTCCAGGTCAGCCTGGGCTAGAGCGAGACTCTACCTCAAAAAATAAAATGAAAATAAACAGGATCCTTCTATTTGTTGCTTTCAAAAACCCACCTTTCCATAAAAGATGGACACTATCTTAGGGTGAAAGTTTCAAAAATGGTGTTTCAAGCAAATGGGCCTAGAAAACAAGCAGGTGTCGCTATCCTAATATCTGATAGGGTAGACCTCAAAACAACATCAACTAGGAAAGATAAGGAAGGTCACTTTATATTGATTAAAGGAAGACTCCAATAGAAGGACATTATAATCCTAAACATATATGCACCTAACATGGGGACTCCCAATTTCATCAAACACTATCAGATTTAAGGTCACAGATAACACCAAATACAGTTGTAGTGGGTGACTTCAATACCTCACTCTCATCAACTGACAGGTCATCTGGCAAAAAATAAACAGTGAAGCATCTGGATTAAGTGAGGTCATAGAACAAATGGACCTAACAGATATCTACAGGACATTTCACCCAAATGCTGCAGAATACACATTCTTTTCAGAAGCACCTGGAACATTCTCTAAAATAGACTACATATTAGGACACAAAGCAAATCTTAACAAATACAGAAAACTGAAATAATTCCTTGCACTCTGTCTGATCACAGTGGGATTAAACTACAAATCAGCAGTAAGAAAAGCTATACAGCATACACAAAATCATGAAACTAAACAATAGACTACTAAATGCTGAATGAGTCAATGAAGAAATCAAGAAGGAAATCAAAAGCCAGGAGTGGTGGCGCACACCTTTAATCCCAGCACTCAGTCAGTAGGCAGAGGTAGGAGGATGGCCATGAGTTCAAGGCCAATCTGAGACTATATAGTGAATTCCTGGTCAGGCTGGGCTGCAGTGATTCCCAGGACCTATGTAAGCCAGATGCACAAGGTAGCACCTGCATCTAGAGTTCGTTTGCAGTGGCTGGAGGCCCTGGCACACCCATTCTCTCTGTCTTTCTCTCTCTCAAATAAATAAATAAAAGCTAAAGGCCAGGTGTGGTGACTCACACCTTTAATCCCAACACTTGGGAAGCAGAGGTAGGAGGATGGCCAGGAGTTTGACACCATCTTGAGACTATATAGTGAATTCCAGGTTAGCCTGAACTAGAGTGAGACCCTACCTCAAAAAACAAAATAAATAAAAGTCCAGGCCCAGATGGATTCACTGGTGAAATTTACCAGACCTTCATGGAAGAACTAACACCAATGCTTCTCAAACTTTTCCATGAAATAGAAAAGGAAGGAATTCTATCAAACTCCTTCTATGAAGCCAGCATCACCCTGATACCAAAACCAGACAAAGAACAAAAAAATAAAATAAAACAAAAAACTAGAGACCAATCTCCCACATGAACATAGATGAAAAAATTCTCAACAAGATACTGGCAAACAGGGTTGGAGAAACAGCTTAGTGGTTAAAGCACTTGCCTGTGAAACCTAAGGACCCAGCTTCGATTCCCCAGGACCCACATAAGCCAGATGCATAAGGTGCTTCTGGAGTTCATTTGCAGTTGCTGGAGGCCCTGGTATACCCATTTTCTCTCTCTCCCTCTCTCTCTCTGCCTCTTTTTGTCTCTCAAATAATAAAAAAAAAAGTGAGTAAAAAAAAAAAAGCTATTGGGCGCCGGGTGTGGTGGTGCATGACTTTAATCCCAGCACTCAGGAGGCAGAGGTATGAGGATCGCTATGAGTTCGAGGCCACCCTGAGACTACATAGCAAATTCCAGGTCAGCCTGGGCCAGAGTGGGAACCTACCTCGAAAAAAAGCTATTGGCAATCCAAACGTGGTGGCACATGCCTTTAATCCCAGAACTCGAAGGCAGAGGTAGGAGGATTGCCATGAGTTTGGGGCCACTCTGAGACTACTAGAGTGAATTCCAGGTCAGCCTGAGCTAGAATAAGACCATACCTTGAAAAACAAAAACAAAAACAAACAAAAAAAAAAAAATTAAAAAAAAATTTTAAAGGCTATTTATGACAAACCTACAGCCAACCCAACATAAGACTAAATGGGGAAAAACTTAAAACTTTTCCACTAAAATCAGGAACAAGACAAGAGTGTCTACTGTCCCTATTTTTCAAAATTTCATTATTATATATTTATTTGACAGAGAAAGTAGGAGAGAGAGAGAGAGAATGAGCATGCCAGGGCCTCCAGCCACTGCAAACAAACTCGCCCCCTCATGCATCTGGCTAACGTGGGTCCTGGGGAATCGAACCTGGGGAATCGAGTCTTTTGGCTTTGCAGGCAAACGCCTTAAAGGCTAAGCCATCCCTCCAACCCCCATTTTTATTTAATATAGCACTGGATGGCTGGAGAGATGGCTTAGCAGTTAAGGTGCTTGCCTGGGAAAACTAAGGACCCATTTTTGATCTTTCTCCAGATGCCACATAAGCCAGTCACACAAGGAAAGACAAGCACAAGGTTGCACATGCCCACTACATCCTTAGCCATCAGGGAAATGCAAATTAAAACTACTTTGAGATTCCACTTCACTCCTGTCAGAATGGCTATTATCAAGAAATCAAATGACCATTAATGCTGGCCAGGATGCGGAAAAAGAGGAACCATCCTACACTGTTGGTAGGAATGCAATCTGGTCCAGCCATTGTGGAAATCAGTGTGGAGGTTACTGAGACAGCTAAAAATAGATTTACCATATGACCCAGCAATACCACTCCTAGGCATATATCCTAAGGACTCATCACACTACCTTAGAGTTACTTGCACAACCATGTTTATTGCTGCTCTATTCACAATCACTAGAAAATGGAACCAGCCTAGATGTCCCTGTACTGATGAGTGGATAATGAAGATGTGGTACATTTATATAATGGAGTTCTATTCAACAGTAAATAAAAATGAAATTATGAACTTTGCAGAGAAATGGAGGACATGGAAAGGATTATACTTAGTGAGGTAACCCAGGCCCAGCAAGCCAAGCGCCACATGTTCTCTCTCATATGTGGATCCTAGCTACAAATGTTTGGGTTTGTATGTGAGTTGAAATAAAACTCAGTAGCAGAGGCCAGTAAACTAGAAAGGGACTATAAGGGAGGGAGGAGAGGGGAGGACCTAAGGGGATTGCATTGTATATATATAAGTAGATGAACAGATTACTGGGGGTGGAATGGCCTAAGTGAGGTCAGGGTAAGAGATTAAGTAAAGGAAGGGGGGAGGGGGTCAAGTTGTGAAGGGGAAAGTGGCAGGGAGGGAATTATCATGGTTTATTATGTATAGTTATGGAAGTTGTCAATAATAAAACATTTTTAAATCTAAGAGGATATGAATAAGTCATATGGAAACCTCCTTTTTTTTTTTTATTTTCCCCAGGTAGGGTCTCACTGTAGTCCAGGCTGACCTGGAATTTACTACGTAGTTTCAGGGTTGCCTCGAACTCTTGGCAATTGCCCTACCTCTGCTCCTGAGATCCCCTGCTGGGATTAAAGGTGTGTACCACCATGCCCGTTTTTTTTTGTTTTGTTTTGGTTTTTTTTTCAAGAAACCTACTTTTTTGGACAATGGCATATCCAGAAGCCATAGATTATTACTAGAAACTTTTCAGTGCCAGGGAGGTCTCTGATGCCCCGCAAACATTACAGGCCATTACTGAGGCTCTTGGTTTCCCACCATGAATAAATGGTAAGACCCTATCACTGAAGACTCCACCTGCTTGGACTGCAAAGTCACTGAGAAATCTTGCTGGAGCTGAGCTGAAAACCTCCCTGCTGACAGAAAGCTGGAAAAAGCTATATTGCATGCAGCTCCATAGGAGAGAGAAGTCACCAGTGGAGATAAACAACAGTGGACACTGCAACCCTTAAGTTTGGCCAAATGACACAATGGGTGCAATAGTGGCATCTGTTGTGGGGGAAGCCAACTGTTCTCTTAATTGGACTGGAGGCCCACTCTACGGGAGGGAATACATGCCTGGTATTGAAAACCTATGATGGAGGAAGTCATGAGTTATAGTAATGTAACACCTGCTGGTGTCTGGCTAAATGCATATATTATACTCACCAAACTGTCCAGGTAAGCACTTTTCTTAATGTTCATACCCATATATTAATGCTACTCTCACTTTTGGTTAGAGAAACTTCTCTTTTCGGATGGTGGTGACCTCTGGGATGACTACTGAAACATCTCTATCCAAGGCTCAGGGTCTTGCAGAAGAGGTGGCAGAAAGAATATAAGAGACAAAGAAAGGGTAGGAATGTTACAATGCAATTTTCCAGACACAAAATGGCCTGGATATCCATGACCTCCCAGTGTCTGATACTACCTATACAAGACCATCATAATAGGAGGACAAGATCCGACATTAGAATAAAAGAGAGCTGGGTGTTGTGGTACACGCCTTTAATCCCAACACTCAGGAGGCAGAAGTGGGATTGCCATGAGTTCGAGGCCACCTTGAGAATACAGAGTGAATACTAGATCAGCCTGGGCTAGAGTGAGACCCTATCTCAAAAAGTCAAAAAATAAAAAAATAAAAATAAATAAATAAAAGAGAGACTGATTGAGAGGGGGAAGGGACATGATGGCGAGTAGAGTTGCGAAGGGGAAAGCTGGTGGAAGGGAATTACCACAATTTATTGCCTATAATAATGGAAGTAGCCAATAAATAAAAAAAAATTAATTAAATTAATTTTTTAAAATTCAACACTGGGGTATTGTATATATGTAAGTAGAAAGATTGAGATGGGGAGGGGATATGATGGAGAATGGAATTTGAAAGGGGAAAGTGGGGGGAGGGAGGGCATTACCATGGGATATTTTTTATAATCATGGAAAATGTTAATAAAAATTGAGAAAAAAATAAAAATAAAAAAAATACATAAAAAAAATTCAACACTGGGGCTGGAGAGATGTCTTGGTGGTTAAGGTGTTTGCCCGCAAAGCCAAAGGACCCAGGCTCGATTCCCTAGGACCCACATAAGCCAGATGCACAATGTGGTACGTGCAACTGTAGTTTGTTTGCAGTGGCTGGAGGCCCTGGTGTGCTCATTCTCTCTCTCTCGCTCTCTCTCTCTCTCTTGTAAATAAATAAATAAATAATATTTTTTAAAAATTAGAACACTAAGATCTGGGCATGGTGGCGCATGCCTTTAATCCCAGCACTTGGGAGGCAGAAGTAGGAGGATTACCATGAATTCAAGGCTACCCTGAGACTACCTAGTGAATTCTAGGTCAGCCTGGGCTACAGTAAGATCCTACCTTGAAAAACAAAAAACAAACAAACAAACAAACAACAACAAGAAAAAAACCTGGGGCCCTGGGACTGGAGGGATGGCTTAGCAGTTAAGGCACTTGCCTGAAAAGCCAAAGAACCCAGGTTCAATTCCCCAGAACCCACGTTAGCCAGATTCACAAGGGGTTCTGGAGTTCATTTGCAGTGGCTAGAAGCCCTGGCATGCCCATTCTCTCTTCCCCTTTCTCTGTCAAATAAATAAATAAATATTTTTTTTAAAAAGACCCTGTCTTAAAACAAACAACAAAAAGAAAACTTGTCAGGTATACTGGCACATACCTCTAATCCCAGCACTCAGGGGACTGAGGTAGGAGGATCACTGTGAGTTCTAGACCAACCTAGGACTACAAAGTAAGACTCTACCTCAAAAAGAAAGGAAGAAAGAATGAATGAATGAATGAATAAGGTGAAAAGTGGTTAAAGGAGGATCCCCAATGTTAACTTTTGACCTACATGTGAACATTCACCCAGACACACACAACATGCACACACGTACATACACATGAAAAAAAAAACCACAAAGAACAGCTGGGCATGGTGGTGCAATCCTTTAATCCTAGCACTTGGGAGGCAGAGGTAGGAGGATTGCCATGAGTTCAAGGCCACCCTGAGACTCCATAGTGAATTCCAGGTCAGCCTGAGCTAGAGAGAGACCCTACCTTTAAGAAAAAACAAACAAACAAACAAAAAAAAAACACCCAAATGCAACTGATACCATAAAATCCTATATCCTGGCCTTTGATCCCAGCTGCTTGGGAAGCAGAGGTAGGATTTCTGAGAGTTCAAGGCCAGCCTGAGACTATATGGTGAATACCAGGTCAGCCTGAGCTAGAGTGAAACCCTACCTTGGGGAAAAAAAAAAAAAATCCTATATCCTGGAAGACAGACTAAAAGGCTGAACCCTCATTAGGACCTTAGAGGGACCAACTGAATCGAAGGGCCCTGGGGAGGGTGAATGAACCCTAACCTTAATTTTCTCCTGTTTTTTTTTTCCCCTTTTCCTTTCATATATTTTTTTTCTTTTTCTTCTTTCTTTTCTCTTGGCACTGGCCTGTAACTCCCAGTACCAGGATGCAGTTAACACCCACAATGAGCTGTTAATGAGAGAGACCTACAGGGTTTCCCAAAAGAAGACAGACTTCTGTCAGAGCACTTGATAATCCACCAGAGGTTAATGGTAAAACCCTACTGCTGAAAACAACATATGCTATTGGCATGGAACATGGAGAGACCTGGCTGGAATCTGGAAGAGAGCCAGTGCCCAGACAGCCCGTCTAGTGCTGGAAGGTGCTACATGAGCTGCTGAGGGAAAGTGGCCAACATCTGTCCCACCAACTCGAGGGCTAAGCTACTCAGAAGCAAACAACCTGACGTGATGCTCACACAAGTGCAATAATGGCACACAGCCATGGCGGGTTACCAGCTGCTCTTGGATTGACTAACAGATAACGAGTTCACTCTCCAATATTAAGCTCCCACCAATCTTGGGCTACAAAAGGGTCTATACCCATTAAATTCTCTCTAAACTAACAATGGTTATCCCATTTAACCTGTGCTGCCCTCACTCTCCGTTGCAGAATCTGCTTCTCTTTTTCAGATGGAAGCAGGACCTGAGGACAGAAACAGCCCATCAGCACTTCAGCCCGGCCCCAGCTGAAAGCACAGAGGAATTGAGGAAATGAGCAAGAGTGCTGCTTTCTCAGTGAACCTGACATCAGCGCCAGGGTGAAGGAGATAGACACTGAGGACACTCAACACCTACCAAACCAGAGATCCAGAGGCTCCTGAGAGCCCATCACTGAAGTAGACCTAAAATGAACCCAACATGGCTCAGGGAATTTCACGGAAGTGGGAGCGGAAAGATTTGTTAGAGTCACAAGTTGGGACATTGCGCACGGAGACATTTCGTCTTCATAACTGATGGCTACCCCCACAATGCGCGACCCACAATCCCCATGGGGATAACCAGCATCCCCAAGGAGGAGGCTCCTTTTGGAAGGTGGGGGAAGGGATGAGGGTAAGGATAGTACCAAGCGCTGTTTTACTGAGTATGTCCATAACTAAAAAAAAAAAAAAAAAAAAAAAAAATCTGGGCTGGAGAAATGGCTTAGCAATTAAGGCATTTGCCTGCAAAGCCAAAGGATCCCGGTTGGGTTGTCCAGGACCCATGTTAGCCAGATGCACAAGGGGTCGCATGCATCTGGAGTTTGTTTACAGTGGCTGGAGGCCCTGGCATGCCCATTCTCTCCCTCTCTTTTTCTCTCTCTCAAATAAATAAATAAATAAAATACATTCTTAAAAAATTCAATGCTGGGCATGGTAGCGCACACCTTTAATCCCAGCACTCGGGAGACAGAGGTAGGAGGATCGCCATGAGTTCGAGGCTACCCTGAGATGAATTCCAGGTCAGCCTGGGCTAGAGACACTACCCAGAAAAACAAAACAACAACAACAACAACAAACCCAAAACACTATGTGGCAGGCTAGAAGTGTCAAGGGTGAAACTTGAGTTAGGGGCTGTCTTCTTTTAATTCCCCAGGTTTTCTGGACAGACTTGAAATGGGCATCAGAGAAGCAGATTAAGAGACTGAAACAGTGACCCCCTAGGAAAATTGAAGAGTGGAAACAGGGCGAGGTGACTGCTGGAAGCCCTCCAACCCTCTGATTCTATGCCTATAAATTCTGTTTGTGTGTGTGTAATATTTTACTTATTTTTTAAGGTTTAGAGATATTTTTAAAAAATATTTTACTTATTCATTTGAGAGTGAGAAAGACAGAAAGAGGCAGACAGGGAGAGTGAGTATAGACACAAGAGGGCTTCCTGCCACTGCAAATGAACACCAGACCCAAGTGACTAAATGTGCATGTGACTTTACCTGGGTACTGGGGAATCAAACCCAGGCCATCAGGTGTAGTAGCACATACTTTTTTTTTTTTTTTTTAAATAAGTCAGAGGAACCTTAAAATAACTTAAATGTCAGGCTGGAGAGATGGCTTTAGTGGTTAAGGCACTTGTCTGCAAAGCCAAAGAACCTCGGTTCAATTCCCCAGCGCCCAAGTAAGACAGATGCACAAGGTGGTGCATGCGTCTCTTTCCCCAAAACAAATAAATAAAAATAAAATATTTTAAAAAATAATTTACATGTCAAAATTTTTTTCTAGGTTTTTTTTTCCCCCCAAGGTAGGGTCTCACTTTAGCCCAGGATGGTGGTCTCAAACTCAGGACAATTCTCTTACCTCTGCCTCCCAAGTGCTGGGATTAAAGGCATGCATCATCACACTTTTTAAAAAAATATTTTTTAATATTTATTTATTTATTTATTTGAGAGAAAGAAAGGCAGAGAGAGAGAGAGAGGGAGAGAGAGGGGGGGAGAGAGAATGGGCGCGCCAGGGCCTTCAGCCACTGCAAACAAACTCCAGACACATGCGCCCCCTTTTGCATCAGGTTTACGTGGTTCCTGGGGAATCGAACCAGGGTCCTTTTGTTTTGCAGGCAAATGCCTTAACCTCTAAGCCATCTCTCCAGCTCCTTAAATATATTTTTATTCGTTTACTTGATAGACAGTAAGAAAACGAGAGAAGGGGCACATCCTGGCCTTTTGCCACTGTAAATGAAAGTCCACATGCATACACCATTTTGTGCGTCTGGCTTTACAAGGGTACTGGGGAATTGAACCTGGGCCAGCAGGCTTTGCAAGCAAGTGCCTTTAATTGCTGAGCTATTTCCACAACCACTTGGATTTTTACTCTTTTGGTTTGTTTTTTTGAGGTACGGTCTCACCTTAGCCCAGGCTGATCTGGAATTCACGATGTAGTCTCAGGATGGCCTCGAACTCACAGCAATCCTCCTACCTCTGCCTCCTAAGTGATGAAATTAAAGGTGTGTACCACCATACCTGGCATCAAAGGATTCTTGACCGGCCTGGTGGCACAAAAGAGGTCAGGGAAGGCTTCTTAGACAAAGTGACATCCAGGCTGAGACCTGAATGAACAGAAGCAATAGACATATATTAAGCACATCTAGGGAACTGGAAGTAGTTCAACCAAGCAAGGCAAGTGTGGTTGAAAACGAGGCTGTGGCCAAATGAGAAGGACCTTGTAAGCCACACTTAGATCAGGTCACTGAGGACTCAATGGGATGTTTGCTGAGGCAATTTGAGCCACAGACCACTCATTCTGACTGCAATGTGTTAAGATTTATTGGCTAATCCCGGCACTCAGGAGGCTGGGTAGGAGGATCAACCATGAGTTGAGGCCAGCCTGGGCTAGAGTAAGACCCTACCTTGAAAAACCAAAAAACACATTTTTCAAAATTTATTTATTGCAAGGAAAGAAAGAGAGAGAATACGAATGATTTATTGACATGGACCAAATTGGAGCCCTGATCAGGGATCAGGAGACTAAAACAATCACCCACACAAGAGAGGAAAGTCACCTAATGGAGGGAAAGAGCAGGAAGGAAATGGAAATGTGGGTAGATTTGGTAGACAGTTAACAGGCAGAATGGAGGAGCTACAGAGATTGCTCAGTGGTTAAGGCGCTTGCCTGCAGAGTGTAATGACCCAGGTTCGAGTCCCCAGTACCCACATATAGCCAGATGTACGAAGAGTAACATGCATTTGGAGTCCATTTGCAGTGCCTGGAGGCCTTGGCACACCCATTCTCCCCCCTCTCTCTTCTGTCTTTCTCTGCTTGCAAATAAATAAATAAAAAATAAAAAATAAAGACAAGCTGGGCATGATGCACACACCTTTAATCCCAGCACTTGAGAGACAGAGGAAGAAGGATTGCTAGCAGTTGGAGGCTGCTCTGAGACTATATCGTGAATTCCAGATCAGCCTGGGCTAGAGCGAGACCCTACATTGAAAAACCATGAAAAAGAAAGAAAGACTTCCCCCATGGATTGACAGTATTAATATTATGAAAATGGTTATATTACCAAAGGTGCAGATTCAGCATAATCACTGTCCAAATTCCAGTAACATTGTTCACTGGGAAAGATAACCCTAACATTTATATGAAAGCACAGAAAAAAACAACTGGATATGGACTGGAGAGATGTCTCAGCACTTAAGGTGCTTGCCTTCAAAGCCTAATGATCCAAGTTCAATTCCCCAGTACCCACATAAGGCCAAATGCACAAAGTAGCACATGCATCTGGAGTTTGTTTGCAGTGGCTGGAGGCCCTGGTGGGCTCATTCTCATTCTCTCTCTCTCTCTACCATTATGATAAATAAATAAAATATTAAAAAAGAAAAACCCAGGGCTGGAGAGAAGGCACTTGCCTGCTAAGCCTAAGGACCCAGGTTTGATTCTCCAGTACAGACATAAGCCAGCTGTACAAGGTGGTGCATGAATCTGGAGTTTGTTTGCAGCAGCTGGTGGCCCTGGAGTGCTCATCTCTTCTCTGCTTGCAAATAAGTAAATAAAAATACTTTTTAAACACCCTGAATACCTCGAAGAAAAAAAAAATGCTGGGTGTGGTGGCACACACCTTAATCCCAGGACTCAGGAGGCTGAGGTAGGAGGATCGTGGTGAGTTCAAGGCCACCCTGAGACTACATAGTGAATTCCAGGTCAACCTGAGCTAGAGTGGAGACCCTACCTCAAAAGAAAAAAAAAAATAAAAAAAAATACAAGGGACTGGAGAGATGGTGTAGCCCTTAAAGGCACTTGCCTGTGAAGCCTAAGCACCCAGGTTCAGTTCCCCAGTACCCACGTAAAGCCAGATGCACAAGGTGGTGTATGCATATGGAGTCTGTTTGCAGTGGCTGAAGGCCATGGTGTGCCCATTCTCTCTCTCTCTTAAATAAATAAATAAAATAAAATTTTAAATAAAAAAATACAAGATACAAAAAACAAAAAGAAAGAAAAGATACAAGAAACACAGTCAGGCTTGGTGGCACATGCCTTTAATCCCAGCACTTGGGAGGCAGAGGTAGGAGGATCACCATGAATTCGAGACCACCCTAAGACTACATAGTGAATTCCAGGTCAGCCTAGGCTAGAGGGAGACCCTACCTCGAAAAAACAAACAAAAAAAAAAAAAAAAAAGAAAGAAATGAAAAAGAAATCCGGCTGGAGAGATGGCTTAGCAGTTAAGTCACTTGTGTATGAAGACTAAGGGCTCATGTTCAACTCTCCAGGTCCCACATAAACCAGACGCACCGTGACGCAAGCACGCAAGGTGGCACATGGGCACCAGGGGACGCACTTGTCTGGAGTTGGATTGCAGTGGTTGGAGGCCTTGGCGCACTAATTCTTTCTTCCTCCTCCCCGCCCCACTCTCGCATAAAAAAAAATTTAAAAAAAAAAAAAAAGGAAAAGAAACAAATCCTTAATCCCAGCAATCAGGAGGCAGAAGTAGGAGGATAGCCGTGAGTTCAAAGCAACCTGAAAATTCCAGGTCAGCCTGGGCTAGAGAGAGAGACCCTACCTCGACAACAAACAAAACCAGAAATCTGGCCTCCTTGGGGTATGAGAACTGCACTCCGATCACTGTTATTGCTGGCAGGAAAAGCGTACAGGATACCCCGTCCACCTTCCTTCTTCCCCTTTTCGTTCCTCCCAACTTCTGACCTGGACATATTTTGTGGCTCCGCGAAGGTCCTTCCAACAGAGGGTGACAATTTTCTTGATGGCCTGATAAGGTGGCTCAGTCCTCAAGGTCCCTCTTCTGACCACGTGTCCCTTCTCCTCACTAATGGGCTGGGTTCTTCCCAGGGTAAGAGGATGGAGCCAGCAAGGAGATATGACCGAAGAAAGGACTCTACCAGACAATGTGGGATTTTACCCCAGGCTCCACCTTCTCGTTCCTGCCCAGGGAGGTTCTCGGTTCTGGGATGGTTGAAAGGCGGCTCCGCCCTTTAGTGGGTGTGGCTACTGAGACCAGAAACAGGATGGAGAAGAGGTGGATGGGCCTTGGAAGTGACTAGCTCAGGCGGAGTTAGTTTGGTTTAGTTTTTTGTTGTCCTTGTTTTTCCGACGGTAGGGTCTCACTCTAGCACAGGCTGATCTGGAACTCACTCTGTAGTTCCAGACAGGCCTCGAACTCACAGCCATCCCCCTGCCTCTGTCTCCCGAGTACTGGCTTTACTTATTGTTTTGTTTTGTTTTGATTTAAAACACTGTCAGACTCTATAGTCTTAACTGGCCAAAAACTCACTAGATAACCCACGCTGGCTTGGAATTTTGGGTGATAAACCTGCCTCAGCCTCCCAGCTGCTGGGTTGTAGGTTTGTCCAAGTAGTTTGCGTTTTTGAGACAAAGGTTTCACAGGATGGCTCAGGCCTCTAAGTCGCCATGTGGCCTAGGCTAGCCTCCTGAGGACAAGGCTTGACCAAAGTGATTATTGGCCGCACCCAGCTCCTGTTTGTGACATCACTCCTGTCAGAGCTAAGCTTGTGGGAAGAAGGGCCTCTGGGTGGAGGAGGAGCAGATTGTAGACCCATGAAAGCTCAACTGTGTGACTGGTGGACTCCCTAAGTAATCAGTCCACACCCTTGCTGAATAGCCTTCAGTGGCTCATCATTGCCACAGGATAAAGTCCCAAGAACCAACCTTCAGTTTCAGTTAACCAGGCTGCTCTTTAACACTGCCACATTCCTCTCGCCGTATAGTCTAATGTGGGACTTGTAGGACTGGCGACATGGCTCAGCGGTAGAGGCACATGCCAGCAAAACCAAAGGACCCAAGTTCAGTTCCCCAGTGCCCACAGAAAGCCTGATGCACAAAATGGCGGATGAGTCTGGAGTTCATTTTCAGTGGTTAGAGGCCCTGGCTGGTCCATTCTCTCTCTGCCCCTCTCTCTCTCCCGCCTTTAATCCCAGGATTTGGAAGACTAAGGTAGGAGGATCGCTTGAGTTCCAGGCCAGCCTGAGACCAAATAATGAATCAAGGTCAGCCAGGGTTACAGCGAAACAAACAAACAAACAAAAAACATTAAAAAACCATACCACCAAAAAAATTATCTTAGTGTCAGGTCACTAATTAGTCATTGCCACTGGGCAAGAATAGACTTAAATTATTTTTTGTGATTTTTTTTTTTTAATGAGAAAGAGAGAATAGGCATGCTAGGGTCTCCAGCCACTGCAATTGAACTCCATACCCATAGGCCACCTTGTGCCCATGTGTAACCTTGTGCGCTTGTATCACCTTGAGTGTCTGCCTTAGGTAGGATATGGAGAGTCAAACATGGGTCCTTAGGCTTTGCAAGCAAGCACCTTAACCAGTAAATCATCTCTCTAGCTCTAGCCTTGCAGTTTCATTACTTTTATGTTATTTTATTTTCATTATTACTATTATTATTATTTTTCAAGGTAGGGTCTTGTTCTAGCCCAGGCTGACCTGGAATTCACTATGTAGTCTCAGGGTGGCCTCAAACAAACTCATGTCAATCCTCCTACCTCTGCCTCCAAAGTACTGGGATTAAAGGTGTGCACCACCAAGCCCGGCTTTTTGTTTTTGTTTTTGTTTTTCCAGGTAGGGTCTCACTCTAGCTCAGGCTGACCTGGAATTCACTATGTAGTCTCAGGGTGGCCTCGAACTCATGGTGATCCTGCTACCTCTGCCTCCCAAGTGCTGGAATTAAAGATGTGCGCCACCACACCCGGATTTTTAACTTTTTAAATTGATAACTTCCATAATTATAGACAAACAATGATAATTCTCTCCCCTCCCCCACTTTCCCAACAGTGTCCACTGTTGTTTTTCTCCACTGATGACTTCTCTTTCCTATAGGGATGCATGCAGCATAGCTTTTTCCAGCTTTCTGTCAGCTGGTCTATATGGAGCAGGTTTTCAGCTCAGCTCCAGCTTAATTTCTCAGTGACCTTGCAGCCCAGTATGTGGAGTCTTCAGCAATAGGGTTTCACCATCTATTCCTGGTGGGAAACCAAGAGACTTGGCAATGGCCTGTAATGTTTTAGGAACATCAGGGACCTCCCTGGCCAACAGCTCACTGGAAGGTATCCCATCCCTGGCACTGACATTTTTCTAGTAACAATCTGTGGCTTCTGGGAGCACCATTATCTAAAATATTAAGTTTATGCAGGGTGTGGTGGCACACGCCTTTAGTCCCAGCACTTGGGAGGCAGAAGTAAGAGGAGGATCATCGTGAGTTTGAGAAGCCAGCCTGAGACTACATAGTGAATTCCAGGTCAGCCTGGGTTACAGCGAGACCCTAGCTTGAAAAAAAAAAAAAAGAGCTGGAGAGATGGCTTAGCAGTTAATGTGCATGCCTGAAAAGCCTAAGGACCAAGGTTCAAATCTCCAGGTCCCACGTAAGCCAGATGCACAAAGTGGCACATGCATCTGGAGTTCCTTTGCATTGGCTGGAGGCACTGGCATGCCCATTCTCTCTCTCTTTCTCTCTCTCTCTCTCTTCTGTTGTTTTGTTTTTCGAGGTAAGGTCTCACTCTAGCCCAGGGTGACCTGGAATTTACTATGTAATCTCAGGGTGGCCTCAAACTCACGGCGATCCTCCTACCTCTGTCTCTCTAGTGCTGGGATTAAAGGCATGTACCACCATGCCCAGCATCTCTGTCTGTCTTCTATCTCACTCTGCTTGCAAATAAATACATAAAGATATTTATTTATTTTAATGATCTCACTATGTAACCTAGGCTGGCCTGGAATACCCAGACCTGCTGCGTAGCTCAGGCTGACCTTTAAATCAGGATCCTTGTGCTCCATCCTCCTGAGTGCTGTGATTATAGGCATGTGCCACCTCACCTGGCTTTAGACCTGTGTTTCTAAGTTGTGAAATAGAGCATAAATAAACATCAGGCATCTAAGTACAGTTTAAAGAATAATTATAAACTGGACACAACCCAACCAAATCTGTTTTTAGCATTAATTATGTTCATTCCTTTGTATCTTCCTCCTGAAACCTTCCCTTGACCTACAAAGCCAGGAATAGGGGCCTCTTCTAAGAGCACCCACAGTGCCTAATACTTGTCCCTATTCTGATCACATATGTAAACATGTCTGTAGCAAGTCAGAAGATGCAGAAAAGTTTAAAGAGACCACGCCAGCATTATTCTGCTGCCTAGAGGAAAACGTCACGAGGAGCAGAGGGTCTAAGCATGTAGTGGGTTCTCTCTACATTGCTACTTCATTTACCAGCCACATAGAACCAAAGGACCCAGGTGGCGCAGGCTGAGTGGGGAAACAGCAGCCCCGGGGAGCAGCTGGGTCCTTCTGCCTCTTGTAAATCAATGAGCTTCCAGAACCCACGTGTGCGATGTATCGTCTGAGGATGGTGGGGAAGACATCTATGAGAGCTAGGTTTTGTGCCAGCCTGGATTCCCAGCTACTCGAGAAGGTGAGACAGGAGGATTGCAAGTTCAAGGTCAGGTGGGGCAATTTAGCTAGACCCCCATCTCAAAAAACAGAAAATGGCTGCTGGGCGTGGTGGTGCAGGTCTTTAATCCCAGCATTTAGGAGGCAGAAGTAGGAGGATTGCCATGAATTTGAGGCCACCCTGAGATTACATAGTGAATTCCAGTTCAGCCAGGCTATAGTGAGATCCTACCTCAGGAAAAAAAAAAGCATGCCAGGCATTGTGGCACATTCCTTTACGCCCAGCATTCAGGAGGCAGAAGTAGGAGGATTGCCATGAGTTCAAGGCCACCCTGAGACTACATAGTGAATTCCAGGCCAGCCTGGGCCATAGTGAAACCCTACCTCAAAAAAAAAAAAAAAAAAAAAAAAAAAAAGCTGGAGAGATGGCTTACCGGTTAAGGCGCTTGCCTGCAAAGCCAAAAGACCTCGGTTCGATTCCCCAGAACCCATGTCAGCCAGATGCATAAGGGGACACATACATGCATCTGGAGTTAATTTACAGGGCTGGAGGCCCTGGTGTGCCCATTCTCTCTCTCTCTCTCTCTCTCTCTCTACCTGCCTATTTCTGTTTCTCTCTCTTTCTCAAATAAATAAATTAAAAAATAAGATATTTTTTTAAAGCCTATGGCAGGGGAGGTCATAAGTCCTAGGATTCTAATGCCTACAACTGTCTGGCTAAATGCATTTATTTTGCTAGTCAAACTGCCCTGTAAGAACTTTTCTTAATATTCATATCCATGTATTATTTATTTGATTACTTTTGGTTAGAAAAGCTTCTCTTTTCAGATGGTAGTGACCACTGGGATGAATCAAAAGGCACCATTAAAAAATAAAAAAAGGTGGGCTGGAGAGATGGCTTAGCGGTTAAGCGCTTGCCTGTGAAGCCTAAGGACCTCGGTTCGAGGCTCGGTTCCCCAGGACCCACGTTAGCCAGATGCACAAGGGGGTGCATGCATCTGGAGTTCGTTTGCAGTGGCTGGAAGCCCTGGCGCGCCCATTCTCTCTCTGTCGCTCTCTGCTTCTTTCCCTCTCTGTCTGTCTTTCTCAAATAAATAAATAAAATAAACAAAAAAATAAAAATAAAAAAATAAAATAAAAATAAAAAAGGCACCGTAGTGCTGAGAGGATGTGGCAGAGGAGTGTTCATCGTTGAGACATCTCTATCACACCTTCCAAGGTTCAGGGTCCATTGCAGAAAAGGTGGAGAAAAGAATGTAAGAGCCAAAGGAAGAATAGGACTGCTTACAATGCACTCTTCCAGACACAAAATGACCTGGATATCCATGACCTCGCAGTGCCTGGTACTACCTACACAAGACCCTCATAATAGGAGGAGAAGATGATGGCATCAAAATAAGAGAGAAAGGGCTGGAGGGATGGCTTAACAGTTAAGGTATTTGCCTGCAAAGCCAAAGGACTCAGGTTCAATTCCCCAGGACCCACATAATCCAGATGCACAATGGGGCACACGCCTCTGGAGTTCATTTGCAGTGGCTGGAGGCCCTGGCGTGCCCATTCATTCTCTTTCTCTCCCCCTCTTTCTCTGTCAAATAAATAAATAAAAATATAATATTCAAAAAATAAGAGAGAAAAAAATTAGAGAGGATAATTGAGGGCTGGAGGGCTGGAGGGCTGGCTTGGCATTTGCCTGCAAAACCAAAGGACCCTGGTTTGATTCCCCAGGAGCCACAGTTAGCCAGATGCACAAGAGGGGCACACGCTTCTGGAATTCGTTTGCAGTGGCTAAAGGCCCTGGTGCGCCTATTCTTTCTCTCTCTCTCTGTCAAATAAATAAATAAAAATAAAATATTTTTTAAAAAAGAGAGGGTGCCCCCCGAGACACAGAATGGCCTGGATATCCATGACCTCACAGTGCCTGACACTACCTACACAAGACCATCATAAGAGGAGGAAAAGATCATGACATCAAAATAAAAGAGAGGCTGATTGAGATGGGGAGGGGATATGATGGAGAATGGAGTTTCAAAGGGGAAAGTTTGGGGGGCATATTTTTTATAGTCATGGAAGTTGTTAATAAAAATTTGGAGAAAAAAGAGAGGGAATAATTGAGAGAGGGAGAGCATATGATAGAGTGGATTTGTGAATGGGAAAGTGGGGGGGAGGGAATTATCATTGTTTATTATCTATAACTATAGATATTGTCAATAAAAAAAAAAACAGGGCCTGGAAAGATGGCTTAGCAGTTAAGGCATTTGCCTGTGAAGCCAAAGGACCCAGGTCTGATTCCCCAGGACCCATGTAAGTCAGATGCACAAGGTGGCACTTGTTCTAGAGTTCGTTCGCAGCAGCTGAAGGCGCTAGTGCATCCACTCTCTCTCTCTCTCTCTCTCTATCTCTCTCTGAATCTCTGCCATTTTCTTTCTCTCAAATAAATAAAATAAATATTTAATAAATAAATAAATAAACAGCAAAAGTGGAGAGATGGCTCATCAGTTAAGGTGCTTCCCTCAAAGTCTAACGACCGAAGTTCTATTCCCCAGTACCCATGTAAAGCCAGATGCACAAAGTGGTGCATGCATCTGGAATTTGTTTGCAGTGGCTGGAGGCTCTAGAGAGCCTATCCTCTATCTCTCTCTCTCTGTCTCTCATGTAAATAAAATATATATAAAGATGAAAGCCAGGCGTGGTGGCACATGCCTTTAATCCCAGCACTCGGGAGGCAGAGGTAGGAGAATCGCTGTGAGTTCGAGGCCACCCTGAGACTACATAGTGAATTCCAGGTCAGCCTGGGCTAGAGCGAGACCCTACCTCAAAAAAACCAAAAAGCTAAAAATAAAATAAAAAAATAAAGATGAAATCACACACACACACACACACACAAACAAAAAACCAGCAAAAGAGAAGTGATGGCTCAGCCTTTAAAAGTGCTTGATTGCAAACACTTATATCCCAGGTTCAATTGCTCAGTACCCACATAAAGCTAGATGTATAAAGAGGTGCATGTGTCTGGAGTTCCTGGTACATCCATACTCACTCTTTCTCTCTTTCATTCTCTGTCTCAAATAAATCAATTAACATAATTTTTTTAAAAACCCAGTCACAAAATGGCGTGGATATCCATGACCTCACAGTGCCTGACACTGTCTACACAAGACCATCATAATAGGAGGAAAAGATGATGACATCAAAATAAAAAAGAGACTGATTGAGAGGGGGAGGGGATATGATGGAGAATGGAGTTTCAAAGGAGAAAGTGGGGGGAGGGAGGGCGTTACCATTGTTTACAATCATGGAAGTTGTTAATAAAATAAATAAATAAATATAATTTTTTAAGCCTAAAAAATAAAAATAAAAACCAGCAACTGCTGGGAATGGTGGCACATGCCTTTAATCCCAGCACTTGGGAGGCAGAGGTAGGAGGATCGCTGTGAGTTTGAGGCCACCCTGAGAAAACATACTGAATATAGTGAATAGGTCAGCCTGGGCTAGAGTGAGTAGAGTGAGACCCTACCTCAAAAAAAACAAAACAAAAAAAAAGTAACAACAAAATAGTGGGGCTGAAGAGATGGCTTAGTGGTTAAAGGCACTTGCTTGCAAAGCTTTCTAGATGAGGTTAAATTCCCCAGTACTCATGTAAAGTCAAACACACAAAGTGTCACAGAGTGCCTCTGCTAGCCTCACAGCACATAGTCAATGTGTGGAGATAATTGAATGCATGAGGGGTCACTTCCACCCTCAAAGGCTCCACTCCTCTAAGGAATGGCTGGACTTGGGACTTAGAAATTACCAGGTGGAGCCGGGCGTGGTGGCGCCTTTAATCCCAGCACTCAGGAGGCAGAGGTAGGAAGATCGCCGTGAGGTCGAGGCCACCCTGAGACTACATAGTGAATTCCAGGTCAGCCTGGACTAGAATGAGACCCTACCTCGAAAAAAAAAAAAAAAAAAAAAAAAAAAGAAAAAAAGAAAAGAAATTACCAGGTGGTGTTCAGGGAGACAGGTCAGTCAGTTAAATGCTTCACTTGCAGGTAGAAGGACCTGTTTGACCCCTAGTATCCATGTAAAAAGTCTAAGCATAACGGTGCATACCTGTAATCCCAGTGCTGGGGAGGTGGAGACAGGAGGTTCCCTGGGTCTTGCTGGCCATCTAGTGTAGCCTAATTGGTGAGCTCCTGGTCAGGGAGAGATCCTATTTCAAGGAGAATGGTGTTTCTGAGGATAACACCCAAAGTTGTCCTGTGGCCTCCAACATGCATGCGTGTGCACACACACTTGCATTCAGAAACACACAAAAGCATATGTATAAAGTGAGTAACTAGGATTGGAGAGATGGCTCAGCAGTTAAGGCGCTCGTCTTCAAAACCTACGGACGCAAGTTTGATTCCCCAGTACCTACCATGTTAATGCCAGATGGACAAGGTGGCACATGTGTCTGGAGTTCATTTGTAGGAGGCCCTGATGTGTCTCTTTCTCTCTCAAAATAAAACATAGAATAAAAAATGAAACAAGGAAATAAATAGTACCAGGTAGCCAGGCTTGGTGGTGCATACCTTTTATTAAAAAAAATATTTATTTTTATTTATTTATTTGACAGAGAAAGAGAATGGGCATGTCAGGGCCTCCAGCCACTGCAAACGAACTCCAGACGCAGTGCGCCTCCCCATACATCTAGCTAACGTGGATCCTGAGGAATAGAACCCGGGTCCTTTGGCTTTGCAGTCAAATGCCTTAACTGCTAAGCCATCCCTCCAGCCCGGAGCACACCTTTTATCATCACTTAGAAGGCAGAGGTAGAAGGAATGCTATGAATTTGAGGCCAGCCTGGGACTACAGAGTGAGTGGGCTAGAGTGAGACCCTATCTCAAAAACAAAACAAAACATAACAGTGCCAGGTGGCGAAATGCTGTACGCTTGAGTGTTGGAAGAGAACAGGGAGTAAACCTCATAGGTGAGAGGAAGAGTGTGATGGAGAACAGCTCTTTAGGGCCATAAGAAGCCCAACTAGTTGGACAACTTTGCTCCTGTAGGAAGGGTGACAGGTAGACAAGGGACAAAGAGAATGGGATCAACAGCCAATGGAAAGGACTAGAGAACAGAGTACAAGATCAGGTCCTGAGGGGACTTCCCACAGGTGATCTGAGACCTTCTGGAAATAGCACTTTGCTACTGCTTTGAGGACTTTAGGGAAACATGTTTCCTCTTTTTTTTTTTTTTTTTAAAGGAAAAAAAAAAGAAAAAGCAAACAGGTTTATTCTGTACACAGGCCAGGCCCACAGCCCCATGTGATCTGCCTTTTGATTAACATATTTGGACCCTGGGAGAGGTCAAACAGGAGAAGAGTGAGCCCAGCTCACCTTATTCTAGTCCTGAGGGCCCTGAGGTTCATGCTGACAATCCCAGCTGAGGCATGCCGATGTGAGGTACATCAACAATGATTCAAAAGACTCCTCCCTTCTGGGAAAAAGCTGGTCCACCAAAGCATAGTGTTGTTCTTTTACTACTTTTTAAAAATATTTTTATTTATTTATTTATTGGAGAGGTAGAGAGAAAGAGGCAGGGAGATAGAGAGAGAATGGGCATGAGGGCCTCTAGCCATGCAAACAAACTCCAGACACATGTGCCCCCTTGTGCATCTGGCTTATGTGGGTCCTAGTAAATCAAACTTGGGTCCTTGGGTTTTACAGGCAAGCGCCTTAACCACTAAGCCATCTCTCCAGCCCTTATTCTTTTTAAAAAATAATTATGTATTTATTTCAGTGTGAGAGACAGAGAGAGAGAGAGAGAGAGTCCAATATAGAGAGAGAATGGATGCACCAGGACCTCTAGTCACTCCATGCACTCCAGATGCATGGGCCACCTTGGGCATCTGGCTTATTTGAGTACTGGGGAATCGAACCTAGGTCCTTATTTTGCAGGCAAATGCCTTAACTGCTAAACCACCTCTGTAGCCCCCTTCTTCTTCTTCTTCTTCTTCTTATTATTATTATTATTATTATTATTTGGTTTTTTGAGGTAGGGTCTCACTCTAGCCAAGGCTGACCTGGAATTCACTGTGGAGTCTCAGGGTGGCCTTGAACTCATGACAATGCCTCCCGAGTGCTAGGATTAAAGGCGTTCGCCACCATGCCCACCTTTGTTCTTATTCCTTTTTTTTTTTTCTTTTTTTTTTTTTTTTTTTGGTTTTTTGAGATAGGGTCTCACTCTGGCCCAGAGTGAATTCACTATGGAGTCTCAGAGTGGCCCTTAAACTCACAGTGATTCTCCTACTTCTGCCTCCCGAGTGCTGAGGTTAAAGGAGTGCACCAACACATCCGGCTTGTTCTTCTTCTTAAAAACTATTTATTTATTTGAGAGAGAGGGAGAATGGGCATGTCAGAGCCTCCAGCCACTGCAAAGGAACTCTAGACACATGGCCACCTTGTGCATCTGGCTTATGTGGGTATTGGTAATCAAACCTGGGTCCTTGGGCTTTGCAGGCAAGTCCCATAACTGCTATACCATCTCTCCAGCCTCTAATAAATTCTATTTTTAGTCTCAGGGTGGCCTTGAATTTACAGCAATTTTCCTACCTCTGCTTTCCAAGTTCTGAGATTAAAGGAATACACCACCACACCCCGTTTTTTTCTTTTTATTTATTTGAGAGAGTGACACACACAGAGAGAATGGATGCTCCTGGGCCTCTTACCACTGTAAATGGACTCCAGACATATGTGCCACTTTGTGCACCTGGCTGTATGTGAATACTGAAGAATTGAACCCAGGCTGTCTGGCTTTGCAAGCAAGTGCCTTTAACCACTGAGTCACCCTCCCAGCCCCACCTTCTAGATGTTTTTACGTGGGGTCTGGGGATGAATCTCATGTACTTGAGTGGTTGAGTGCTTTATCCACTAAGCCATCTCCCCAGCTCTGTTTACTCATTCATTGTCAAAAGAGATAATAAGGGATGGGGATGTAGTTCAATTGATAAAGTACTTGTTTAGCATGCACAAAGCCCTGGGTTCAACCCCCAGCATTGCATAAACCAGACAGGATAGTGCCTGACTATGATCCCAACACAACACAAGAGGATCAAAAGTTTAAGGTCTGGGAATGCAATCTGGTCCAGCCATTGTGGAAATCAGTGCGGAGGTTCCTAAGACAGCTAAAAATTGATCTACCATATGACCCAGCTATAGCACTCCTAGGCATATATCCTAAGGACTCATCTCATTTACTTAGAAGTACATGCTGTACCATGTTTATTGCCGCTCAATTCACAATAGCTGGGAAATGGAACCAGCCTAGATGTCCCTCAACTGATGAATGGATAATGAAGATATGGCACATTTATACAATGGAGTTCTACTCAGCGGTAAAGAAAAATGAAGTTATGAAATTTGCAGGAAAATGGATGGATCTGGAAAGGATTATACTAAATGAGGTAACCCAGGCCCAGAAAGCCAAGTGTCGCATGTTCTCTCTCATATGTGGATCCTAGCTACAGATGACTGGGCTTCTGTGTGAGAAGGAAAAAACTCAGTAGCAGAGGCCAGTAAGCTAGAAAAGAGATAGAAAGGAAGAGAAAGGAAGGGAGGGGGTACTTAATAGGATGGTATTGTATATATGTAAGTAGAAGAATAGATTAATGGGGGTGAAAAGGCCCAAAATGAGGTCTGGGGAAGAGATTGAGTAAAGGAAAGGTGGAGGGAGGGCTAATCAAAATCTAAGAGGATATAAATAAAACATATGTAATCCTACTTTTTTGGACAATGGAACACTCAGGAGCCGTAGATTGTTGCTAGAAAATTTTCAGTGCCAGGGATGGGATATCTTCCAGTGAGTTGTTGGCCAGGGAGATCCCTGATGCCCCCAAAACATTATAGGCCATTGCCGAGGCCCTTGGTTTCTCACCAGGAATAAAAGGTAAGACCCTATTGCTGAAGACTTCATATACTTGGGCTGCAAGGCCACTGAGAAATCTTGCTGGATCTGAACTGATAACCCCCTCCATGTAGACCAGCTGAGAGAAAGCTGGAAGAAGCCATTCTGCATGCAGTTCAATGGGAGAAAGAAATCACCAGTGAATATACTCATCAGTGGACACTGCAAGCCTTGTAATTGGCCAGCCAGGCCAAATGAGCCAACGGGTGCAATAGTAGCACGTCTGTTATGGGGGAACCAACTGCCCTCTAATTGGACTGGAGGCCCGCTCCATGGGAAGGGAATACATCCCTGATACTGAAAACTTAAAACAGGGGTAGTCATGAGCCCTAGGGGGTGTAACATCTGCTGTTGTCTGGCCAAATGTATATACTATGCTTATCAAACTGCCCAGTAAGCACTTCTGTTAATGTTCACATCCTTATATTAATGCTACTCTCACTTTTGGTTGAGAATCTTCTCTTTTCAGATGGCAGTGACCTTAGGATGACTCAGAAGGTATCATGGTGATGGAAAGAAATGACCACAGTGAAGCCGGGCGTGGTGGCGCACGCCTTTAATCCCAGCACTTGGGAGGCAGAGGTAGGTGGATCGCCGTGAGTTCGAGGCCACCCTGAGACTACATAGTGAATTCCAGGTCAGCCTGAACTAAAGTGAGACCCTACCTCGTAAAAACCAAAAAAAAGAAAGAAAGAAAGAAAGAAAGAAAGAAAGAAAGAAAGAAAGAAATGACCACAGTGCTCAGTACTGCAATATCTGTATCACACCTTCCAAGGCTCAGGGTCTAATGCAGAAGAGGTTGTGGAAAGACTGTAAGAGCCAAAGGAAGGGCAGGACTCCATACAACATGCTCCCTCCAGACACAAAATGGCCTGGATATCCATGTCCTCACAGTGCCTGACACTATCTGCATAAGACCATCATAAGAGGAGGAAAAGATCAAGACATCAAAAGTAAAAGAGAGACTGATTGAGATGGGGAGGGGGTATGATGGAGAGTGGAGTTTGAAAGGGGTAAGTGGGGAGAGGGAGGGTATTACCATGGAGTATTTTTTATAATCATGGAAGTTGTTAATAAAAAAATTAAAAAATTTAAAAAAAGGTTTAAGGTCAATGCTAGAGAGTTGGCTCAGCAATTGAGGTGCTTGCCTGTCAAGCCAAGGGACCCAAGTTGAACTCCCTAGACCCACACAAAGCCAGATGTGTCTGGAGTTTGTTTGCAGTGGCCCTGGTGCACCCATTCTCTCTCACTCTCTCTCTTTTTAATTTTTTGTTTATTTATTTATATTTGAGAGTGACAGGCATAGAGAGAAAGAGGCAGAGAGAGAGAGAGAATGGGCGCGCCAGGGCCTCCAGCAACTGCAAACGTACTCCAGACGCGTGTGCCCCCTTGTGCATCTGGCTAACGTGGGTCCTAGGGAACTGAGCCTCAAACCGGGGTCCTTAGGCTTCACAGGCAAGTGCTTAACCACTAAGCCATGTCTCCAGCCCTCCCTCTCTCTTTTTGGTTTTTCAAGGCAGGGTCTTGTAGTCTCAGGGTGGCCTCAGACTCATGGCAATTCTCCTACCTCTGCCTCCCAGGTGCTAGGATTAAAGATATGTGCCACCACACATGCCTCTCCCTCCCTCTCTCTCTTCTTCTCACTCTCTCTTCAATAAATAAATAAATAGGGCTGGAGAAATGGCTCAGTGGTAAAGGTTCTTGCCTGCGAAGCCTAAGGACCCATGTTCTACTCTCCAAAGCCCATGTAAGCCAGATGCACAAAGGTGAGGCAAGCACAAGGTTGCACAAGTCCACTAGGTGGCACAAGCATCTGGAGATCAATTGCAGTGACTCAGGCCCTGGCATTCCAATTCTCTATCTCTCTCTAAAATAAAAATAAAAATAAAAATAAATAAATAAATAGTCTGGCATGGTGGTGCACATCTTTAATTCTAGCACTTGGGAGGCAGAGCTAGGTGGATTACTGTGAGTTCAAGGCCAGCCTGAGACTACAGAGTGAATTCCAGGTCAGCCAGGGCAAGACTCTACTTCAAAAAAAAAAACAAAAACAAAAACAAAAACCCAAAAACCAACCAAACAAACAAAAACCCAAAACAAAACAAGGGCTTGAGAGATGGCTTAGTGGTTAAGGCGCTTGCCTGTAGAGCCAAAGAACCCAGGTTCGACTCCCCAGGACCCACATAAGCCACATACACAAGGGGCCGCACGCATCTGGAGTCTGTTTGCAGTGGCTGGAGGCCCTAGCGCGCCCATTCTCTCTCTGCCTCTCTATCTGCCTATTTCTTTCTTTTTTTTTTTTTTTTTTTTTTTTTTTGGTTTTTCGAGGTAGAGTCTCACTCTAGCCCAGGCTAACCTGGAATTCACTATGGAGTCTCAGGGTGGCCTCGAACTCACGGCAATCCTCCTACCTCTGCCTCCCGAGTGCTGGGATTAAAGGCGTGCGCCACCACGCCCGGCTATATCTGCCTATTTCTGTATCTCTCTCAAATAAATAAATAAAAATAAAATAAACAAAACACAACAAAAAAGTGCACGTAGCCTCACAGATCATTCTCTACTCTCTTGTACCCTGCCTCTTCACTGGCTGCTTTACCTTGGGTTAGGTCAATGGGGAGTCCTAGCAAGAGAATGGAGAGAAGTAAAATACGTTGCTTAAGATCTGTCCTGGAGCCGGGCATGCGCCTTTAATCCCAGCACAGGTAGGAGGATCACCCAGGCAGAGGTAGGAGGATCGCTGTGAGTTCAAGGCCACCCTGAGACTACATAGTAAATTCCAGGTCAGCCTGAATTAGAGTGAAACCCTATCTCTGAAAAAAAAAAAAAAAAAAAAAAAAAAAAAAAAAAAAAGATCTGTCCCTGTGAAGTCTGCCCAGGCTAGCCTTATACTGGACAGGAAGTTATTTCCCTTTCTAAATCAGAGGTATTGCACCTGCCAGGCCTAGGATGTCAACAGTCAGGCTGCTGCCAGCCCCAGCATCTTTCCTGTATGATCTTGTGATTTCCTTCCAACCTAACCACACAACCAAATTAGTCTCTTTGTAGATACAATCTTCATGACTTGTCTTAATTAGACAGAGCTATTTGTTTCTTTACATGAGAGGTAAGTAAAGAGTTAAAAATTCTAGAGCCGGGTGTGGTCGCACATGCCTTTAGTTCCAGCATTTAGGAGGCAGAGGTAGGAGGATAACTTGTGAGTTGGAAGCCACTCTGAGACTACATAGTGAATTCCAGGTCAGCCTGGGCTAGATGGAGACCCTACCTGGAAAAAAATAATTCTAAAATGGGCATGGTGGCGCACGCCTTTAATCCCAGCACTCAGGAGGCAGAGGTAGGAGCATCACCATCAGTTCAAGGCTACCCTGAGAGTACATAGTGAATTCCAGGTCAGCCTGGGTCAGAGTGAGACCCTACCTCGAAAAACAAAACAAAACAAAACAAATTCTAGCCAGGCATGGTGACACACAGCTTTAATCCCAGCATTCTGGAGGCAGAGGTAAAATTGCCATGAGTTCAAGGCCAGTTTGAGACTACATAGTGGGTACTGTGGAATCAAACCTGGGCCCTTCAACTACACAGGTAGTTAACCACTAAGCCATCTTTCCAGGCCTCCTTACTTATATATTTATCTTGGTTTTTTTCAAGGTAGGGTCTCACTCTAGTCCGGGCTGATTGTAACTTACTCTGTAGTGTCAGGCTGGCCTTGAACTAACAGCTATCCACACCTGGTTCTTTTATTTATTTTTTCTTTATTTATTTGAGAGAGAGAGAGAAATAGGCAGGAGAAGTGAGAGAGAGAGAGAGAGAGAGAGAGAGAGAATGGGCATGCCAGGGCCTCTAGCCACTGCAAATGAACTCTAGATGCGTGTGTCCCCTTGTGCATCTGGCTTACCTGGGTCCTGGGGAATCAAATCTGAGTCCTTTGGCTGTGTAGGCAAGCACCTTAACCACTAAGCCATTTCTCCAGCCCAACACCTGGTTCTTTTTAATTTCTTTTTTTGTTTGTTTGTTTTGTTTTTCCAGGTAGGTTCTCATTCTAGCCCAGGCTGACCTGGAATTCACTATGTAGTCTCAGGGTGGCCTTGAACTCACAGCGATCCTCCTACCTCTGCCGCTGAGTGCTGACGTTAAAAGCGTTTGCCACCATGTCCGTCTTCGTTTTAATTTTTTTAAAACATTTTTAGGGCTGGAAAGGTGGCTTAGTGGTTAAGTACTTGCCTGTGAAGCCTAAGGACCCCGGTTTGAGGCTCGATTCCCCAGGACCCACGTTAGCCAGATGCACAAGGGGGCGCACGTGTCTGGAGTTCATTGACAGTGACTGGAGGCCCTGGCGCGCCCATTCTCTCTCTCGCTCTCTCTGCCTCTTTCTCTTTCTGTCTGTTGCTCTCAAATAAATAAGAATAAACAAAATTAAAAAACAAAATAAAACATTTTTATTTATTTGCAAGGAAATAGAGAGAATGTGTGTGCCAGGACCTCTTGCTGTTGCAAATAAACTCCAGATACATGTGTCACTTTGTTCATCTGGCTTTACGTGGGTCAGGGGAGTTGAACCCACGTTGTTAGGCTTTGCAAGCAAGTACTTTAACCACTGAACCATTTTATCTCTCAAGCCCCTCTTAAATTTTTACTTATTTATTTTAACTTTTCGTTTTTGTTCTGTGTTTTCGAGGGAGGGTGCCACTCTAGCCCAGACTGACCTGGAATTCACTATGTAGTCTCAGGCTGGCCTTGAACTCACGGCAATCCTCCTACCTCTGCCTCTTGAGTGCTGGGATTAAAGGTGTGCACCACCACATTTTTCCCTTAAAAAAATATTTTTAGGGGCTGGAGAGATGGCTTAGCAGTTAAGATGTTTGCCTGCAAAGCCAAAGGATCCCAGTTTGACTCTCCAGGTCCCACATAAGCCAGATGCACAAGGAGGAGCATGCATCTGGAGTTCATTTGCAGTGGCTGGAGGCCCTGGCGCTCCCATTCTGTCTCTGTCTCTCTCAAATAAATAAATAAAATATATTTAAAACTATTTTTACCCAGGCGTGGTGGTGAGAGTGAGACTAGAGTGAGACCCTACTTCGAAAAACAAAATATATATATATACATATATACATATATATTTTTATAGGCTAGAGAGAGATGGCTAAGTGGTTAAGGCACTTGCCTGCAAAACCTAAGGACTGAATTCAGTTCCCCAGTACCTACATAAAGCCAGATGCACGAGGTGCTGCATGCATCTGGAGTTTGTTTAGAAACATACCCACACATATATTTAGGGCTGGAGAGATGGCTTAGTGGTTAAAGCACTTGTTGGCAAAGCCAAAGGACCAGGGTTCGATTCCCCAGGACCCCTGTAAGCCAGCTGCACAAGGTGGTACATGTGTCTGGAGTTTGTTTGCAGTGGCTAGAGGTCATAGTGTCCCTATCTTCTTTCTCTTTCTCATTTTTCTCTCTCTTGAATAAATAAATAAATAACATTAAAATATTTTTAAAACTCTGCTTTTGAGATCCCTGGGTACATGCAAATAAAGATAATAACAGCAAATATATGTGGTACCTGATGGGTGCTATGCCAAAGTCTTCTGTAAAAAAAAAAAATTTGCTGGGCATGGTGGCACACGCCTTTAATCCCAGCACTTGGGAGGCAGAGGTAGGAGGATTGCCGTGAGTTTAAGGCCACCCCGAGACTACATAGTGAATTCCAGGTCAGCCTGGGCCAGAGTGAAACCCTACCTCGAAAAAAAACAAAACAAAACAAAATTTATTTATTTATTTATCTGAGAGTGAGAGAGATAAAGAGGAAAAAGAGAGAGAGAGAATGGGCACTCCAGAGCCTCTAGGCACTGCAAACGAACTCTCGATGTAGCTGGCTTTATGTGGGTACTGGGGAGTTGAACTTGGGTCCTTAGGATTTGCAGGCAAGCACCTTAACCACTGAGCCATCTCTCCAGCCCCCAAAGGCTTTATGTATTTAATATCTAATACTTTCATACAGCATCATGAGGTTGACACTATTGCTGCCCAACACTATGGAGAACGAAACTTGGAACACAGGCTGATTTATCAGGTTCTGGGAATTTGTGAGAGGTGGTGCTGAGATCGGAACCTTGACAGTGGTCAGCTATGTCAAGCAGCCCCTTAAGCCTCCCTGGGGATAGACCTAAGCCACAGGCTGTTCAGGAATGGTTTCCTGCTATTGTCATATTTTATAACCTTTTCCATGTCATAGAGGATCTCAGGGGTGGCATTTCCTGGTTCTCCTAGGATTTTTCCTTCCATCTCTTGAGTTGGCATCCAATGCGTTGGCACCATGCCTGACAACTTTGATCATTTTCTTTCTTTCTTTTTTTTTCCCTTGGTTTTTCAAGGTAGTTTCTCGCTCTAGCCCAGGCTGACCTGGAATTCGCTACATAGTCTCAGGCTCCAGGTGACCTCAGACTTACTGTGATCCTCCTACCTCTGGTTCCTGAGCGCTGGGATTAAATAGACGTGTGCCACCACATCTGGCTTTATTTTTTTGGTGGTGGTGTTTTTTTGTTTTTTCCAGGTAGGGTTTCTCTCTAGCTCAGGCTGACCTGGAATTCACTATGTAGTCTAAGGGTAGCCTCAAACTCATGGCGATTCTCCTACCTCTGCCTCCTGAGTGCTGGGACTAAAGGCGTGTGCCACCACGGCTGGCTTTTTTTTTTTTTAAATCTATTTATTAATGAGAGAAAGAGGGAAAGAGAGAGAGAGAGAGAGAGAGGGAGAATGAATGGGTATAGTAGGGCCTCTAGCCATTGCAAATGAACTCCAGATGCATGCTGGCTGATGTGGGTACTGGGGAATTGAACCTAGGTCCTTAGGTTTTTGCAGGAAAGTGCCTTAATGGCTAAGCCATCTCTCCAGCCCTCTGTTTTTGCCATATATATATATATATATATATATGGCATATATATATATGTGGCATATATATATATATATATATATATATATATATATATATATATATTTAAGAGAGAGAGAAGTAGAAGCAGACAGAGAGAAAGAGAGAATGGGCACACCAGGGCCTTTAGCCTCTGTAAACAAACTCCAGATGCATGTGCCACCTTGTGCAACTGGCTTACATGGGTCCTGGGGAATTGAACCAGGGTCCTTAGGCTTCACAGGCAAATACCTTAACCGCTAAACCATTTTCCCAGCCCTTTTTTGTTAAACATTTTATTTATTTATTTGAGACAGAGAGAGAGGGAGAGAGAGTGAGGATGGGCATGCCAGGGCCTTGAGCAAATGAATTCCAGACACATGCGCCACCTTGTGCATCTGCCTTACGTGGGACCTGGAGAATCGAACCTGGGTCCTTAGGCTTCACAGGCAAATGCCTTAACCGCTAAGACATCTCTCCAGCCCCCTCCTTTTTTTTTTTTTTTTTTGAGGTAGAGTCTTGCTGTAGTCCAGGCTGACCTACAATTCACTATGTAGTTCAGCCTTGAACTCATTGCGATCCTCCTACCTCTGTCTCCCAAATGCTGGGATTAAAGGCATGCACCACCACACTTGGCTAATTTTGATCATTTTCAAACAGGAACAAATAGTTCTGAACAAGCAGTGGCTGAATAATTGAGAAACATTCTTGTTGTGGTTTCAATTAGGTGTCCCTCATAAACTTATGTCTTCTGAATGCTTGGTCCCCAGTTGATGGTAATTTGGGAATCTGAGCCTTGCCGGAGGTGTGTTGTTGGCAATGGGTTTTGGGGTATTGTAGCCAGCTTCCCCTTGTCAGTGTTGGGCTAACTCTCCTGCTGCAGTGCCACACCACTGTGGCAGAGGTGATGTCCAGCCTCTGTTCATGCTATCCTTTCCTCTGCCATCATGGAGCTTCCCCTCAAGTCTGTGAACCAAAATAAACAATTTTGCTCCCACGAGGTGCTTCCTTTGTGCCACAGTTCAAAGGTAACTGTAACAATTATTGATTCTGATCTCTCTCTCTTTTCAGTACTAAAGGTTTGTCTTTTGTTGTTGTTGTTTTTTGAGGTAAGGTCTCACTGTAGCCCAGGCTGACCTGAAATTCACTCTGTAATCTCAGGATGGCCTCAAACTCGCAGCAATCCTCCTACCTCTGCCTCCCAAGTGTGGGGATTAGAGGTTTGTACCCCACCATGCCCGGCACAGTACTGGGGGTATTGAACCTAGCACCTCTCATGCTAGGTAAGCATTCCACTAATGAGCTACAACCCTAGCCTGTTTTTTTTTTTAATATTATTTATTATTTATTTGAGAGAGAGAGAGAAAGAGAATGGTCATGTCAGGTCCTCTAGCCACTGCAAACCAACTCCAGATACATGCGCCCCCTTGTGCATCTGGCTTACATGGGTCCTGGGGAGTCGAACTGGGATTCTTTGGCTTTGCAGGCAAACGCCTTCAATGCCAAGCCAGTTTTCCAGCCCCCCAGCCCGTTTTTTTTTTTTTTTTTCACTTTTTGTTTTGTTTTTGACATAGGGTCTCCCTCTACCCTAGGCTGACTTGGAATTCACTATGTATTCTCAGATTGGCTTGGAACTCACAGCAATCTTCCTACCTCTGCCTGCCAAGTGGTGGAATTAAAGATACGTGCTGGGCTGGAGAGATGGCTCAGTGGTTAAGGCGCTTGCCTGCAAAACCTAAGGACCCAGGTTTGATTTTCTAGGACCCACGAAAACCAGATGCACCAAGTGGTACATGTGTCTGGAATTCATTTACAGTGGCTGAAAGCCCTGGCATGCTCATTCTCTCTCTCTCTCTTCTATCTCTCTTTCAAATAAATTAAATCAAAAATAAAAAAAATTAAAGGCATGTACCACCACTCCCAGTTGGTACTGGGGAATTGAATCTGGACCAGCATATTTTGTATACAAGCACTTTTATAAATTTTTTTTTTTTTTTTTTTTTGGTTTTTCGAGATAGGGTTTCACTCTAACCCAGGCAGACCTGGGATTCACTATGGAGTCTCAGGGTGGCCTCGAACTCACGGCGATCCTCCTACCTCTGCCTCCTGAGTGCTGGGATTAAAGGCGTGCGCCACCACGCCTGGCTAAAATGTATTTTTTTAAATTTTTACTTATTTATTTATTTGACAGAGAAAGGGGGAGAGAGAGAGAGAGAGAATGGGCGCGTCAGGGACCTCAGCCACTGCAGACGAATTCCAGATGCATGCACCCACTTGTGTATCTGGCTAACGTGGGTCCTGGGGAATCGAATCTGGGTCCTTTGGCTTTGCAGGCAAATGCCTTAACCGCTAAGCCATTCCTTCAGCCCCAAGCACTTTTTTTAAAAAAAATCTTTTTGAGGGCTGGAGAGATGGCTTAGCAGTTAAGGGCTTGACTGTGAAGCCTGAGGACCCCGGTTCGAGGCTCAATTCCCCAGGACCCACGTTAGCCAGATGCACAAGGGGGCGCACGCGTCTGGAGTTCATTTGCAGTGGCTGGAGGCCCTGGCGCGCCCATTCTCTCTCTCTCTCTCTCTCTCTCTCTCTCTGTCTGCCTCTTTCTCTCTCTCTCTGTCGCTCTGAAATAAATAAAAATAAACGAAAAGATTAAAATTTTTTTTGTTTATTTTTATTTATTTATTTGAGAGGGACACAGAGAGAAAGGGTGCGCCAGCCAGTGCCTCCAGCCACTGCAAACAAACTCCAGACGTGTGCGCTCCCTTGTGCATCTGGCCAACATAGGTCCTGGAGGATCAAGCCTCGAATCCGGGTCCTTTGGCTTCACAGGCAAGCGCTTAACCACTAAGCCATTTCTCCAGCCCTAAACAAGCACTTTTAACCAGTGAGCCGCCTCCCCAGAGCACCCCCACACACACCATGATTTTATATGGCTGCTGGGATCTAAACTCAGGTCCTCATGCTTGTATGGTAAGCATATTACCAACTGAGCCATCTTCCCAGCCCCTCTGATAGCTTCTCAATAAGTTTAAAATTTCTTGGCTCTTAAAGCAGGCACACCTTTAATTTCAGCACTCGGGAGGCAGAGGTGGGAGGATCGCGGTGAGTTCCAGGCAACCCTGAGACTACATAGTGAATCCCAGGTCAGCCTGAGCTAGAGTGAGACCCTACCTTGAAAAAAAAAAAAAAGAAAGAAAGAAAGAAAAAAAAGAAAAATTGGCTCTGGGGCTGGGGATATGGCTTAGTGGTAGAGTGCTTACCCAGCATGAACAAAGTTCTGGGTTCAACCCCAATACTGAGGGAAAAAAATAGCTTTTCAATGATTGTACCATAACTTCTTAACTTTACCAATTGTAACCATCACCATAAGTTCAGAATTCAGTTTCAGCTGGATGTGGTGGCACATGCCTATAATCCTACCACTTGAGAGGCCAAGATAGAATAAGGCAAGCCTGGGCTACATAGTGAGACCCTGTCTTAAAGAAAACAAAAATAGTCTGGCATGGTGGCGCACACCTTTAATCCCAGCACTCAGGAGGCAGAGGTAGGAGGGTGACCATGAGTTTGAGGCCACCCTGAGACCACATAGTAAATTCCAGGTCAGCCTGGGCCAGAGTTAGACCCTACCTTGAAAAAAAAATTTTTTTTTTTTTTTAGGGCTGGAGAAATGGCTTAGTGGTTAAGGTGGTGGTTAAGTGGTTAAGGCTTGCCTGTGAAGTCTAAAGACCAAGTTTGATTTTTTTTTAAGTTTTTATTTTTAAAAATATGGAACGCTTCACGAATTTGCGTGTCATCCTTGCGCAGGGGCCATGCTAATCTTCTCTGTATCGTTCCAATTTTAGTACATGTGCTGCTGAAGCGAGCACCCAAGTTCGATTCTTACCCAGGTTTGAGTCCCCAGTACCCACATATGCCAGATGCACATGGTGGCACATGTGTCTGAAGTTCATTTGTAGTGGCTGGAGGCCCTGGCCTGCCCATTCTCTCCCTCTATGCCTCTTTCTCTCTTAAATAAATAAATAAATGAGATTAAAGAAAATATTTGTAGGGGCTGGAGAGATGGCTTAGCAGTTAAGGCATTTGCCTGCAAAGCCAAAGGACGCAGGTTCTATTCCCCAGGACCCATGTAAGCCAGATACACAAGGTGGCACATGCACCGGAGTTCGTTTACAGCATTTGAAGGCCCTGGAGCACCTGTTCTCTCTCTCTCTGTTTCTTTCTTAAAAAAAAAAAAAAAAAAGCCAGGCATGGTGGCGCACACCTTTAATCTCAGCACTCGGGAGGCAGAGGTAGGAGGATTGCCGTGAGTTCGAGACCACCCTAAGACTCCATAGTGAATCCCAGGTCAGCCTGGGCTAGAGTGAAACACTATCTTGAAAAACCAAAAAAAAAAAAAAAAAAAAAAAAAAGAGGAGAGATGGCTTAGCTGTTAAGGCATTTGCCTGCAAATCCAAAGGATCACGGTTCGAGTCTCCAGGACCCACATAAGCCAGATGCACAAGGCAGAGACACACAGAGAGAATAGGCATACCAGGGCCTCCAGCCACTGCAAAGAAACTCCAGTTGCATGTACCACCTTGTGCATCTCGTTTATGTGGATTCTGGGGAATCGAACCTGGGCCCTTTGGCTTTGCAGGCAAGTGCCTTACCCACTAGGTCATCTCTCAAGCCCCTCTCTCTTTCCCTCTGCCTCTCTCTCTCTCTCAAAAAAAAAAAAAAAAAATTAAAAAGTAGAGCAGAGAGTGGTGGCACATGCCTTTAATCTCAGCACTCAGGAGGCAGAGGTAGGAGGATCGCTGTGAGTTCGAGGTCACCCTGAGACTACAGAGTGAATTCCAGGTCAGCCTGAGCTATAGTGAGTCCCTACCTTGAAAAAATAAACAAAAAATATTAAAAAGCATATTTTTTAGCCAGGCATGGTGGCGAACACCTTTAATCCCAGCACTTGGGAGGCAGAGGTAGGAGGATCACCGTGAGTTCGAGGCCACCTTGAGACTACATAGTTGAATTCCAGGACAACCTGCGCTAGAGCAAGACCCTACTTAAAAACCTCCTCCACAAAATGTTTTTATTTTTATCTTTTTAAATATATTTTATTTATTTATTTGAGAGAGAAAAAGAGGCAGAGAAAGAGAGAAAGAGAGAGAGTGATGAAAGAATGGGCACACTAGGGCCTCCAGCCACTGCAAATGAACTCCAAATGCATGCGCCCCCTTGTGCATCTGGCTCTCGTGGGTCCTGGAAAATCGAACTGGGATCCTTCGGTTTTACAGGCAAATGCCTTCACTGCTAAGCCATCTCTCCAGCCCCCCCAAATGTTTTCAGTTTCATAGGGGTTGAATTGTTTAATCTCAAAAGTAGTTCAAATCTTATCCTAAAGTTCCTGTGAGTGTAGCTGCCTTTGGAAAAGGGGTCTTTTTTGTTTGTTTGAGACAAAGTCTTGTTATGTACCTCAGCCTGGCCTGGAACTCACTATGTAGGCCAGGCTGGCCGCACACTCAAATTCTCTTGCCTCAGGCTCCCTCGTGCTGGGATTACACGCATGAGCCACCATGTATGATTTGGATAATGTCTTAGAAGATGATTAGGATAAGATGAAATCAATCTGACTGGATTATAAAGAAGGAAATTTGGACCCAGACACAGAGTCACAGGAAGAACTCTATTTGAAGGCTAGTATTATCATGCCACAATCACAAAAACCCTTGCCAGGGAAGCCCTAGAAGGTGAGAGGTCTGGAACACATTTTCCCTCGCACATAACCTATCCTGCCAATACCTTAATTCCTAGCCAGTCACTGTTTATTTATTTATTTTTTTGGTAGTGCTGGGCATTGAACCCAGGGCCTTGCAGAAGCTAGGCAAGTGCTTTACCACTGAGCTATATCCCTAGCCGTTCATTCTAAACATTTTACATAAATTGCCTCATTTAGTTATTGTGTCGGCCCTCTGATATACACGGTACTGCCACTGTCTCTACTTTACACTTGACGAAACTGTGTAACAGGCTAAGTAACTCGCTCAAGGTCACATAGTTACTCCACACATGAAATAATCTAGCCTTTATAGGATTATTGATAAGACTTCATGAGACTACGGATGTGAATCTACTTTATAAATAGCACAGTATTTTATTCTTGTGAATCAGGTTCTGGAAATTCAGGACTTTTCAATTAATTAATTAATTAATTTTTTTATTTATCTCCTCTTTTTTGGGCCATTTCTGACGCGATACTTCCTCTCCTGGGCGCCAGGGGCCGCTGCGCCGCGCCGTAGCTGACAGGTCTCTCTAGCCCGCTCCACCGGCTACTCGTTGGTCCCTATAAATGGCTGCGCCGGGTTTAGCGAGGCATCAGTCCGCTGCCGCCGGGGTCCGGTGCCGGGTAGTGGCTGGATGTGGAGCTGGAGACGGAGCTGGCCTTGAAGGACTCCCGCTGGGACAGGGTGGAGGGCAGCTAGGTGCCGGGGTCGCCAGGAGGGGTGTGTTGTTCGCTCACTGAGAGCCTTCGGATTGCCTTCCCGCCAGGCCGCCTACCTCCGTCTTCCGCCTCCCTCCATTTCCCCGGAATTTCAACCCGGAGCGCCTGGACCCCTGTCCTTCTCTGGGTGGGGAAGTCCCCAGCCTCTTTCCCGCCTCACTCCTGCCCCGTAGGCTGGGCTTTCACCCTGCCCTCTCCCCTTTTCCTGGCGTGGGTCGCAGCCCCTTCGCTCCCCTTCCTTTAGCTCAGGCTTCCTAGTGTTTTTTAGCCGGGAGTCTCAGCGTCTCGGTGACTTCCCCAAGCCAAAGGTCCCATCCTTCCCTCTTCCTGTCCCTTGCCTGTGGTCCAGCCTGTCCTGTCCCTTTCTCGCAGCCTCGAGTTCCAGACCTTTTGGCGTTCCCCTGCGGCTCCTCCGTTGTACCTCTAACCCACTTTGGAGTTGCACGTTGTGAACCTAGCCAGCCTGCCTTCACTTGAGACATGAACTTTTCCTAGAGACTGCTCCATTCTCTCCCCCCAGCCTCAGACCCCTTGCTACCTATGTCTCAGGTCTTACTCTCACTTCACTAAGGGTTGAGGCCTCCTCGGCTGGCTGAGGGAGTAAATAGCAGGATGCTTCTGCCGTCTGGCACCCGGAGACTTTCTCCGCCTCGGATCTTCCCCTCCTTGCTGGTGGTGGTCGCCTTGGCGGGACTGCTGCCTGTTCTGAGAAGCCACGGCCTCCAGCTCAGCCCTACTGCCAGCACCATCAGAGGTTCTGAACCACCCCGGGAACGCTCCATTGGGGATGTCACCACTGCCCCATCAGATCCAGTCCACCACTCAGAGGAGTTCCTTTTTAACCATTCAATCAATGACCACGACTCCAAACATCGAAAGGCCTTTCCAGTCCTGGACGTTGACTACCCGCATGTGCGCACACCCTTCGAGATCTCCCTCTGGATTCTGCTGGCCTGCCTCATGAAGATAGGTAAGTCCGATGTGCTTGATGCTACAGTTACTGGCGCCGCCGTGTAGATAGATGAGCTACTTGCCCCATCTTCTTACCTACCCATTTTTCCATTAGAAGCTGCTCAGGCTCAGAAGGTACTACTTCTGTAACATAGACATCCTCCACCCTGCCATTTTGGTACTCTGTGATCTAAGGCCTCCCCTAAATTAGAGCCAGCAAGGTACATGGGGAGAGGGAGAGAGAGAGAGAGCGCAAGATTTGAGGATGGGGACCCCCGCTTCTGATATTTCGTACCTTCAGCAAAGCTTCCAGGTCTGGCGGGTCTCCTCCTTTAGCCCGACCTAAAGGGGAGCCAGGCACCTAGCTGAGTGTGAGATAGATAGAGGAGTATCTTCTAGCCAGTGACAATTTATGCTCTGTCAACAACAACCATTGCAGCGTATTACCTCCTTAGGAGGGTGCTTCAGGACGTGGCGGGTCTGAGGAGTTTGAGTAGAGACTTACAAGTGTGGTGGACATGAGAGATTACCGTAGTCTCACTTTCCTTCATCCCCAGAGTGTGATCTGTCAGCTTTGCCTGTCTAGGACTGGTCAGGAGCCCCTGAGTCAGTTTCTGGCCCAGGAATGCCATTCATTATACAGTTTATGGGAATTTCTGAAGGCTGTTTTGGGGTGGCAGGAGAGAAGAAGAGATTGAGATTTGGTCTGACCTCACCTTACCCCAGACTGGCACTTGACTGTGTCTCAAAGGATTTGCCTACACTGACTAGAGACATTGGCTGTCCATTAAAGTAGGGGAGATACAAGGAGACAGGCTGAGGTATTTTGGTCTGAAGAGACTTTGAAATGTTCCTTCTGGGAGAAGAAAGATAAAAAGTTGTTCCCTCCCCGAGAGTTGGGCTGCCTGCCTAGCCTGAGCACCTTGTGCTGTTGGATGATTGGTGGGGCTCACCAGATCCTGCATAGCCCAGAAGTCCCTGGAAGTTGTGTCCAGGGTGCTTTGCAAACTATTTATGTTTTTTCAGTCCTCCTAGCTATGGAAGGCACAGGGTTCAGGGTACCCTACTCCCCTCTTTGCTTGGGATTTGGGTTTGGGAAGTTGGAGAGGCTCGGCAGAAAACCTGGCAGCTTTTCCAAGGACATGCAGGAGCCGAGTTCCGATGCCAGGTTGGTGTAAGGCAGGCTCCGGGACATGCTGCAGGAACAATGTAGTGCCTCTGTTTTGATAGATCCAGGAGGCTGGCTTTCTGGTGCAGGGCTTTGGCGGAGCCTGGTCATGGAACTGGGCCTGCAGCACCTATATATGCCCTGATGGCAGTCAGCTTCCCGGAAAAAAATCAAGGACTGTGCAAGGGGAGCCATTGTAATGATTCTGACATAAATGCATGACCTTGAACAACTGGGGCCTTTTCCTGAAGGTCTCTCTCACTTACAAGAAAGAAATCTGAGCTCTACTATTTGACCATATTGATTGAGTCATGAAACCTTGTGTCTGAATGTGCTGGAGAACCTGAGGTGACTGAGATATGTCATTTGTGTGAGACCAGAAAGAAGCCTCACAAGTACAGTCCATAAATTGTCACCTTCCTTCAGCTCCCTCACGTGCCAGCGTTAGGGGTTGGCATACACACTCAGTGTCTGCTGGTAGGATGACAGTATAATCTAAAAGACCCCACTTTGGGAAGTCTGAAGTTTCTTCATGTGGGCCTGATGTGGGCCTGGCTTGCTTTGCCACCATCGTTTGCTGCGAGACCCTGGGCTAGAGAGCAGGGCGAAGTGCTGCAGAGGTGGTGCCAGTGGCAAAAATGTCAGTCTGGAAGTCTGGAAACCGGCTTCTCAGCCCTCCTCCCTCGGTGACCTTGGCTAGTCATGCCTCTTTAGCCAGTTGGTGATCTTTGTGGCCCTTTCCATGGCTGGCATTTCAGCTGTTTCTCTGACTCTGGAAACCCTGGCAAAGTCACTCAGCCTTGGGCCTCAGTTTCCCCATCAACAGGATGATAGGGCTGGGTATGATGTATGATCTCTTTTGCTGACCCAGAAGTCTGGCTTGAAAAGGCATTTTTCTGCTTCTGAAAGAAGCACCTGGTTACCCTGGGACTTTAAAGAGAGTAGAGAGAATGGTGGGCAAAAGATTTGTTCAGATGTTAAAAGTGAAAACTCATCCTGCTCTTTGACCTTTGCAGTTTAGAATTAAGATTAGACTCAGGGGCTGGAGGGATGGCTTACTGGTTAAGGTGCTTGCTTGAGTAGCCTACGGACCCAGTTTCGGTTCCCCAGTACCCACATAAGTCAGGTGCACAAGGCAGCACATGAAATTTGTTTGTAGTGGCTAGAGGTCCTGGCGCTCCCATTCTCTCTCTAGCTGCCACCTGGTCCTTCCTTAAGGTTTCAGGGGGTTTAGTCTGTCTGCTGACTTTATTCTTGCACTTGAGCTGTCTCTCCTTGCTTGTCCTGGGGCGGGGTGGGAGGTGGGTGGAAGGGAGGTGGTGCCAGCTACCTTAAGGAGTAGGCTGAGGGGCCTGAACCATGATCTCTCCACACTGTCAGATATCCAAGAGCCTGGAAGTTTATTTCAAGGTCTTGCCTGTTCTTTTAGCACCCCAGCGTGGGTAGGAGTTGGTAGAGTCCTCCTCCTGTCAGCTGAGACAGCTGCTTGACTCGCTAGCTGTCCTTCCTTTAGGAGTGAAAGTGCTGTGTTGTAGTCTTTTCTAGCCCAATCGTTTATCAGAGTGTTAAGGAGACCCTTGCTGAGACTGGTATGGGAGGGGCAGGACAGATGCCAATAATGGAATTATAATAAATTCCTCTGGGCCAGGTGTGGTGGTACACACCTTTAATCCCAGCTCTTGGGAAGCAGAGGTAGGAGGATTGCCATGAGTTTGAGGCCACCCTGAGACTCCATAGTGAATTCCAGGTCAGCCTGGACTAGAGTGAGACCCTACCTTGAAAAAATAAAAAATAAAAAATAATTCCTCTGGAACTCAGGGAGGTGATATTAGGCAAATCACTTCTCTGGGCTCCCTTTCTCTCCCTGGAAGTCAAACGTGCTTGCTTTTCCTTGGTTGGGAAGGGCTAGTGGTGTGAAGAGGATTTAAATCTTTAGTACCCTTGAACCTGAGGGTAGAGCCATTCTCCACTCCCTCCCCATGCTGTGGTTTGGCTCCTGCATGAATTCAGCTTTGTCCTGGTTCACCTGACTCCCTGGGCAGTGCTTCTTCCCAGAGAACCTCTCTGTAACCCAGCTTACCACTGGCAGCACACCCTCTGTTGTCTGCCCATGTTTCTGACCTGGAGCTTCTGAGAGGCCCGGAAGCCCTTAAAGCAGGTAGGTATTCATCTTGTTCCCTGACCATGACCAAAAAGGCTTCTTTTGTCCCTTTATATCTTATAATTTTTTTTGTTGTTGTTGTTTTGTTTTGGTCTTTGCAAGGTGGATCCTGCTTTCTCCTCCTTAGAGCAAGTCTGTGAATAGGGGAAATAGGATAATTACTGCCTACTTTACATGAGTAGCTATGGGAATGGTTTCCTAAACTGGCCTCTCCCACTTCTCAGAAGAAGAGGAAGAAGAAACAGCTTAAAGGTCACCTTGAAGCTATCTCAAGAAACAGATGAGACTCTAAAGAGAACCAGATGACCTTTTTCTCGTCAGGAAAACAGCTACTTAACTTTAGGATGGTGGGAGGTGGGTCAGTTGGGGCCTAAGAAGAAGATACCAGGTAAGATATATGTCACCAGGCATGCCAGGGTACTTGGAGGGCCTAGCCTGGTCAGATGGCCTGTATCTTATTCAGTCTAACATCCATGAGACTTGCATTTCCTCTTGTTCCCAGACACTTCAGCTCAATACTTGGAACTCTGCTATAAAGGAAACCCTGGGCTGTGTCCCTGACACTGCCTCTTGGTACCTGTGTGGCTATGAACTTGTGGGTTCATGGACCTGACTTGCCTCATTAGTGAAATGGAAGGTATCTTCTAAGACTGAGGTGGGGTTTGACTCGAGGATGCCCAGCTCACTGCAGTGTATTTGAGAACCCTTCAGATTTCTCTTTGTGTTAGTCAGCTCTCTCTCTCTCTTTTTAAATATTTTTATTTATTTGCAAGGAGAGAAGGAGAGAGAGAGAGAGAAGAATGGGCGTACCGGGGCCTCTTGCAGCTGCAAATAAACTCCAGATACATGTTGTACTTTGTGCATCTGGCTTTATGTGGGTCCTGGAAACTCAAACCCAGACCATCAGGCTTTGCACTTTAACTGGTGAACTATTTCTCCAGCCCAGCTTTCTCTTACTATGCCAAAAATATGAGATAATTATTGTATAAGGAGAAACAGTTTCTTTTGGCTCACAGTTTTGGAGGCTTCAGTCCAAGATGGGTTGGCCACATTGCTTTGGGTTTACACATGAGGTAAAGGTCCCACTATTCCCTTCAAGGACATTCCTTCCAGTGACCTAAAAACCTTCTACTAGGCCACACCTCTTAACATTGCTTGTTTGTTTCTTTCTTTCTTGGAAAGAAGCAGAGGGAGGGAGGGAAGGAAGAAGGGAGAGAAGGGGCACTCCAGGGCCTTTAGCCACTGCAAATGAACTCCAGATGCATGTGCCACCTGTGTCTGGCTTAAGTCGGTACTGGGGAATTGAACCTGGGTCCTTAGGCTTCACAGGCAAGTGCTTTAACCACTAAGCAGTCTCTTCAGCCCACCTCTGAACTTTTTTTTTTTTGTTTGTTTTTTTTGAGGTTGGGTCTTGCTCTAGCCCAGGCTAACCTGGAATATGTAGTCTCAGGGTGGCCTCGAACTCAAGGTGATCCTCCTACCTCTGCCTGCTGAGTGCTGGGATTAAAGGCATGCACCACCACGCCTGGCTCAACATTTCCTTTAAAATTTTTTATTTATTTATTTGCAAATAGAGAGAGATAGAAGGGAGACAGAGAGAATGGGTGTGCCAGGGCTTCCATCTGCTGCACACAAACTCCAGACGCATGTGCCACTTTGTGTATCTGGCTTTACGTGGGTATTGGGGAATCGAACTCTGGTTGTTAGGTTTTGCAGGCAAGCACCTTAACTGCTGAGCCATCTCTCCATTCCCCACCCCTTTTTTTTTTTGGTTGTTTGAGGTAGGATCTCACTCTGGCCCAGGCCGACCTGGAATTCACTTTGTAATCTCAGGCTGGCCTTGAACTCACAGCAGTTCTCCTACCTCTGCCTCCTGAGTGCTGGGATTAAAGGTGTGTGCCACCACACCTGGCTCTCCAGCTCCCTCTTAACTTTTTTTTTTTTTTTTTTTTTTTTTGGTTTTTCAAGGAAGGGTCTCACTCTAGCTCAGGCTGACCTGGAATTCACTATGTAGTCTCAGGGTGGCCTTGAACTCATAGCAATCCTCTTACCTGTGCCTCCCGAGTGCTGGGGTTAAAGGCGTGCGCCACCACGCCCAGCCTTCTTCTCAATATTTTTAAAAAATAGTTTTAGAGTGGGCATGGTGGTGTATGCCTTTAGTCCCAGCACTTGGGAGGCAGTGGTAGGAGGATTGCTATGAGTTCAAGGCCAGCCTGGGGTAGAGTGAGACACTTACTTGAAAAAAAATTGTTTATTTATTTGCAAGATGAGAGAGAGAGAGAATATGAGCATGCCAGGGCCTCCAACCTCTGCAAACAAACTCCAGATGTTGTAGACAAAGTTCACATGCATGCACCAGTGTGCATCTGGCTTTATGTGGATAATGGAGAATCGAACCCAGATTGTTAGGCTTTGCAGACAAGCACCTTAACTGCTGAGCCATCTCTCCAGCCCCTCTTAGCGTTTCTTTTTTCAAGGTAGGATCTTGCTCTAGCCCGCTTAACTGGAATTAACTATGTAGTCTCAGGGTGGCCTCGAACTTGCAGCAATCCTCTTAGTTCTGCCTCCCGAGTGCTGGGATTAAAGGTGTGTGCCACCACAGCCAGCTTCCCTCTTAGTATTTTTTGTTTTAATTTACTTATTTATTTGAGAGAGAGAGAAAAAAAAAAAGGAGGGAGGGAGGGAGAGAGAGAGAATGGGTGTGCCAGGGCCTCTAGCCACTGCAAATGAACTATACATGCATGTGCCACCTTGTGTATCTGGCTGATGTGGGTACTGGGGAATCGAACCTGGGTCTTTAAGCTTTGCAGGCAAGCACCTTAACTGCTAAGAATCTCTCCAGACCCCTCTTAGCATTTTTTACAGCCCCCCCCCCCCCAGTAAGTTCTACTCTGAGGACCAAGCCTTTAACACATGGATGTTAGGGAGCATTCAAGGTTCAAAGCATAGCACTTGCCTTTTTGGAGGTCTTCCCTCCAGCCCACAGCAGTTGCTTTTCCTGTCTCTCAGAATCTTCTCCCCTTATTGTTTATCCACTGTTTTGGCATTAGGCCTAGCCTGCCCTGTGACATCTCCTCTTGTTGGGAGGAGGGGGGTTTAATAATAATTTCCATTTATTATCTACAGAGTAGTGTCAGGCACTTTGTAAAAGTAATCGTATTTAATCCCAACAAGAATTGTGAGATAAAGGCTCTTTCTGTTTTTCAGATGAGGAAACAGCTCAGAGGTTCTCTTCAGTCATGTTGAATTGCTGTTTATTTTCTGTTCACGTCTTGGCATTGCCTCCTGGAGGGGTACAGCTGCATCTCCTGCCTTTGACATTGCCCTCTGCAGATGCGCAGGATGCTGTGTGGAGTGGCGCCCAGCCCTCTGCACCTGCTTTTAAAAACTGTAGGATTCCCGCTAGGGGTTGAGCAGATGTTCATACTGGGAGCCCTCTTCCAGCCTGAGAAAGCTGTAGTTGGTCTCTGCCTGGCTTTGGGCTTGTCCTGTAGGAAGTGTTGAGTCTGTGTCATCTACCCAGATTCTGTGGTAGGCTGAGCTTGTTCCCTGTTCTTTGTCTGCCACCTCTCCACTGCTGTCTTTTCAGTTGTCTGGCCAGCTTGTCCCCTGTCCCCTTGGTCTGGAGAGTGACAATTAATGGGGAATTCCCTTTAGCCAGAGGGTGTGGCTAACCTTGTGACTCTGACCTCCTGCTCCTGAACAGGAATGCTGTGGGCTGCTCTTGGTTACCCTCGGGGCCAAACGGGCATCCTGAGAGGCAGCTTCCCAGAGCAAATAGCACAAGTCTGGAGCAGTGGCTCTTACTTAAGTGCTGTAGTTTGTTTCCAAAGCACTTGCATGCACAGGACTTGATTTTTATCTTCTTTGTGTCTAGGGAAACTGAGTCATGGGCTGTAATATGCCCAAGGTTACTTAACAAGCAAATGGCAAAGGATCACTAACCCAAGGGCCCATCTTGTCTCCTGCCTGGCCATCATGCCTGATTATTGTAAAAATCCAAACAAGCTTTTAGAGGGGAAGCGGCTGGACACACCTAATGTTGATAACCTCTGGATGGATGTCAGTCTTTTCTATGGGAAGGAAAGGCTACAGTAGCCTAGTGGACTGGAGCCCTGGCTGCTCAACAGGAAGATCTTTACCACCCCTCTATCATATCTGCTTTGTTGTGACGGAGGAATATATAAGCTGAAGTTAGGCTGGGGGCTGCCATCTTCGTCATTCTTGTGCATGAAGCAGCAAACATTTGAAACAAGGGGCCTTCTTTCACTCAAAGTATGGGAGGCTTTCCTGGAAGGGAGAGGAAATGGAGGGAGGTGAATTACAATGAGAAACTTTCGGGGTGGAGTGGGGATTTCAGCTCTGTTTTTGGTATGAGGATTGAACCCAGGGCCTAGAGCATGCTAGACACATGCTCTACCACTGCGCTACATCTCCAGCCCTAGACTTTGCTGACCAGCTGTGTGACTTATGCAAGGTACAGCTTCTTTGAGCCCATTTGCAAATTTGCAATATATATATGTATTTTAAGGTGTGTGTGTGTGTGTGTGTGTGTGTGTGTGTGTGTGTGTGGACAAGCTAGGTAGGGTTTCTTGCTGCTGCAAATAAACACTGACATTTGGGCCACTTTTTGCATCTTCCTTACATGAATGGCTTGGGAATTGAACTCGGGCCTGCAGGTTTTGCAAGCAAGTGCCTTTTACTGTTGAGCCATCTTCCCAATCCTCAGTTGGTTATATTTTTGTTAAATATTTGTTAATCACATTAAATGTTACTTATTAAGCTATTTCAGGGTCTGTGGTAGGCACTTGAACAATTAGGAAACATTGGGGTTTAAGCCCATATCTGCTCAGTTGTGGAGCCATGTTCTTTTTGTTTTTTTTTCTTTGAGATATGGTCTCACTCTAGCCCAGGCTGACCTGGAATTTACTATGTAGTCTCAGGGTGGCCCTGAATTCACAGCAGCCCTCCTACCTCTGCTTCCCAATTGCTGGGATTAAAAGTGTGTGCCACCACGTCCAGCTAAGAGCTATGTTCTTTTTATCCCCATGTCCTAACATCAAGAGCCCTTTCAAATCAGAAATTTAGTTTTTCCCATAATCATTCTAAACTAGGTTTAAAGGCTCAGCTGTTCTCTGAGGATCATGTTTTGGGGTTGTGGTGAACTGACCTATTCTAAGTCCCATAGTGAAGAAATAACCCATTTGGGGTTGGAGAGGTGGCTCAGTGGTTAAAGATGCTTTCTTGCAAAGCCTGACAGCCCTGGTTTGATGCCCCAGTACCCACATAAAACCAGATGGAAAAAGTGGTACATGCATTTGTAGCTTGTTTGCAGTGGCAGGAGGCTGGTGTGCCCACACTCATTGTTTCTCTGTCTACTTCTTTTTCTCTGTTTCTTTCTGTCTTTCAAATAAATAAAGAGATAAAGAGAAAAAAATTTTAAAAATCTGGGTGTGGTGGCACTGTGAATTTGAGGCCAGCCTATGACTATAGAGTGAGGTCCAGGTTAGCCTGGACTAGAGTGAGACCCCACAAAACAAAACAAAAAACAAAAAACAAAAAAAAAAAAAAGAAAGAAAGAAAGAAAAAAGAGAGAAAAGGAGGAAGAGGAAGAAAAAAAAGAAAGAAATAGGGCTAGAGAGGTGGGCTAACAGTTAAGGTGCTTGTGTGCAAAGCCAAAGTACCCTGGTTTGAGTCCCCAGGATCCACATAAAGGCAGGTGCACAATGTGGTGCATATGTCTGGAGTGCATGCCCATTCTCTATCTGCCTCTTTTTCTCTCTCAAATAAGTGAATAAATAAAGTTTTTTTTTTTTTTTTTTTTTTAAAGAAAGAAATAGCCCATCTCAGAGGCGGTGGTGGCCTTCATAAACATTCAGGAGTGACAGGGACCTGGAGCTAAGGGCCCAGGGTCTCTGGAAATGCCAGTCTGTATATGGATGGCCACCAGCCTCTCTCCTCCTCCTGTCCCCCCTCCTCCCCCGCCACTTTCCTCCTTAAGCAGGCAGAGGAGAGAAGGCTCACTCAGCGAAGCCAGGACCCAGGTTATTCCTGAGTCATCCATTGCCTGTGTGGGCCTCTTGCAGCGCTCACTCCCCCTGCAAATGTCTGAGTCAGACGTGTCTCCCCAAGGTTGTCTGCACACACCGCACTGGGCCAAACCGTCTCTTTAGATGCCAATAAACATCAACTGATACTTTAAGGCAGCCCGTGATTATATGTGGGTATTTTTAATCTTATGGGCTAATCTAATTTTAACTGAACCAAGTTTTGAGTTGGGCTGGGCTCAGTGGGCTGCCCCTCTTCCCTGGGATCATGCTGATTTCATTTCTTTCCTCCTAAAGCTTATCCAACAGGCAAGGCTGCTTTTGGGGTTTGTTAGACCAGACTGAGCCCTGATCTAATACTAGCTACCAGGAATTAGAGAGTCTTCCACATTACCCCAGCAAGCTCCCAGCAGCTCTGACCAAGGCTCAGGGTGAGATTTCTGTTTCTTTCCAGTCCTTTGGGAGCCACTGACCTAAGTAATTCTCCTGTGCAGAGCCTGAGAGCAGACCACTGAGGGAGGAAGGGGTGGCGTCACAGCTGTGTTTGAGACAGAGCGCACAAATTCATTCAAACAGTAAATAGCTAGCAACTTACATGCCAGGGCAAGCTTGAGACGGCCGTGTCTTAGTGCAGTTACTGAAGAGCCCAGGTCGAGGAGGCACAGCAGCTGCCGCTGCCAGCAGGCACGTAGCTTGTGGTTCTTCAGGAACCAAGAGTAAGAACCAGGCCCTGCTCAGTGGCCGCTTCTAGTCTGCTCAGGACTAGACAACACAAGACAAGGCGAGGCGTGGATCTGTGCTGAGGACTGGGCGCACTCCTGGCAGAGGGTAAATTGAGAGGGAGTGGGCAGTCCCTGAGAGTTCGGGTGCTTCGAGAAGGCCCCTCCGAGGAGGTGGAACCTGAGTGGAGTCTTGTAGGAGGGAAAGGTGTGAGGTAAGCCGACTATACTTAGTACATGATCCCCATGAGAATGTGAGGCCCGTGAAGACACAGCCTTTCTTTCTTGTGTCTCCTTTCCTTTTTCCCCCTTCCCTTTCTCCTTCCCTTTCTTTTCTTTCTTCTATCTTTGCACGGGGCTGCTTTCCAGCAGCAAAAGCCAGAAAACCTGCTGCACAGATTTTAAAAGAGCACTTGTGTATTCACTTCCTTATCTGTGTCTGGCACATGGTAAAGACTCAGTAAATATTTGAAGAGTGAATGAATGAAGGAGCACATGACTAACTTCCATGTGGAGATAGGGTTCATGCAAAGATTGGGGCACACTAGAAACCAGGTTGACTGCTGGGGCAGGGAGAAACAGGGGCTTGAGTGTCTTTGGCGCCAGGCTGACTTGCAAGCCAGGGAATTTAGCTAAAAGTGACACTCACAGAATGCTCCTGCAGGAATCAGCCGGTGGCTGAGTGATGCTCTGGTCACAGCTGCCCTTAGCATGGCTGTAATGGAGGGTTTGGGAGAACATCCACTCTGAGATGGGCGGGGTCTCTCTGGAAAGGTCTGGGTCCATTTGGTTTACCCTCTGTGTGTAAGTAAAAATGAGATACCAGAGCTTCCGCAGAGCTGCCTAGAACCCTAAGTGAATTAAGTTCTTCTAACAAGATTGCTCAAGCCATAAACTGCGCTGTGACTGTAAGTTAATGAGACCAGTGGCCATAAACCACAAAAGAAGGCAATCTCGTTAATTTATAGCCACACCTAGACAAGTTTAGTTGTGGCTTCTCTTTGTTTTTATGTGTATTGGGGGTGGGCTGGGGCCAGACTCTGCTTTCTGTGGCAGATTTATTCTTACACAAATAAATGAAGCATTTGTGGTGCAAAAGAACAAACACAGCAGTACAGGAGGGCATTAAGGTAAAAAGTGAAAGTCTCCCTCCTCACTTCTGACCACTGTCACCCAGATGCTAGCTTGATTGTGTGTCTTTTTAGAAACTGAGTATATGTGAGTGTGTGCTCACTTGAGGGCAAATATTTAGTTTTCATGAAGCCACCTTGTAAAGGAACAGAGCCCTAGGCTGGCTACTAGGGACATTTGCTGCATAGATACCTGGGGTTACTCACTTAGCTCTCTTGGACCTCATCTGTCAGTCAGTTTCACTATAAAGGACTCTCTTAGGGGGTGTTCCAGTTGGAAATCCAAGGGAACCCTGCTCTGTTGAGGCCTGGGCAAATTTGCAGCACTCAGGAAAGTCCACAACCTCATCCTTTGGGGATAAGTTAAAGTTGTGATAGATCCCTGCCTTCCAAGCATAGAATTCTCTTACTTTAAAAAAATCGTGTGTGTGTGCGTGTGTGTGTGCGTGTGTGTGCGCGTGTGTGCGCGCGCGTGTGTGTGCGTGTGTGTGCGTGTGTGTGTGCGCGCGCACACGCATGTGGGCACACACATGGAGATCAGAGAACAGCTCCGAGTGTTAGTCCTTACCTTCTACCTTTTTGAGGCAGGGTCTCTTGTTCACGTATCCTACACCAGGCTGGCTAGGCCACGAATTTCCAGGACTCTCCTATTTCCGTGTGTCATTTCCCCGTAAAGGGCTGGTATTACAAATGCTTTCTAATGGTTGAGTTTTTAAAAATATTTTTTGTTTTTATTCATTTATTTGAGAGAGAGAAAGGAGGGGGCCAGATAGAGAGAGAATGGGTGCGCTAGGGCATCCAGCTTCTGCAAATGTACTCTAGACACATACTCCACCTTGTGCGTCTGGCTTACATGTGTCCTGGGGAATTGAACCTGGGTCCTTTGGCCCTGCAGGCAAGCACCTTAACCACTAAGACATCTCTCTAGCCCACGTGTTGGCCTTTTACCTGGGTTCTGGATACTAGAACAAGGTTGTCAGACTTGTGCAGTAAGTGCTTTTACCCAGAGTCATCTCCCTGCTCCAAAGCACAGAACTGAGCATAGGTTTATGGTCATCTTTAACTCTTAAGATTAAAGAAATAGACCCATAGGGGAGGTAAAACAGACGTAACAGAGAAATACACAGGGAGAAAATGCAGGCAGGAAATTGTGTGGCTCCACCTCCAGTGCTGGGAATTGACAAAAGAGGAGGAGAGGTTTCTGGAAGGAACTGGTCTAGAGAGGTATAGGGCACATCTTCTCAAATTGTGGGGTTCAGTAACTGCATGTGAGGGTCCTAGAAAAATATGGCATCAGTAAAAGGTTTTCAAATATGCAGGAACCAAAAATAAATTCAAAATTGCATGTATAATGATTCCAGGGTGTTCTGACAGCGCTTGCCCATGTTACATTATCGACTTCACTGCAGCTGTTCTGGACACAGCATGCATGATATGTGCTGCTTATGCAGACATGCTACACGGTGCCAACAGTCTGAAACACCCTGCCTCCTCTATGAGGCTGTTAAGGTAGAAATTGCTGACAATGTAGTATATATGGCATTTTATATCTATTATAAAATATTTATTGTTTATTTATTTGAGAGAGAAAGAGGCAGATTGAGAGAATGGGTATGCCAGGGCCTCTAGCCACTGCAAACAAAACTCCAGATGCATGTGCTACCTTGTGCATCTGGTTTATGTGGGTCCTGGGGAATAGAACCTGGCTCTTTAGGCTTGGCAGGCAAGTGCCTTAACTGCTATGCTATCTCTCCAGTCCCCCCCTTTTTTGTTGTTGTTTTGAGTTAGGGTTTTACTATGTATCCCAGGCTGGTTTGATACCATGTAGCTCAGGCTGCCCTTGAACCTTTTGCAATACTCTTGCCTTAGCCTTCCTAGGTCTAGAATTAATAGGTATGCACCACCATGCCCAGCTAATTGCAGAGTTTTTTTTAGAGAGACTTTATAAGATTAAGAGAGGAAAGTACAGAGAGCTCCTGCCACGTGGAGGGCAGGAGTGGGTAGAGAGCCCATGTAGGAGTAAGCGGTGGGAGGACGGGGGATTCTCCCCTTGTCGTAGCCCAGCTGGTCTGAGACAAGGGAAGCTTACCAGAACCTGGAAGTTCTGGAGCCAGCCAAGCTAATTGCAGTGTTATTACTGTACAGCCAAAGTTTTCTGTTCTCATAGAAACATAATGGTTTAATTATGGTAAACAAAGACTTGAATATTTTTTTTGTCATTTCTCAGCATATAAAGTAGTGAATTACTCTATCTGTGAATTGTGTTCTGTTAAAGTGCTTGATTGGAGGGGGTGGAGAGATGATTTAGTGAATAAGGTACTTGCCTCGTACCCTAAGGACCCAGGTTGGATTCTCACCCAGGTATCATTCCCCAGTACCCATGTAAACCAGATGCACAAGGTGGCACATGCGTCTAGAGTTTGTTTGCAGTGGCTAGTGGCCCTGATGTGCCCATTCTTTTTTTTTTTTTTTTTTTTTTTTTGGTTTTTCGACATAGGGTCTCACTCTAGTTCAGGCTGACCTGGAATTCACTATGTCGTCTCACAGTGGCCTCGAACTCATGGCAATCCTCCTACCTCTGCCTCCCAAATGCTGGGATTAAAGGCATGCACCACCATGCCCGGCATGATGTGCCCATTCTGTCTGCCTCTTTCTCTCATATAAATGAAAATATTTTTAAGAGCCAGGGTTGGTGGCACACGCCTTTAATCTCAGCACTTGTGAGGCAAAGGTAGGAGGATTGCTATAAGTTCAAAGCCACCCTGAGAGTACATAGTGAATTCCAGGTCAGCCTGAGCTAGAGTGAGACCCTGCCTTGAAAACCAGGAAAAAAAAAAAAAAAGAAAGAAAGAACGAAAGAAAGAAAGAAAGAGAAAGAAAGAAAGAAAAAAGGTTGCTGATTGGGCTGGAAAGATGGCTAACTAAGTAGGTAAAGGTGCTTGCTTATAAAGCCTGATGGTCCAGGTTTGATTCCCCAGTACCAAGTAAAGCCAGATGCACTAAGTGGAACATGCTTCTGGAGTTCATTTTTTAAAAAATATTTATTTATTTGACAGAGAAGGGTGGGGGAGAGAATGAATGGGTGCACCAGGGCCTCCAGCCACTGCAAATGAACTCCAGACACAGCTAACGTGGGTCCTGGGGAATCGAACCTGGTTCCTTTAGCTTTGCAGGCAAACACCTTAGCTGCTAAGCCATCCCTCCAGCCTCTGGAGTTCATTTGTAGTGGCAAGAGGCCTGGGTGTGGCCATTCTCTCTCTCTCTCTCTCTCTCTCTCTCTCTCTCTCTCTCTCTCTCTGGTTCCCTCTCTGCTTGCAAACAGATAAAATAAAAAATTTATTTGAGTTATCTACTTGAATTTCTTAAAAAATAAGTAAAATTCTAAGCAAAACAAATAATTGTTTGAATTTTTTTCTTTTTTTTTTTTTTCTTTTTCAAAGTAGGCTCTTACTTTAACCTGGGTTCTCTCTTTTGTTCCAGGCTGGCCTTTAACTCATGGTGATCCTCATACCTCTGCCTCTGGAGTGCTCCAATTAAAGACGTGCGCCACTGTGCCCGGTGAAAATAAATTTGTAGTTATTTATTTGTGTATATGTTTATGCCTATGCATGTGTGAGTGTGGGCAGACACATACCAAGCACAAGTTTTGAAGTCAGCTGTCCGTCTTCTATGTCTATCTCATTTGAGGCAGGGTTTCTTCTGATTTCTGTTATTGCGATTCTGTTTTACAGAATTAATTTTTAAAAATATGTTTATTGGAGCTGGAGAGATGGCTTAGCAGTTAAGGCATTTGCCTGCAAAGCCAAAGAACCCAGGTTTGGTTCCCCAGTATCCACGTAAAGCCAGATCTAACAGGTGGCATATGCATCTGGAGTTCAGCACTGGTGTGCCCATCCTCTCTCTCAAATAAATAAAGTGTGTGTGTGTGTGTGTGTGTGTGTGTGGTTTGATTCGGGCTAGTGGTGTGCACCTTTAAGCTCAGCACTTGGGAGGCAGGGTTAGAAGGATCACTGTGAGTTCAAGACCAGCCTGGGGCTACAGAGGAAGTTCCAGGTCAGCCTGGTCTGCAGTGAGACCTTAGGTCGAAAAACCAATAAATAAATAAAAGTTGTTTTTATTTACTTGAGAAAGAAAGAAAGTATGGGTGTGTCAGGGCTTCTGAAAGTGGGAATGAGTGTTATTCAAGGAGGGTTATGAGATTCTTGCCTAGGCAGGAGGATGGCCTACTGTCTGGGACCAGGTTTCTAAGGTTCTTTGAAGTCCATAGTAGGTAGTTCTTGATCCCAAATAGTCTGTAGACAGTTGTCTATGCAGGCTGTTTTCAGGGGATGAAGGCCCTTAGTAGACACAGATTCTAAAGATAAAGGGCTTTCTGCCTTTTGTGCTGTGGGAAACTAATGAAGAACTAGCTGTCTGGGATGTTCGGGATTTGCCTGAAGGACCATGGAACCCCCTTTGAGGCACGAGCAGTGAACCCTGTCAGGACAAGTGCATGTGGTCTATGTCTTGAGAGAAGGGCAAATGACTCCTTGAAATACAGAAACTTTACTGGGTTGGGGGGTCCCAGTGCTACCGTAGGCTTCTCTTGCACTGTGTTCCATGGATCTGATGCGTAGCCATGGTGATCTCACACCCCAGGTGTGACTCAGGCCTCTTGCCCTTGTCCCTGCAGTTGCTGGTGACCAAACACACCTGACTCCCTGTTAGGAGAAGAAGCCACCTTGGAGATAGAAGACTCAGGGGCAGCATCAAAAAGTCCCTGTGGGACCAAGGACCCCATTCCTTGTTTTTGCCTTGCTTCTCATAGCCCATGGTCTTCAGGCCTACAGGGAAATTGTGATGTTTAGATGCAGTCCCCTCATTTTCCACTTGAGGCCCAGGGAGGATTAGCCATGAGCCACTTGTGAATTGACAGCAAGGAACAATGCTCTTTTAACTACCTGAGGGTCTTTAGGACCCAGAGGAGGGGCTGCAGTCTGTGGCCTGGGTATTGGTATATAAGCATTGACAAATCTGATTTTTCAGGGGACCTATTTAGCCTAAGGAAGGGTAATGTCCTGATGGCAAGAGTGGGGGTCATACCTACCAGAGACCAGGGAAACCATTGGGCCTTGGGCACATTGATTCTTATAGCAGGGTTTGAGCCATCTGAGCTAGCCCAGTGGCCTCTGCCCCTCACCCTTACAGACTCTTGGATGTTTTTTTTTTTTTTGTTTTTTGTTTGTTTGTTTTTTTCTTCGAGGTAGGGTCTTGCTCTAGCCCAGGCTGACCTGGAATTCACTATGTAGTCTCAGGGTGGCCTTGAACTCACAGTGATCCTTCTACCTCTGCCTCCCAAATGCTGGGATTAAAGGCGTGCGCCACCATGCCTGGCTCTTGGACCTTCTTATTGTTCATCACAAGTTAGTGCTGTGCTTTTTATAGCATCTTTACCATCAAACAAGACCAGATCTCCTGGGTCTTAGGTTTGGGCCCATGGGAATCTAAGTGCTGTACCCAATAGACAGGATGCCAGCATGTGGCAGTGCCAAGTCACCTAGCTACACAAGATTAAAACCAGGCTTACAGCCAGATTGAGGAGGGGAACAGGCACCCCAGTCACATTTCTCTGAGACTGTTCTGCCTGGCTTCTCTAACCACACTCAAAAATTGTTCAGAACTGGGTGTGGTGGCACATGCCTTTAATCCCAGCACTCGGGAGACAGAGGTAGGAGGATTGCCCTGAGTTCAAGGCCACCCTGAGACTACATAGTGAATTCCAGGTCAGCCCTGGGCTAAAGTGAGACCCTACTTTAAAAAAAAAACAACAAAAATAACAACAAAGGGCTGAGGAGATGGCTTAGTAGTTAAGGCGCTTGCCTGCAAAGCCAAAGGACCCACATAAGCTAGATGTACAAGGTGGTGCATGCATCTGGAGTTTGCAGCGACTGGAGGCCCTGGCATACTCATTCTCTCTTTCTCACTCCCTCTCTTTCTCTGCCTCTTTCTCTCTGTCTCTCTAATAAATAAATAAAAATAAAATATTAAAAAAAAAAAACAAAGCCGGGTGTGGTGGCACACGCCTTTAATCCCAGCACTCGGGAGGCAGACGTAGGAGGATTGCTATGAGTTCGAGGCCACCCTGAAACTCCATAGTGAATTCCAGGTCAGCCTGGGCTAGAGTGAGACCCTACCTCGAACCCCCCCCCCCCGGCAAAAAAAATAACAAACAAACAAACAAAAAAAAGAATGGCTCAGGGATCAAGCTGAAGAATGCAGTTTAGACACAGAAGAAACAGACAGGGGAAAATGGGTGTGATTGAAGGGGCATGGTGAATTCTATGGGAGTTCAGAGCTGTGAGAGCAGATAGACCTCCCCCTGGGAGGGCTGGAGAGGCTTTGCGAGCCAGGCCCAGAGGGATAATGCTTAAAGGCAATCACACTGGGCATGCGTGGGACCTGAGACAAACACAGTGGGCTGCAGAGGAGTGTCTGCAGCAGTTCCGTTGGAAACTCACAATTGTGGTTAGGAACACACAGGCTTTGCAGCCCAACTTCTCAGCTCCACAACTTTGTAGTACCAGGACCTTACACATCGAGTCTCACTTTAATCCTTTGTACCACGAGGTAACAACTTGGCTGGCAGTGAGGTCAGGGGGATGGATATAGGGAATCTGTGTATGATGGGTAGTACAGTTTGGCATATTCAGAACACAAAATAAGTGGTGACTTTTAGGATCAGGAGAAAGAGAAGCATTGATTTCCCCTGTAACTAAATGTGTGTCTAGTGATGTGTTAAGCACAGGATAAGTGGCAGTGTGGAGAAAATATTGTTCCCTTTTCCCCCTATACGTGTCAGGAAACCTGTGTGTATATGGACATGCTGGGCCTCTTGCATGCTACACATGAGCTCTACCACTGATCTATACCCCCAGGAAACATTTGGAGGAAGATGCTGTTTATTACCTCCCCCACCTTTAAAAAAATTTTTTTGTTTATTTTTATTTATTTATTTGAGAGAGAGAGAGAGAGAGAGAATGGGCGTGCCAGGGCCTCCAGCCACTGCAAACGAACTCCAGATGCATGGCTTACGTGGGTCCTGGGGAATCAAGCCTGGAACTGGGGTCCTTAGGCTTCACAACGCTTTAACTGCTAAGCCATCTCTCCAGCCCTTCCCCCACCTTTTTATTTAAACAAATGAGGTCTGTCCCCTGCTCAGTTAATTAACTCAGGGGTCTGTAGATAGTGGACCAAGAGGAGGGGCTATGGTCTTTGGCCTGGATATTGTATCTAAACCTAGGCAAATTTGATTGTCCAGGGGCACTTTAAGTCAAAGAACAGCAGTATCCTGCTGGGATGGTACTTACCAAGCACCTGGCAAACCCTTGGGCCTGAGCCCTGTGAGCCAGTCTGGAGGCTTCTGCCCTTAACCTTTGAGTCCCTTCGGTCTTGTAATTCATCAGAAGCTAACGTTAAGCTTGGATACTGTGCTTTTTTTTTTTTTTTGTTTGTTTGTTTGTTTTTTGAGGTAGAGTCTCACTCTAGCCCAGGCTGACCTGGAATTCACTCTGTAGTCTCAGGGTGGCCTCGAACTCACGGTGATCCTCCTACCTCTGCCTCCCAAGTGCTGGGATTAAAGGCGTGCGCCACCGGCTTGGATGCTGTGCTTTTTATAGAACCTTTACCATCAAACAAGATCCGATTTCCTGGGTCAGGGCCAACAGGACTCCAGATGCTGTATCAGGTAGACAGAGGCCTGGGGGGTTAAGTGATCTGTCTAAGGTCATATAGCCTGACCAGCACAACTGAAGCCAGGACCAGGGCTTCTCCTTTCCAAATCCTGGGTTACTTCTTCCTTTATTTTTCTCTCTTTTGTTCTCCACCTTACTCTCACTGAATCTCAAGCTCACTGATTGGGCTGGTCTGGGAATCTACCTGTTTCTGCTTTCCCAGCTTTGGGAATAAAGGAATGAATGCCCAGCAGTTTCATAAGTTCTGGTGACCTGAACTCAGGTCCTCATGCTTGGGAGACAAGCATATTACTGACTGAACCCGCTCTCAGTTACCTGGGTTTTTTTGTTTGCTATGTTTTATTTATTTATTTGTTTTATTTATTTATTGGTTTTTCGAGGTAGGGTCTCACTCTAGCCCAGGCTAACCTGGGATTCACTATGTAGTCTCAGGGTGGCCTTGAACTCACGGCGATCCTCCTACCTCTGCCTCCCAAGTGCTGTGATTAAAGGCATGCACCACCATGCCCAGCTGTTTTATTTGTTTTTAAAAGAAATATTTATTCATTTGAGAGAGAGAATGGATGCACCAGGGCCTTCTGCCACTGCAAATGAACTTCAGATGTATGTGCTACCCCGTGCATCTGGCTTTATGTAGGTACTGGGAAATTGAACCAGGGCCTTCAGGCTTTGAAAACAAGTGCCCCAAACCACTGGGCCATCTCTCCAGCCCCTTGTCTTATATTTAAGACCAGGTCTTAACTGGGTATAGTGCTTCACACCTTTAATCCCAGTTTTAGGGAGGCTGAGGTAGGAGGATTACCATGAGTTTGAGGCTAGCGTGGGCTACAGAGTGAGTTCCTGACTTTAAAAGAAATGATTTTAAGCTGGGTGTGGTGACACACACCTTTAATCCCAGCATTTGGGAGGCAGAGGTAGGAGGATTGCTGTGAGTTCAAGACCACCCTGAGACTACCGGGTGTATTCCAGATCAGCTTGGGCTACAGTGAGACCATACCTCAAAAACCAAACAAAACAAAAGGTTTTAGCAGAATTTTTGTGTGTGTGGTGCTAAGGATCAAATCCATTACTCTTTGTATACTAGGCAAGCACTCTACAACTGTGCCACATCCCCAACCCAGAAAATGCTTCGTACCATAGTCCCAGCTATTGTAAGTTTGAGATGAGTTTTGCTACTGTTAAGGACAGAAGGTTCTCACTTCCTAGCTGTTTCATCTTGACTAAGTCTCAGTTTCCCCAGTAAATTAGGATAATGTCTGTAAACCCCTGTGCATGTTGTAAGTAGTGGGAGCTGTTACTGGTCCTGTAGCATTAAAAGAAAAGGATGCTTTTAGGCATATGAACACAAGGGCTTTGGGGCTAGGGGTACAAATGACACCTGAATTGTCTGATTTTGGGGAGAGGGGAAGACAGCAAACGTTGGCTTGTGCTGATCAAAGTTGTGCTGAAGATGGAAGGATGAATAAATACAACCCTGACCTCAAGGGAGAGGCTGACATATAAACAGGCACTTACCTGTACTGTGAAGTACCACAGCAGGGCCACAGAGCCCTGGTGCATGGGGTGGGGGTGGGGACAACTGGGGCGTGGAGGTTAAATAAGAGTTTACTCAGTCACTTGGGGAGAACTGGATAGAAGCAGTGGTGTGAATAACACAGAGTTAGAGCTGATATAGAGCCATTGTCCTTTGCATGCATGCACCACCTTGTGTGTCTGGCTTACGTGGGTTCTGGGGACTCGAACCTGGGTCCTTAGGCTTCACATGCAAGTGCCTTAACAGCTAAGCCATCTCTCCAGTCCCTGGCTATGTTTGCCTTTTTATTGTTGTTGTTGGCACAGTTCCAACCTTTCCACCTAACAGCCTTACCTACCGGCTTGGCCATGCAGAAGTAGAGGTGCTCAGCAGTGAGAGAAGCATGTTGCCCTGATGGGCTGTGGGAAGGGAGCTACCACCGCTTGAGTGTTGCCAGTGCCTGGCTTTGTGCTGAGGCCTCCACGTAGCACATCACCATCTCATCTTCATGACAGCCTGAGCAGAGCGAGTCACGGTATTTGCCTTAATCCAGCATGCAGCTACCTGAAGAAAGTGGCACAGGGGATAATTAAGCACTTAATGATCTCTGTGCTACTGCTCAAAGCACAGGAGGCCTCCAGGCGGGGAGAAGGGTGGCTGGGATATGCAGTGAGCAGAGGCCTCACCGTGGGCACCTTCAGCATATCCCATAAGAGGAGAGGTGTTGGATCAAGGTGAGAATTGTGATGCTGTGTGAGGCGCAGAGTAGCTGTTGTACGCAGCCACTTGAGAAGACAGCTCACTGGAAGCTTCTGGGTTGGGTTCAGTGAGAAGAAGATTCAGAGGACTAGGGGGAGGGCTTAGCGGTTAAAGGTGCTTGCTTGCAATGCCTGCACACCCAGGTTCAATTTCCCCATACCCATAAAGCCAAGTGTAGAAAGTGCAGTGATAAGAGGCCCTGCTATGCCCATACTTTCTCTCTCTCTCGCTCAAATAAATAAAATAAATAGGCTGGGCTGGGCTGAGTTGCTGAGCATCTGGAACTCCAGCAAAAGGAGTGTACCTAGGCCAAGTTGTTCCTTCACTGCATCCCATACCTACCTTTACTCTCTGTCCATGCCTGAGCATCTCCTGGTGAATCTGTGGCCTCCTGAGTGGTCTCCCGGCTCCAGTCCTGTCAGCCTATAATCAGCTCTCAGAGCAGCCAGAGGGAGCTTTGTAGAAATGTAAACTAGAACATGGTGTTCTCTGCTGAAGACCTTTCTGATGTCTCCTCGTGAATTTGGGATAAAATCCAAGAGTGATAAGGCCTACACCTTTCTCAATGTCATTCCCTGCTCCTCCCTCCCCTGCTCTAACCACACCAGCCTTCCTCTGACACACCCTGCCTTGCCAGGCCCTTTTCTCTCCATGTGACTGTGGCACTTGCTCGTCCCCCAGCCTGGAACGTTGCCCATGGACTGCCTCAGGCTGGCGCTCTCAGTCAAGCCTCAAGTCACATGTCTCTTCACAGTGATCTCCTGAGCATCCAGGCTAATGTGGGTACATGCCCTGCCAGTTCTGTCTCCCTTGTGCCAGTCTATTCCGGATGCTGAGGATCAAGGCAGAAGAGGTTCCTGATGTCAGAGGCTCCCGTGCTAGTGCGGAGCATGGAACACTTGGCCCAGCAATGTCAGGCAGCGGTATGGGTCCTAAAGAAATAGGAAGAAGGCTGTTTAAGGAGGTGGCTAAATGACAGGAAGGAGCCCACTTTTCAAAGCTCTGGGCCCTGAGGAGAGTGTGTTTGAGGAAGCTAGAGTGGGGCAAGCTAGTGTGGTGTGAGAATGGTGAGGAAGCCAGACCAAATGGTGTCTGTTGGCCTCTGGGGGGCTATTAGAGTCAATGCTAAGTGTTGTGTGGTAGTGGTACTGTCAAATGCTTTTGAGCAGCGTGGCATGGGGTCTGACCTGGAGATGGCATGCAGACAGCTTGGAAGTTACAGATAGGAACATTGTTTCAGGCTCTGGGCTAGCTACTTCATGAGATGTGCACAGCAGCCCCCCAGCCTGAGCAGGGACAGCAGACAGCAGATCACAGCTTCCCACCGAGAGCCACTCCTCCCGAAGCACCTCTAGCCAGGCCACTGGTCAGCTGCTAAGAGGGAGGGGAGGGGGGGCTGGGGCAGACCAGACCAGGCAGCCAGAAGGGAACTTAGAAGCAGGAGGAGCTAACTGGGGTGGCAGGCTCCCTGGGACTCCTGACTGTACCCTCACCCTTTGCCATGTCTCAGGGCCAGCCAACAGGCGGATGGTCACCAGACCTGTCCTGTGGGAAGCATGGCCCTGCACGGCTATAGGACTTGGACATCCGTATTCCATCTGAACCTGTGGCCGTGGCCTGAGGTAGTTGTCAGGCCAAGCAAGGACAGCTAGAATCAGAATCAGACTTCAGAGCTGGGAGGGATAGAGAGGGATCCTAGACCAAGTCTGGAGTCCAGGAAGTGCTTGGGAACCAGCAGTCCTGGCCCTTGCCCCTGCAGAGGTACAGGGCTGTAGAGGAGGAATAAGTGCACTAAGAGCACCTAGCTGGAAGGGCTCCTGAATGGTGAACGATGGCCCACCCTGTCATCGTAGAGAGGAGGAAGCCAGAGCGGAAATGACTTGCCCAAGGGCTCCTGTGGGTGGTGGCAGAGCTGATATTGGGCTCAACACTCTTTTTTGGGGGGTGGGGGCTCAACTCTCTTGACCTTCAGCCTGGGTCCTTCTTTGATAATATAAGTGGTCATCCTTTGACACAGTTTCCTTGGGAACAATTCATGTTCCTTCTGTAGAGGGCAGTGGCTTTGCCTGGCATACCACCTTTTCTTTCTTTCTTTCTTTCTTTCTTTTTTTTTTTTTTTTTTTTTGAGGCACGGTTTTATTTCAGCCCAGACTGACCCGGAACTACTATGTAGTCCAAACTGGCCTCAAACTCACTGCAGTCCTCTCAAGTGCTGGGTTTACAGCATGAGCCACTATGCCCTCAATTCCATACTGCTTTTTCAACTTGTCTCTGGACACCTACTGCACTTGGACAGAGCTAGGTGGGAAATGATTCACACCCTAGATGCTAACACCTTTATGGGAGATAGATGTGTAAACAGGCAAATACAAGGCAATTGAAGTGGCACAGGGATATAGTATAATGGACCCTGGTGGCATATAAGTCTCTGTGAGGCTGCCATTTAGACTGTGTTGATAATGTGGCCTGAGCTTGAGTTAGAACCAATCCAGGTGGCCTATGACTCAGTACAGAGGAGTGTGAACTTTGCTTTTGCTGGGGAAATTGCACTTATTTCGGGGGGTGGGGAGCATGGCCATGGCAAGTCTGTGCTTAGGGTAAAGGCTGTCTTGGAGGGTAGAGAATGGACTAGATGAGATTTTCCTCAGCATTCTTGGCTCCAGTTTTCCACCTCCTCCCTCCATGGATAATTATCCTTCCTAAGAAACCGATCAGATGGGAAACTGCAGGAAATGGTTTGGGACAGGGATTGTGTAGGAGTTGTGGGAAGAGTGGAGAGGATGTAACAGGGGACGGATGTGTGCCAAGCAACAGGAGGTGGCTTCCTTCAGAGAGGGGGAAAGGAAAAAGGAGGGGCTGAGTCTCCCACAATTCTTACAGTCCTGGTCTGTGGTTCAGGAGAGGGATGAGGCCAACTGGTCTGGTCTGGCCTTTGTTGGTTAACAGTAGGTGAGGTCTTAATGTTCGTGGGAAGCATATGGCCCAGAGGCCTGACCATTGGGCCCCGTAACAGAGCCACGCCCAGGCCAGCTGCTTGGGTCTTGTGTGGCCCGAAGACTCCAGCCCTTTACCTCTTAAATTTCATCATTATGAGCCAGGGTGAGTGTGACTGAGCCCTCTTATTTCAGCACTGGGCAGCCGTCCTCCTGTCCCAACTCCCAGTAGAACCAAAGCTTTAGTGTGGACCTGGCTTGTGTCCCCTGGACCGCACTGGACAAACAGTGGCCTGGTTCTACTTAGTGGCTGAGCCATAGTGGCCAGTGATAGGAGCACATAGCTCCCACATGGGAAACCAGGAACCAGGCTCCCTGCGGAGTGCTCCTTGGGTGAATCTAAAGGTGGGGGTTCAGGGCATTCTTCTGGGAAATCAGGGATCAGTGTAGCCTGGTAGTTTAAGACCTGAGTCAAACAGACCTGGTTCGAGTTCCAACTCTATTGTCTGTCAGCTCTGGCTGAAGGCTAATGACCTGACTCATGAGTCTCATTTTTCTTGTTTTTCAAGGTAGGTTCTCACTGTAGCCCAGGCTGATCTAGAATTCACTATGTAGTCTTGGACTGGCCTTGAACTCGTATCTGTCCTCCTATGTCAGCCTCCCCAGTGCTGGGATTAAAGGTGTGAGACACCACACCTGGCTTTTTTTTTTTTTTTTTTTTTGAGGCTGGGTCTCCCTCTAGCCCAGGGTAACCTGGAATTCACTATGTAGGCTCAGGCTGGCCTGGAACTCACAGTGATCCTTTTACCTCTGCCTCCTGAGTGATGGAACTAAAGATTTGACACTGCAGATAGTTTTACCTCCGTTTTACACCTCCCACTTACTTACTTGAAAAATTATACCACTATATACTATAACATGCATACATAATATTTTGTGTGTTATGTATAATGTTTAAGTGTGCAGTTCAATGTCTATTTACAATGTTTATATTATAAAGCTACCCAAATCAAGAAAAGGATTTTCCCCTGGGTCCCCTCATGCCTGTCTTAGTCTGTACCCCCACATTCCTGTGGAGTAACTACTGTTTTGATGTTTATTAGCATTGATTAGGGTGTATGTGTGTGTGTTTTTAAGAGAGAATTGTAGTGGCCTCAGCCACTACATTTGAACTCCAGATGCTTGTGCTACCTAGTGGGCATGTGCTGTGACATTGCACATGCCTCACCTTTGTGTGTCTGGCTAATGTGGAAACTGGAGAGTTGAACATGGGTCCTTAGGATTCACAGGCAAGCGCCTTAACCGCTAAGCCATCTCGCCAGCCATTTTTGTTTGTTTTGCTTTTTTCTTAGTAGGGTCTCACTATCCCAGGCTGACCTGGAATTCACTATGTAGTCTCAGGGTGGCCTCAAACTCGATCCTGCTACCTCTGCCTCTTGAGTGCTGGGATTAAAGGCATGCGCTACCACGCCTGGCTATGTTTTTTTTTTTTTTTTTTTTTGGACACAGGTTCTGATGTAGACCAGGCTGGTTTGAACTAGGTATAGGTATGGTATGTAGCTGAGTATGACCTTCAACTCCTGATCTTCCTGCTTTCACCTCCCTAATGCTAGGATTATAGGCACATTGTCACCATGCCTGGCTAAGTTTTACCTGATTTTGAACTTCAGATAAATAGAATAACACAATAAGTACTCTTGTGTCTGGCTCCTTTTAAGCTCAGCATATTGGAGACATTCCTTTTTGTTGCCATATATAGCAGAGGCTTGTTCTTTCTCTTGCTGTGAATGCCTCACAATTGGCACATTCTGCTGTTGATAGGCATTTGAGCTGCTTTTTTTTTTTTTTTTAGGTAGGGTCTCACTCTAGCCCAGGCTGACCTGGAATTCACTATGTAGTCTCAGGGTGGCCTTGAACTCTCAGAGATCCTCCTACCTCTGCCTCCCAAGTGCTGGGATTAAAGGCATGTGCCACCATATGCAGCCCCCCCATTTTTTGACAATTATGAAGATAGCTTAAACATTTAAAAATATTTATTTATTTGTGAGAGAGAGATAGAGAGAAAGAGGCATGGAAGAGACAGAGAGAACGGACACACCAGGGCCTCGAGCCACTGCAAACACCAGATGCATGTGCCGCCTTGTGCATCTGGCTTACGTGGGTACTAGGGAATCAAACCTGTGTCCTTAGGCTTCACAGGCAAGCACCTTAACTGTTAAGCCATCTCTGTAGTCCCGCTCTGAGCATTGTTATCTTCTACAGGGTATTTGTGTGTGTGTGTGTGTGTGTGTGTGTGTGTGTGTGTGTGTGTGTTGAGAGAGAGAGAGAGAGAGAGAGAGAGAGAGAATTAAATGAGGTAGTCTAAGCTGGGAGTGGTGGCACACACTTTTAATTCCAGCGCTTGGGAAGCAGAGGTAGGAGGATCGCCAAGAGTTTGAGTTCAACCTGAATCTACATAGTAAATTCCAGGTCAGCCTGGACTGCAGTGAGATCCTATCTTGCCAAGAGAGAGGTGGGGGGGGAGTTTGTTACAGTAAAATGTTTGATGCTTAATTTATGACTCAGAGCTAGTGCTCAGAATGCCCTGCTCCCACATTTTCTTTTTTTTTTTTCCAAGAAGTATTCAAATACCACATAAGTTCTTTTTGATTTTTCGAGGTAGGGTCTCCTTCTAGCTTAGGCACTCAGGTTGGCCTTGGACTCATAGTGATCCTCCTACCTGTGCCTCCCAAGTGCTGGGATTAAAGGGGTGACCACCATGCTTGGCCTTTCTTTTCTTTTTTAATACAAAACCTGTCCTTTTTGCTCTCTTACCCCTTAGGCCGAGTACTGTTATTGGTTCCATGTGTCTAGTTGGGCTTCTCTTTGCAGTGGTATGAACTACTTAATAAAAATAGTTGGCTTGGGCTGGAGAGATGGCTTAGCAGTTAAGGCACTTGACTGCAAAGCCAAAGGACCAAGGTTCGATTCTCCAGGACTCACACAAATGCAAAAGGTAGCACATGTATCTAGAGTTTGTTTGCAGCAGCTGGAGGCCCTGGTGCATCCATTCTTTCTCTCTCTCTGCCTCTTTATCTCCCTGAAATAAATAAATAAAAATACTTGGCATAAAAACAAGCAAGCTGCCTGTACTCTTTCTTAAAGAATATATTTTTATTTTTATTTGGCACAGAGTAACTGTACATATCTAGAGGGAACAGTGTGATATTTCAGTACATGTATACAATGGGTATTGATCAAATCAGGAAAATTGGCATATCACTCCAGACATCACTTATTTGTACCGGGAACACCTAAAGTCCTTTCTACTAGCTATTTTCAAATATTCAATTAATTATTGCCAGCCTGAGAGTGTGGCTCACAGGTAGTGTGCTCTGGGTTCAATCCTCATGGTCCCCAGCATTTCACCACCCACTGTTACCCTACTGTGCTGTAGAACATTGGGAGTTAACCCTCCTTTTCAACTATACCCATGTACCCAATAGCTACCTTCTCAATCTTTTCCTCTTTTTGTCCCACCCTTTACAGGTTCTGTAAATCACTCTTCTACTCTTGATTTCTGTGATTCCAACTTTTTAAAAAAATATTATTTTTTAATATTTTTATTTTTGGAGAGAGAAAGGCAGATAGAGAGAATGGGCATGTCAGGGCCTCTAGCCCGTTAATCCCAGCACTCAGGAGGCAGAGGTAGGATGGTTGCTATGAGTTTGAGGCCAGTCTGGAACTACAGTGTGAGTTGCGGTCAGCGTGAGCTCGTGTGAGACCCAACCTTGAAAATATTTAACAAAAAGGGCATAGGTTTGATTCCCTAGTACTCACTAAGGCAGATGTACAAGGTGGCATATGGATCTGTAGTTTGCAGTGGCTAGAGGCCCTGGTGTGTCCATTCTCTCTCTCTCTTCCATACCTCTGCCTCACAAATACTGGGATTAAAGGCATGCACCACCACGCCCGGCTAAAATTAATTCTTTTTTGAGGTAGATTCTCACTGTAGCCCAGGCTGACCTGGAATTTACTATGTAGTCTCAGGGTGGCTTCAAACTCACGGTGATCCTCCTACCTCTGCCTCCTGAGTGCTGGGATTAAAGGCGTGTGCCACTACACCCAGTTTAAGTTAATTTTTTAAATTAGCAAAGGGGTAAGTTTCATTATGACTGTTTAAACAAAGTCTCACTCTGCAGTCCAGGCTGGACTTGAACTCATGGTGATCCATCTATCTCAGCCCCTGAGTTCTGGCCCGCCCGGCTCACTGTGCATTTTCACGGCTGTGTCATACATTTTTCTAATCCATCCCTCTTACCACTGCCCTCCTCTGTGCCCACAGTGCTCTCTTTGGCTAGTTTCCTTTGTTTTCCCAAGTAGCTCCTTTTTTGTTTCATGTCACATAATGTCCATTATCCCTCTCTTTACTCTCCCTCCCTTAAGATCTTTCTTCCCTTTTTTCTTGCTTTTTTGAGGTAGGGTCTGGCTCTAGCCCAGGCTGACCTGAAATTCACTATGTACTCTTAGGGTGGCCTCGAACTCACAGTGATCCTCTTACCTCTGCCTCCCAAGTGCTAGGATAAAGGGTACGCACCGCCACGTCACACCTACTTTTTTATTTTATTTATTTATTTATTTATTTATTTATTTATTTATTTTTAGTTTTTCAAGGTAAGGTCTCACTCTAGCCCAGGCTGACCTGGAATTCACTGTGTAGTCTCAGGGTGGCCTTGAACTCATGGCGATCTTCTTACCTCTGCCTCCCAAGTGCTGGGATTAAAGGCGTGCGCCACCACACCCGGCTTCACACCTACTTTTTTTAAAAAAATTATTTTTATTTATATATTTGACAGAAAAAGAGGGAGAGAGAAAGAACGGGCGCACCAGGGCCTTCGACCACTGCCAACAAACTCCAGATGCGTGCACCCCCTTGTGCATCTGGCTAACATGGACCCTGGGGAATTGAACCTGGGTCCTTTGGCTTTACAGGCAAATGCCTTAACCGCTAAGCCATCCCTCCAGCCTTTTTTTTTTTTTTATGGAGGAGAGGAGGCATGATCTCACTCCGTAACCTAGATTGGCCTTAAAGACATGGCCGTCCTCCTGCCTCAGCCTCCCTGTGCTGAGATTACAGGTGTAGATCACAATACCCTGTTTTTGTTTTTTGAGGTAGGGTTTCACTGTAGCTCAGGCTGACCTATAATTCACTATGTAGTCTCAGGGTTGTCTTGAGCTCACAGTGACACTCCTACCTCTGCCTCCTGAGTGCTGGGATTAAAGGCGAGTACCACCACACCCATTGTTTTGATTTTTTAAAATTTAAGACAGAGTCTCATGTAACCTAGGCTGACCTCAAACTTGCCATGTAGTAAAGGCTGGCTTTGAACTCCTGATCCTTCTGCCTCTACCTCCCAAGTGCTGGGATTATAGGCATGTACCACCATGCCTGGCCTTCTAAAAATCTGACCTTCTAAAAAGGGTATCCTTGGGGTCAGAGGAGATGGCTCAGTGATTAAAGGCACTTGCTTGCAAAGCCTGACTGCCATGGTTTGATTCCTCAGTACCCACGTAAAGCCAGATGCATAAAGTGGCGTATGTGTCAAGTTTGCTTGCAGTGGCAGGAGGCTCTGTCTGCCTGTTTTTCTCTCATAAATAAATAAATGATATTTAAAAAATTAAAAAGGGGCTAGAGAGATTGCTTAGCCGTTAAGGCATTTGCCTACAAAACCAAAGGATCTCAGTTCGATTCTCCAAGACCTGTGTAAGCCAGATACACAAGGGGGTGCATGCATCTGGAGTTCGTTTGCAGCGGCTGGAGGCCCTGGCGCACCCATTCTCTTCCTCTCTCTCAAACAATGAATAAGTAAATAAATAAATAAACATTTGTTGTTGTTGTTTTTTGAGGTAGGGTCTCACTCTGGTCCAGGCTGACCTGGAATTCACTATGTAGTCTCAGGGTGGCCTCGAACTCACAGCGATCCTCCTACCTCCACCTCCCAAGTGCTGGGATTAAAGGCGTGGGCCACCATGCCTGGTTTAAGAAATACTTTAAAAAAAATAAAAAAGGGTTCCTTTATTTGCATCAAGGGAGTAGCTTCTGGAGGGAATCTAGGTTGCATCCCCTTAACCAACCATGTGGGGCTTTCTACTCTGACCTAGCACAGGCCAGTTTCTCTGGCTTTCCTCTACATGGAAAGCAAGGTTTGCTCTGTGGTTCCCTATGAATGCACTGTCAGGCTCACATGCCGTAGCTTTGGTTTGGTTTAACTGTGATCATGTATATGAAAGTAGAAATCAAAATGGAAAGTGATATATGTGCAGTAGTTATTATGTAAAAGCATAAATGGAAGCCAGGCGTGGTGGTGCACGCCTTTAATCCCAGCACTCGGGAGGCAGAGGTAGGAGGATCACCAAGAGTTCGAGGCCACCCTGAGACTACCTAGTGAATTCCAGGTCAGCCTGAACCAAAGTGAGACCCTACCTCAAAAAAATTAAAAAAAATAAATAAAAGCATAAATAGTCAGACTAGAGACTTATGAGAAGTCAACCAGCCCCATCATTTTGCAAATGAAGTCCAGGAAAGGCCACGGAGCCAGCAAGTAATGCAACCAGGACCAGACCAGTGACTTCTGACTCCCAGGAGCCTGCACAGCCACTTCCTGGGCAGAGGGAACTCCTCCAGAGGGTCCCCACTCTGAGCGAGCCCAAGTTCAGCTTTGACCTAGTCATTTCCTCCCTGTAGGGCTCCCAGCTCGGGAGGAAGGGCACTGCAGGAAATGTCCAAGGCTCCAGTTTTCCCCCTGGCCCTTGGCTGAGGCCTCTGGGGAGCCTAAAACTTGCAGGCAGTGGGCTGTGCCCTTCGCCCTGTAGTCCAGCAAAGCAGAGGAGTGGGTTTTGGTGTGGAGACATGCTGTCCTAGCAGGCCACAGAACCGCTGCTGTCCTAACTGTACCCCTAAAGCTAGGCTTACCTTGTTCTCTATCCTCAAAAGAAGTCAAACTGGGACCCCTGTGCCCTTCCTCTTAGGTGGACCTCACAGGCCTGGATTTGAATAGTCTTAGATGACTTCTGCCTTTGTTAGATCTCCTGAGCCTTCACTCTTCCCAGCTCCTCCAAGAGCATGGAGAGGTGCTCCAGACCTGCAAGGTTATGGTGGAGGCTGAGGTCAGGAATCTGGAGACATACCTGACTACCATCACCTGTCTCACTCAACCTGCCCCTTCCCAGGAAGCATTTGGCAGGATAAGGTTTACACAGTACCGGCCCAGGGAGGACGTACTCTCCCAGGTATTTAACCACCGCGCTTAGTACCAGGTACACAGCAGTAGAAATGGCTCTTGATGCCCTGGCTCCTGTCTCCTCTAGGAGCCACGGTTCATTATGAAAGGCTGTGGCAGTGATAATCAGTGAGGTAGGCAGGGACCCGCCTGTTGGCCCAAGGCGGGGCCTGGGAAAGCCCCAGTGTCTGCTTTCAGGGCGAGGTCATGGAGTGACACATGCTCCAGTGGCAGTGAATGGCGAGGAGAACTAGCCCTGCATCAGGAGCGGGAGGCACCAGCCGCTCATGCCCGGCCTCTCTTCCCTGGCTTCCCTGCTGGGCTCTGCCTCTCTGCCTCAGGTGCTCTTTCCCTGACCTTGTGAGGCAGGGAGAGGTATCCCCACTTTGTAAATGAGGTCCAGAGAGGTCAGTAAACTTATCTAGGAAAATGGTGAAACTGGATGATCTTGAATCCTTGGAAGTCAGAGTGAAAGAGCCATTTGAAGTTAGTCAGTCTCTCCCATCACTATATGGCTGAGTAGACCCACAGCCAGAGTGCCAACTCCTGAAAGAGAGCAGTGTTCTTTGGAGCATTTAGGAAATTATCACCCAGGTAAATTTCTTGATAGTACAGATAAAGGGCTGTTGAGAAATGCCCTTGCAGATGAGCACTGGCTAATCCCGGAGTTGGCTTCCTCAAATCCAACTTGGCCTTGCCAGTCAATAAGTGCTAGCAAGCATTATCATCAGCGTCACCATCTCAGGAGGAGGCTGAATGACTGAATGGATGAGAGCCACCCACCCAGGTTCTAGACCCTCTGTGCTGTGCAGAGTGGTGGCTGCTTCCCTGGCTCCAGATGCCACAGGCATCTCCCTTGCCCTGCTGCAGGGCCTTCCTCTTTGCCATATGTAGACAATGGGCCCTGTGCAAGCCCTGCATCCAGTGCATGGCCAGGCAGAAGTCAGCTCTGACAAAGCATTCCTTATCTCCTTCCTGGGCAGGGCACATTTACTTATGGGGTTGGCTGGCTGGCAGGCCAGTAGGCAGCCCTCAACCCTGCCTGGGACTCTTGGCTCTCTGCGCTAGCTCATCACTGAAGTCCCAGCCTCCGGCCTGGAGCTTGCTCCAGAGGACCAGGGCACCAGCAGGAGGCACTTACCAGGCCTAGCATGAGGGCAGAGCTTGGTCTCTGGAATCCAGCAGTCCTAGGATCCCATAACTGTTTGCTTGCTTACTACCCATGTGTCATTTAAGCAAATTCTCTAGCTTGCTCATTGGGAAATAGAAAGAGTAGCGTCTGCTTCATGGCCCAGATGAGAAAGCCCAGGGCTTGCTTCTACCTTTCTGTGGGGGTGTATGGCTGGAGGCCTGCACTGTCCCCCACAAGGCAGTGCACACAGCAGCTAAGTAGAGACCTGCGTGCCATACCCAGGCCAGTAGGTCCTGCCAGTGGGGGCCCATTCCCCTTTGCGAGGGCCCCAGACAGCTCTTGCCTCTCCCCTCACAGGGCATGTTGGTACTTCTGTGGGTTTTAGAGGCCTGGAGGTTTGGCATAGGCGATTGGCCTGCCTGAGACCATACAGCAGAAGAGAGAGAGGTGGCAGTGAACCCAGCTCCTGCTCCTCACACGCCTGTGTGTCCACAGCAGGACAGAAGACCAGAGCCCCACATGGTTAGGAGCTGTGCCTCTGGAATCAGAAAGACCAGGCTGAGGGGCCCGGGTTAAGTTCTTTCATCTTCCTGTTTGTGATACGTCAAAGGGCTTCAGGAGAGTCATGCAGTGAAAGAAGGTGGAGTGCTCAGGAAACACACTTAAAGTGACAGTGGAGCTAAGTTTGGAAGTTGGCACCATGTTGTTCCACATAAGGGCCGGTTTTGAGGTAGACCATCCTGAGCTGAGTGTGAGCCCCAGTTTTGCTAGCACTTTGTTGTATGACCTTGGCCATTTCCTACCCCTCTGTGAGTTGCATTGTCTGCCTTTTCTAATCTCCTGTGGTTTCTTGCTGCTCCTCTACTTCAGGAAAGTTCTTGCGCCCTGGGCTATCCTGGCCTTAGGACCAGGTCCTTCTGCCTGCCGTGTCCTCATCTTCTCTGCAACGTCTTCTACAGGGCAGTCTCCTCTGAGAATGCTCAGCTTTCCCATCTACTCTATATCTTCAGGTCCTAGAGGTCTGAGTGACAAACTGTCTCCAGTTTGGAGGGAACACAGACAGGGAGAGGCCCTCCAAGTATGTTTTCTGGATCTGCCACCATTCTGGGGCTCAGTCATCTAGACTGCTAGAAGTGTGTAGAGGGCGGGCTTTCAAAACATGTCCTGCAGATGGGTGTCCCTGCCTTCTCCAGGGATCATGCTGCCCAGGGCTTCAGGGGACCTACATCTGTCTGGGAGAGTACAGCTGTTACAAAGCCTGCTACATCCAGTTTTGTGACCGGTACTCCTAGTCCCAAGAGATTCCACAGGTGATGAGGATTTCTGCCTCTCTCGGTTTCCCTAGAGATGCTTGCAGCCAGATCAGCTTGAAATCAACAATGACAGGGACAGGGTGTTTCTGAGGGGCTCCCTCAGAGTGGCCTGAGTCTCCTGGCCTCTGGCTACTTGGCTGGCAGCTGTGCCTGATGTCAGTAGGTCTTCCTGGGGGCAGGGGCTGCAGAGATAGGATGGTATAGCTGATTGCTTTCCTGAGCCCCAGCTCCTGCTGCTCAGAACGGCCCTTTGAGATGGAAGTGGTTGTGCTCCTTGTTGTCCTCCGTCCTGATGCTGTCACCCCTCACGTCTGCCTTGAAAGCAAGGCTGTCAATGTGACCTGTGCAGCTCTGGGGAGGCTCGGCTGTGTTTGCTCCTGCTTTCCTCAGAGTGTTTTCACCTCATGCTCTTCTCTTTTTCCCAGCCACCCTATGCTACAGACATTGCTTATCCCAGCATTAGAGGGGAAGAAACTGAGTCAGGCATGGTGGTGAGTGCACTGGGGGAAGGAGGATCAGGAGTTCAAGGCTAACTTCAGCTGCATAGTGAATTGGAGATCAGCCCTGGCACATGAAGTTCCATGAGATACTGTCTCAAAAAAACCAAATAGCCGGGCATTGTGATGCACACCTTTAATCCCAGCACTCAGGAGGCAGAGGTAGAAGGATCGCTGTGAGTTTGAGGCCACCCTGAGACTACATAGTGAATTCCAGGTCAGCCTGGGCTAAAGACCTTACCTCAAAAAATCAACAAATGAACAAACAACAAAAACAAAACAAAAAATTTAGCCTGAGAACTGGTGAAAGAATTTAGCAGGCCTGACACAGAGTGAGACCCTACCTTGAAAAATAAAAAGGAAGAAACTAAACTAAGGTGCTTAGGGCAGCACTATGATAGGCCACAGACCACACGGAAACGCTTTAGCAGTGGGGCAGAAGATAGCTCCTTGATGACAGACCAGGACTCCTAGTGAGATCTTGTTGGTGGAGACAAAGATGAGCTACAGACTTTGTTGGGGGCTGAGGTTCTTAGCTCATTAGTCATTGCTCTCAGCAAGCCTCTGAGCCCCACCCGGAGACTCAGGCCTGTAATCATGGATCCTGTAAGACTGAAGCAGCAATATCTCAAATTCAAGGCACTGGGGTTAGAGAATCTGAGGCCAAGCAAAGGCAAGGCCTCGCTCAAAGCACTTAGTGTGTGTGTGACTGGTCTCTTGATCTCTAGTCTGCACCTGGCTCTGAAGGTAGTTTTCTAGTCTCATGAGACATTTGGTGGTGGTTAGGGAGGAGCCTCATCCTACTGGTATCATGAAGAGATGGGTGCTGACTTCTGGGGCCATAGTCAGGTTCGAATGGCTGGACAGTTCTTTTGTACCCTAGGGTGCTGAGCCTGGTCTTCAGAGCCCTGCAGTTCAACTTGATTCATCAGATTAAGACCCTTCCCCTCCCCAAGGATATTTATGACTTTATATCATGTGGCTCTTGAGTGAGCACCGGACTGGGAGTCAACAGTACTGAGATGGGACTTGTCTCCACTGCCACACATGTGATCATGAGATTGTACATCTGGCTTATGTGGGTCCTGGGGAATCAAACCTAGGTCCTTAGGATTTGCAGGCAAGTACCTTAACCATTAAGCCATCCCTCCAGCCCTTGAGTGAATTTGTGTACCTCTCTGAACTTGCTTCTCCATCTCCTATCCACTGTCTGGATTTGTGAAAACTGGAGAAAAGGCCACTTTGTGCCCATCTAACTAATGGCTTCCTCTTTAGCCTTCTCTGTCATGTGCCGCAGTAGAAATCTTCTACCCACACCTTCCTGTTCTCCCCATCCCGCCTTGCCAGATGCCTCTCCAGCTCTCAACCCCCTGCAAGGCAAAAGCCAGCTCTGCTGGAGTTTTGTGCCAAACTTCATAGGGCCAGTTGCTGGAGAGGACCTTATCTAGTGTGTTGGAGTCAGGCTTGCATTGCTGGTAGAAATCACCCAACCAAGAGCAGCTTGTGGGAAAAAGAGGTTTATTTTGGCTTACAGGCTCAAGGGGAAGCTTCACAATGGCAGGGGAAAACAATGGCATGAGTAGAGGGTGAACATCACCCCCTGGCCAACATAAGGTGGGCAATAGCAACAGGAGAGTATGCCAAACACTGGCATGGGGAAACTGGCTGTAACACCCATAAGCCCACCCCCAACAATACACCGCCTCCAGGAGACTTTAATTTCCAATTGCCATCAGCTGGGGAACCTAGCATTCAGAACACCTAAGTTTGGGCTGGAGAGAAGGCTTAGCGGTTAAGCGCTTGCCTGTAAAGCCTAAGGACCCTGGTTCAAGGCTTGATTCCCCAGGACCCACATTAGCCAGATGCACAAGGGGGCACATGTGAATGGAGTTCGTTTGCAGTGGCTGGAGGCCCTGGAGCACCCATTCTCTCTCTTTCTCTGTGCCTTTTTCTCTCTCTGTCACTCTCAAATAAATAAATAAAAAATAAAAATAAATTTAAAAAAGAACACCTAAGTTTATGGGGGACACCTGAATCAAGCCACCACATAGTCATCTTATCATCTTATCATGCCCCGGGCTTTGTGCCCAAAGATCATAGAGCAGGGTCTATCATTGCTTGTCTGTTGAACTTGTTCGCAGTCTGTATAGAAAGACAAACCAGCCAGCCACCCACCCAGTGTAGCGAGACTATCAACTATCGGTAGAGGCCTGTGTGTCTGTTTCCATAGGATTCTCCATGGTGGACCAGGGATCTTCAGTGACTGTCTAACAGGATCTTGCTCCATGTTCTCATGTCTATGGCCTCAGGTGATCTTGGCAATCACCTAGGAGGGGAATAAGACAAGACAGTCATCGTTTCAGCTGTAATCAGCTGTAGGTCAGATGGTGCCGGGAACACAGCAGTGATAGGGACAGAGCCTGCCTCCTGCAGCCTACATTCTGGGTGTGGGAACTGCCAGTAAGCACATGTACTTCCAGGAGGTGATGGGTGCCACAGAGAAAAATACAGCAGAGTAGTAAAGAGAGTGGGCAGGACCTCCCTGAGGCCTCAAGCAGGGACCTGAAGGAAGGGAGGGGGCATGCCATCTACTGGGGTGCTGAAGGAAGAGTATTTCAGGCAGAGGGAACTGCAGACGCCCTGAGGTGGACTCAAGGAAAAGCAAGAGTGCCACGAGAGCTTGACGGGAGCAGAGCCGAGTCTCTGCAGGGTTTTGTCCTTCCATTTCAAAAGTATATTTTAGCCGGCCATGGTAGCGTATACCTTTAATCCCAGCACTTGGGAGGCAGAGGTAGGGATCACCGAGGGTGCAGGATACTGTTGGCTGCTGCTGTAAATGGTCCCAGCAAATGATCACAGTGGATGAGGTGGTGATGGAGTCAACAGGGACACACATACACCTACAAGGAAAAGCTAGCAGCCTTTGCCCGTGACTGGATGTGAGGTGTGAAGGGGCAAAGGAGTCAGCATGATCCTATAGGCAACTATAGGAAGAACCAGAAAATGAGTCACCTGTCAGGAGCCCCCAGCTCCTATGTCCTTGCTATTCTGCAGATCTGCCTGTGCCTATCAGAACACACTCCTCCATAAGACCCTCCGTGCTGTCTCTGCCCTCTGAGAATCTCACTGATGTCGTTTATTATTATTATTATTTAAAATATTTTATTTTTATTTATTTATTTGAGAGAGACAGAGACAGGGAGAGAGAATGGACATACCAGGCCTTCCAGCACTGCTGCATATGAATTCCAGACGCATGTACCACCTTGCGCATCTGGCTTATTGTGTCCTGGGGAATCAAACCTGGGTCCTTTGGCTTTGCAGGCAAGTGCCTTAACTATTAAGCCATCTCTCCAGCCCTTGTTTATTATTATTATTATTATTTTTTTTTTTTTTTTTGGTTTTTCTAGGTGGGGTCTCACTGTAGCTCAGGCTGACCTGGAATTCACTACGTAGCCTCAGGGTGGCCTCGAACTCGTGGTGATCCTCCTACCTCTGCCTCCCGAGTGCTGGGATTAAAGGTGTGCGCCACCACGCCCAGCTTTGTTTATTATTATTATTACTATTATTTAGAAACTTGGTATGGGCACATCATGTATCAGTATCAGTACCATTCCCCCCCCCACTTTCCCCCATTGCACTGAGGGTCTTCCTCAGTGGGGTTACTGGTATTCACCATGGGGTTATGGGTTATGAGTGTGAGAACAGCAGTCAGTCATTGTGTGTTGGGGTGGGGGCAGGGCCTCTGGATACTCCTTCCCATGCTGTGGCTCCTACAGTCTTTCTGCTCCCTCTTCCACAATGTTCCCTGACCATTGGCGGTGTGTTACAAATCTGCTTTAATGTTAAGTTCTCAGCAACTTCTGGAATTCTGCTTTGATATGTTTTGAGTGTCCTCACCGTCTAGTCACCTTCACCCTGGCACAGGTTGTCAGGCTTACCTCACCAGTTCCTCTGGTGTTACCTGGACTTGGCTGATGTGCAAGAGGAGGCTCATCTCATGACGGGGAGTCAGCCAGCTGTCTTATCATGTCAATGGATTTTGGTTCTCCTGGTTTTTGCTGCCTTTTCGTGTGTGTGTGTGTGTGTGTGTGTGTGTGTGTTTTCTTGTTTTTTGAGGGAGGATCTCACTCTAGCCCAGGCTGACCTGAATTCACTGTGTTGTCGTCTCAGGGTGGTCTTGAACTCAAGGTGATCCTCCTATCTCTGCCTCCTGAGTGCTGGGATTAAAGACCTGTGCCACCACTCCCGGCTTCATTTTCTATTTTTTGAGATGGGAGTCTTGCTAAATTGTCCTGCCTGACCTTGAACTTTCTCAATAGCTCAGGTAGGCCAAACTTGCAATCCTCCTGTCTCACCTTCTTAGTAGCTGGGAATCCAGGCCGGCACAAAATCTAGCTCTTATAGATGTCTTCTCCACCATCCCCAGGCGACACACCACACATGGGTTCTGGAAGCTCATTGACTTGCAAGAGGCAGAAGGACCCAGCTGCTGTTTCCCCACTCAGCCTGCGCCACCTGGGTTTGTTCGTTGCAACCCCTTGCCCTCTCTTAAAACAGCTGAAAATGGGACATTGTGACTCACTTTCTGCAGGGGAGTTGTCCTGGAAATTGTAGCATTTCTCTTTGTGTTGCTTCCCTCCTGCCACCCCTCTGTATGCCACCTCTCTGTCCACGAATGATGATATTTTGAGCAAGTTCAAGTTATATATAATGGGTTGAATCCATTGTTAAACTTCTAAACTAAATGATTCTCACCTGAAAGGGTAATGTAGGCACATAGGTATTAGGTATGCTTAATTTCAGTTTAATCCCAAATTTACATTTTGCAGACTGTATCCTACCCCCACTGAAAAGAAAAATCCAGCTCTAAAGTTTCTAGAAACAGAAGTCTTCTCATTGCTTCTGCTCAGCCCGTCACACCGCAGGCGTGGAACAAAGTGGCACTTGGAACTTACACTACAACTGCAAGTCCTGAGAGCAGCTCAGGCCTGCAGTGGGTGGGGTTGGGGTGGGGGGGAGAGCCCAGCTGAGGAGCCACACACCCAGGGCCACCAGGAACGAATGGAAGCAGTGGTGGCTCCAAACCAGATCGTCCCCTGGTTCTCTGCAAGCCCCAGCGTTCTGTTTTTACCTCCACCTCACACCAGGGCTGTAATTTAGGAGGCAGCAAGAGTCCCCACGGCCAGGAATGTCATTTAGATTTTTCCAATGCCTGTGGGGTTAGGTGAAGGTGCAGAGAAATCAGACACCCAGGCCCTCTGATGTCACTGTCAATGACAGCAAGGCCTGCCCGGGGCTTCTAGTAGAGGGTGTGAGAGCACAAGAGCCACCCTTCACCTAATGGGGAGGAATGTTCTGTTACCATGGCTCAAGCAAGGCTATCTACAGTGCGATGGCTGCGCAGGTGCAGTGTGAGAGGAGGGCCAGGGGGCCACCTGATACAGGAGACAAGTAGGTGGGCGTCCTCTGGCCTTCACCTTATGTGTCTTGTTTGGGGTGGGTTTGCTGTACCAGGCTACCCTGGGACTCACCTAGCTTGGCCTCGTTATGTATATGAAAATGAGAATAATCGCCTAGCATGGTGGCTCATGCTTTTAATCCCAGCACTAGAGAAGCTGAGGTAGAAGGACTGCCATGAGTTCCAGGTCAGCCTGAATTAGAATGAGACCCTGCTTCAAAAAAGAAACAGGGCTGTAGAGATGACTTAGTGGTTAAGGCACTTGCCTGCAAAGCCTATGGAACCATGTTCGACTCTCCAAATCCCATGTTAGCAGAAGGTGGTGCAAGCATCTGGAGTTCAATTGCAGTGGCTGAGGCCCTGTGTGCCAAATCTCTGTCTCCCCCTCAAAGAAAAAAGAAACAAAGAAAGAAAAAGAAAAAGAAAAAAAGAAACAGAAGCTGGGCATGGTGGCACATGCCTTTAATCCCAGCAGTTGGGAAGCAGAGATAGGAGGATCACTGTGAGTTCAAGGCCACCCTGAGGCTACATAGTGAATCCCAGGTCAGCCTGGGTTAGAGCGAGACCCTACCTCAAAAAAAAAAAAAAAAAAAGGTTACTGCTTTAAGGTTATTGACAGAATTAAATGGGATTTGCATTAAAGTAGTTAGTCTCTATCTCTATCCCACAGGAATAATTTGACCATTTACATGTAATCTTAAAAAATTAAATTTATTGGACTGGAGAAATGGCTTGCTGGTTAAGGTGTACCTCTGAAGCCTAAGGACCCAGGTTTGATTCTCCAGAACCCATGTAAGCCAGATGTACAAGGTAGCTGCATGTGTCAAGCCCCGAGAATAAGAAGCTTGAGGTCCTCTCACCTGTCCCAAGTAACACCCCCTGCTCTTTCTGCCAGGCAAGCACCCTGCTGGCTGCTGGAACCTTCTTCTTTGCCAGCAGTATTGCCGCCTGTTCTGTCTCTTGTCAACACACACTGTTTACTGCTGTCCTGGTCCCTGTCCTTCCCCTCCCTGGAATGAGTCATCCTTTGCCTGGCTGTTAGGAGACTGAGTCTGTCAAATGGAATTCATTGAACGTGGGTTTTTTGAGAGTTCCACTGACTGGGACAGCCCCCAGGACACCTGGAGTATTGCTTGGGGTGGGGCGTGTTTGGGGCTGCTGAAATGGGTCTTTGAGCCATAGGGCAAAGGCTAGCAGTAAAACCTGGCTGCAGGGGGCCTGTGAGTCAGGGCCTTTCCCAAAGGTATGGGGACCATCTGAGGCCTGCACCCTGCGCTCTGCTTCTTCTCGTCGGTCTGCCTGCTTTTGGGTTGTGTGCCAGTGGCTCTCTCACTGTCCAGCTTCATTTCTAGGTTGGCTACAGGCTGTAGGAGTCTCAGAGATGCCCTCTGTTCATTCGTTCCCGCTTTTCCCACTTGAGGGAGAATCTCATTTCCTGTGGGCAGCCCGCATCATCACTTTAACCCATTCTGCCTGAAAGCCATCTTCTCGGGGCTGGGGGCTCTGTGCTGGGGCGCCTTGCAGAACTGAGCACTGATGGCAGCGCCCAGCTGTGCAGTGCGTAGAAGTGCCAGGCTCAGCCTGGGCTGTACTGGCACAGATTCCCAGAGAAGGTGGCCCTTGCGATTTTGAGAGATGACTGAAAGCCCAAGGTGAGGAATTGTGGTGGGCGCTTCTGGCATGGAATACAGACAGGAGAATGAGAAGAGACAGGGACTGTATATCAGGCATGGCGGCTCACACCTCCAATTTTGGCACTTGGGAGGCTGAAGCAGGAGGATTGCCACAAGTTTGAGGCCATCCTGAGCTACATAACTAGACCTTGGATCAGAAAAAAAAAAAAAAAAAAAAGATTGACTATAGGGCTGGAGAGATGGCTCAGCAGTTAAGGTGGTTGCCTTCAGAGCCTAACAACCCCAGTTCAATTACCCAGTACCCAGGTAAAGCCAGATGCACAAAGTGGCGCATGCATCTGGAGTCTGTTTGCAGTGGCTGGAGGCCCTGGCACATTCATTCTCTCTGTCTCTCTACTTGCAAATAAATAAATAATTTTTTTCTGTCCAAACCCTTTATTTTTAATTATTGACAACTTCCATAATTATAGACAGTAAACCATGATAATTTCCTCCCCCCCCCCCACTTTCCCCTTCACAACTCAAGTCTCCACCATATCTCCTCCCCCTCTCAATCAGTCTTTCTTTTATTTGGATGTCATCATCTTTTCTTCCTATTGTGATGGTCTTGTGTAGGTAGTACCAGGCACTGCAAGATTAACTTTAAAAGCTGGAGAGATGGCTTAGCAGTTAAGGTGCTTGCCTGCAAAGCCTAAGGACCCATGTTCTACTCTCTAGGTCCCACCTAAGCCAGACACACAAAGTGATGCAAGAGTGCAAGGTTGCACATGTGCATAAGATGGGCACGTACGTCTGGAGTTTAACTGCAGTGGTTAGAGGCCCTGGTGTGCCAATTCTCTCCCTCTCTCTCACTTTCTCACATAAGGGGGGAAAAAAAGTCCAGTCTGTTGGGCTTGCCTCAAAAAAATTTTTTAGAGAGCCGGTCGTGGTGGCGCACACCTTTAATCCCAGGCAGAGGTAGGAGGATTGCCATGAGTTCGAGGCCACCCTGAGACTACATAGTGAGTTCCAGGTCAGCCTGAGCTAGAGTGAGACCCTACCTCGAAAAACCAAAAGAAGAAAAAAAATTTTTTTTTTTTTAGGGCTGGAGAGATGGTTTAATGGTTAAGGTGTTTGCCTGCAAAGCCAAAGGATCCTGGTTTGACTCTCTAGGACCCACGTAAGCCAGATGCACAAGGTGGGGGGCCACATGCATCTGGAGTTCATTTGCAGTGGCTGGAGGCCCTGGCGTGCCCATTCTCTCCCTCCCTCTCTCTCTTTCTCTCTCATAAATAAATAAAATATATTAAAAATAATTCTTTAATTAAAGAAAAGGTTGACTATAAGTTGTGGGAGGGAGGGTGCATATCCATATTACTAAGTTCCTCAACCCTGGATCCTGCATCCAGAACAGCCTTTCTTGCCCGGCCTTCAAGAAATGGCTCATGGCTTTTTTATCATTGCTGATTTCAGGGGCTGCCAACCTCCTCCCATTGCTCTAGCACTTCTGTAAATGGCTACCGGCCTTTTTAGTAGCCACTTCCGCCCCTTCATCATATACAAAGTGCTTTTGTGTCCAGTCCCTTGATTGTCGCTTGCTAGCACATAAGGAAACTGAGGCCCTTCCCCAGTAAGTTCCGTGACTGGGGAGGTCTGGAGACTCTGAGCTCATAGTTACTATCGGGCAGTCAGGCCTGGAACCTGAGACTTACCTCCCTCCCACAGCCTTCTTTTGTCTCTGGCTCGGGCAGCTTGGCATCACCCTTGTCTGCTCAGGTAGGATTTGTGCTGCTTTCCTCTCCAGGCCTGCCGTCCCTGTAGGGAGGGCCCTGTCTCTCCATCCTGCTGTCCCTGTAGAGTGGGCCCTGTCTCTCCACCCTGCGTAAGGACTCAAGCAAGAGACAGGTGCTGTGTGGAAGCATTAGGGAAAGGCCCAAAGAGACTGGCTCCCCTGGGCACCAGAATGGTTCCTGCTCAGGTACTGGGAGCAGATTTATTTGTGGCTGTTTTTGTGGAGGAGGCATATTGCAGACTTGAATTCTCTTGCTGTTGATCCTGACAGGCTTACTTTTCATGGCAGCACTGTGCACGGGGAGCTGCAGTCACGGCCGTCCTTCCAGCCACGCAGCCCTGGACCGGTTGCTTTGCCTCTCTGAAGCTTTGTTTCTTCATCCACCAGACAGGGCTTAGGACAGAGAACAAAAGGGCAGGTTTATAAAAGCCCTGGGCCAGCACCTCACATCAGATCATCTAATGTCAGTAACGTGTTCTCCAATCCCTATCAGAGAAAGTATCTTAAGGTAACTCATAATCATGTGATGTCCAACTGAGTGGGCAATTATCAGTTTCCTCCCCCACTCCCCACCCCTGTGATGCTGTGGATCCAACCCAGGGTTTTTTTTTTGTTTTGTTTTTTTCTTTTCCTTTTTTCGAGGTAGGGTCTCACTCTACCTCAGGCTGACCTGGAAATCACTATGTAGTCTCAGGGTGGCCTCGAACTCACGGTGATCCTCCTCCCTCTGCCTCCCGAGTGCTGGGATTAAAGGCGTGCGCCACCACGCCTGGCCAACCCAGGGTTTTGTACATGTTAGACAAGTGCTCTGCCACTAAGCTGCATCCTCCCAGTCTCCAGTTTAGATCTTTTGCAAGAAAATGCCTTTAACCACTGAGCACCTAGCTTAGATTTTGTTGTTGTTTTGAGGTAGGGTCTCACTCTAGACCAGGTTGACCTATAGTCTCAGGCTGGTCCCAAACTCACAGCAGTCCTCCTACCTCTCCCCCCAGAGTACTGGGATTAAAGGTGTGTGCTACCACACCTGGCTTAGATTTTTAAAAAATCTTTCTTTCTTTCTTTCTTTCTTTCTTTTTTTCATTCTTTCTTTCTTTATTTATTGGGGGGGGAGAATGGGCATGCCAGGACACGTGCGCCATCTTGTGTGCGTGTTCGACCTTGCTGGGCATGGTGGAGCACACCTTTAATCCCAGCACTTGGGAAGCAGAGGTAGAAGGATCTCAGTGGGTTCGAGGCTACCCTGAGACTACATAGTAAATTCCAGTTAGCCTGGGCTAGAGAGCAAAACCATACCTCAAAAAAACAAAAGCAAAGAGCTGGGTGTGGTGTTGCATGACTTCAATCCCAGCACTCAGGAGGCAGAGATAGGAGGATCGCTGAGTTCGAAGCAACCCTGACAATACAGAATGAATTCCAGGTCAGCCTGGGCTAGAGTGAGACCCTACCTCAAACAAAACCTCCTGATGCAGGCACCGCCTTGTGTATCTGGCTTTATATAGGTAGATTTTTTTTTTTTTTTGAAAAGTGTCATTCATCAAATTACTCCTGTGGGCCAGAGAGTTCTAACTAAATTATTTCAGTAACACAGCCATTCTGTAGATGGTACCATTGTCCCAGTTGGAAGAAATGCAATTTAGACCCAGGTATAAGGTACTGTGCTAGGTGCTTTATACAGGCCATCTCATTTTACTTTACAACAGCCCTCATGCTTGGAGAAGTTTTCTGTCTTGACGGGCGTGGTGGTGCACGCCTTTAATCCCAGCACTTGGGAGGCAGAGGTAGGAGGATTGCCATTAGTTCAAGGCCAACTTGAGACTACATAGTGAATTCCAGGTTATCCTGGGCTAGAGCAGAGACCCTACCTCAAAAAAAAAAAAGAGAAAGAAAGAAAGAAATCTGTCTTTTCACTCATCCATTTCTTTCTTCCTTCCTCATATATTGATTTGTCACATGCAAGGTACCTTGGAAGACTTTACACTTTGCAGTTGTAGGAAATTAAACCCAGGGGGAATGCACATGCTAGGCAAAAAAAAAAAAAAAAGGTTAACCATTGAGCTATACCCCGAGCCTGTATATATATATGTATGTATGTATGTATGTATGTATGTATTTTGAGGCAGAGCTCACTAAGTTGCCCAGACTAGCTTTGAACTTAATCAGTAGCACAGGTAGGCCCTGAACTTGTGATCCTCCTGCCTCAGCCTCTAGAGTAGCTAGAATTACAGTCCTCTACCACCATCAGGTCTGGCTTGCAAGATTTTCAAGGACATAGACCCTTTTCTTTAGGCATATTTCTCTTGGTCCTTCAAAACCAGATTCAAATGGTCCCTGCTCTGGGAACACCACCTTTCCTTTTTCCCTTTAATACAACGTACCCTTCAAAGCTCAGAGAGTACCCACTGCCTCCTTCTTCCTAGGGTTCACATCTAACAAGTCAGTTTCATCTGTGCTAGAAGCCAGAGACTCAGATGATTCTAGGAAGTTCCCACCCTTGGGGACCTCATAGCCTAGCAGTGGACACATATGTATACCAACAGGCCATGATAATGTATTCATTTTATACTTAGATTTGAAGAAAAAAAAGTTGTTTTTTAAGGTAGGCTCTCGATCTAGTCCTGGCTAACATGGAATTCATTCTGTAGTCTTAGGCTGGCCTTGAACTCATAGCAGTCCTCCTGCCTTAGCCTCCCAAGTGCTGGGATTAAAGGTGTGCGCCACCACGCCTGGCTGAAGAAAATTTTAATACTAATAGTAACCACTTATTACATTGAAACAGCATTGCTGAACTTTTTTGAGACTGGGCTGCACTAAGTAGCCCAGGTAGGTCTCATATTTGTCATCCTCCTGCCTTCCAAGTAGGTAGGATTGCAGGAACACACCACCACACCTGGCTCATTGTTTGGTGTTCTTTGCTCTTATAATCTCTTCCCTTACCCCAGATACCCTCTGAAGTGCTATTTGTAGGCAAACTGAGCGCAGGAGCAGCAGCCAGGGCCACCCTGCTGGTGTGGCTGGGCACTTGATGGGGCAGTGGTTGAATCTGTTCTCAGCTAGTTTGTCAGCCTGGGCCGCATGGCTGAGCTTAATGGTGGGAAAAATCAAGTCTGAATAATCCCCGCCTTCTGCTCTGAGAGTTAGTAGGAAAGATGACCCTCCCGGTGGAGCTCATGCAGAAGTGTCATCTTTGCGTTGCTGGCACAAAGCACTTGCAAAAGCAGCTGAGGGGAGGTGTAGCAGACAGCTTCAGGTTCGCTGAGATGAACTTCCAGACCAGGCACAGTTATGGAGGAAGGGATATTTATTGAAGCTTACAGATCCAGGGGAAGTTCCATAAATGGCAGAAGAAGCTGGCCTGCCTTCACAGGACCAAGAGGAGAGAGAGAAGTACAAGCCAAAAAGCCAAAAGCCATATAGCACAGCACACTTCAGGAACTCCAGCTAGGCACACTTTGCATATTTTTAGATTGTAATCTGGAACCCACCACCACACCTTAAGATCCACCCAGTGACACTGCCTCCAGCCAGGTGGCTAAAGATGCAGACTATAAACAAATAAAAAAAACTGAATATATTGGGGGCCATCTATTCAAACCACCACATTCCACCCCTGCCCCCATAGATTTATAACCAACACACATTATAAATTATACTCAGTTCAATTTCAAAGGTCCCCACAGTCTTGACCAATTTAAGATATTAAGACCTGTAAAATCAAACAAGTTAAACACTTCTAACATATATAAAGGCACAGAGTAAACATTTTCAACAGGTATAAGGCATAGCAAGGAGAGACTAAAACAATGCAAACTCAACCACCATCAAACAAATATCAAACTTCTGCAGTTTAAGTTCAATATAACCAGAGACTGACAGTCTCCAGATTTTCCAATTCCACCCCTCCAGCTAGGCAGAGTAGCCAGGGAACACTTCCATCCTCGGCCAACAGTGCGCTCTATGGTAGCCCTTGCGTAGTCCTGGTATATACAAATCATCTTCAGGTCTCCTTGCAAACCACAGTACATCTTCCAAAGGCTCTTTCAGCCTCTCAGGGCATCATGCCCTGCCTCATGCTGCATCTCAGCAGCAGCTCCTGGAACCGTATGCAATGTACGACCACTCCACGCATTTTTCATGCTTCTGAAACCAATACCAGGTGTGCAGGACACAGCCATATTCTTAATTCACATATGAAATAAATCATAACCTTGAAAAGTAGGTTCCTTCTCCAGTCAACTCTTTCCAAAAGAGTTTGCATTTCTATGAGAGTCCTTCCTCGGGCATCCTTTCCATGGTAAAGCAATTAAGATTGCTAATGTGTTTGACAATAGCAGATTCAGTAACCTAAAACCAGTCTCGGTGCCTGTAATTTTAACTTGCTTGAGGTTTTCCAGCTTAAAATCTTAAATCTCTCAGTCCAGTATCTCTAGCCAAGCACATCAGTCCATTACAAATTTAACCTTGATCAAACTCTCTGGGCCTGGGCAGCAGGACGCAGCCAGCCCTTATACCAGTAGCCCAGTTCCAACAAAGTCCTCCTAGTCTTTCCTTCCTTTTAGAAAGCTCATAAGCCAAACCTTGAAGTTCAATGCTGTTTGCATTTAGTGTTTTCAAACTCTCATCAGAATAGCCCATAAAACTTGGCTTACCACTCCAGACAGCATCTTCAGTTGCAAGCACCAAGTCCATGCCTATTCCTCCAAAACAAAGGTTCCAAAAGATCAACATCCACATGGTCAGGTTCATCTCAGCCCACTCTTTGGTACCAAAATCTGTATTAGTCAGGGTTCTCTAGAGGAACAGAACTGCTAGAATGAATTATTTTAAAAAGGGAATTTATTGGATTAGTTTACAGTCGTCCAATAGAAGTTGCAGGCCTGAGAATCACTGAACCTGATAGCTGCTCAGTCCACGTGGCCAGATGCTTCAGCAGTCCTGACCCGGCACTGTAGATGGTGCTTGAAAGCCTGGAGGCTTCCTGAGGAGCCGCTGGGTTTCGATCCACGAGGGTCTTCAGTTGATGCTGCAGCCAAGTGGAAGGAAGGAAGGAAAGGGCTCTTTTTACCCAGAGCTTCCTTATATAAAGTCCCCCTCTGAGCGGGGCTGCCCACTCTGGGGGAAGGGCTCACTCTGGGGGAAGGACTTCCTCCTTTAGTTGATCCTTCCTAGAGCAACCTCCGAGACCCACCCGAAAGGGATTTCTGTGGATTACTAAACAGATCAAGTTGACAACACCTTAACTATCACAGGAGGAAAGTTGCATATTTTGGCTTACAGAGTTGAGGGGAAGCTCCATGATGGCAGGGGAAAAACATGGTATGAGCAGAGGCTGGATGCAGCAGCTGGAGAGTGTGCCAAACACTGGGAAGGAGAAGCTAGCTATAATGCCCATAAGCATGTCCCCAACAACACACCTCCAGGAGGCCCCAGTTACCAAATTGCCACCAGTTGGAGACCAGCATTCAGAGCACATGAGTTTATGGGGGACACCTGAATCAAACCACCACAAGAAGCTTTTAGGAGAAGCTTTTAGGAGAGAGGCTTCAAAGGTAAATGGATTCAAGCTGGAGAGATGGCTCACGGTTTAGGCACTTGCCTGCAAAGCCTAATGACCTGGCTTCAATTCTCCAGTACCCACATAAAGCCAGATACATAAAGTGGCACATACATCTGGAGTTTGTTTGCAGTGGCTGGAGGCCCTGGCGTGCCCATTTTCTCTGCCTCTCTTCTGTCTATCTCTCTCTGCTTATAAATAAATAAATAGAATTATTTTTAGGCCTGGAGAGATGGCTTAGCAGTTAAGGCACTTGCCAGCAAAGCCAAAGAACTCAGTTAGGTTCAGTTCCCCAGTACCCACATAAAGCCGGATGCACAAGGTGGCACATGCATCTAGAATTTGTTTGCAGTGGCTAGAGACCCTAGTGTGCCCATTCTCTCTCTCCCTCTCTCTCTCTGTCAGATTCTTTCTCTCTCTCAAATAAATAAATATTAAAAAAATTTTTTTGTTTATTTTTATTTATTTATTTGAGAGTAACAGACAGAGAAAGAGGCAAAGAGAGAGAGAGAGAGAGAGAGAGAGAGAGGGAGAGAATGGGCACACCAGGGCCTCCAGCCACTGCAAACGAACTCCAGATGTGTGCGCCCCCTTGTGCATCTGGCTAACGTGGGTTCTGGGGAATCGAGCCTCGAACCAGGGTCCTTAGGCTTCACAGGCAAGTGCTCAACCGCTAAGCCACCTCTCCAGCCCAAATATTTTAAAAAAATTTTTTTTAATTGTAAGGAAGGAGGGCTGGCAGGATGGCTTAGTGGTTAAGGCATTTGTCTGCAAAATCAAAGGACCCACGTTAGCCAGATGCACAGAGGGGCACACACGTCTGGAGTTTGTTTGCAGTGGCTGGAGGCCCTGGCACGCCCATTCTCTTAAGTCTCCCTGTTTCTCTGTCAAATAAATAAATAAATAATATAAAATATTTTAAAATGTAAGAAAGGAGCCGGGCATGGTGGCACACGCCTTTAATCCCTGCACTTTGGAGGCAGAGGTAGGAGGATCGCCATGAGTTCAAGGCTACCCTGAGACTACATACTGAATTCCAGGTCGGCCTGGGCTAGAGTGAGACCCTTTCTTGAAAAAACAAAAAAAGAAAAAAACAAAAAAAAAAAGTAAGAAAGGCTAGAGAGATGACTTAGCTGTTAAGACACTTGTCTGCAAAGCCAAAGGACCCAGGTTCGATTCCCCAGTACCCACATAAACCAGATGCACATGGTGCATGTGTCTGGAGTTCGTTTGCAGTTGCTGGAGGCCCTGGCGAACCCATTCTCTCTCTGCCCTCCCCTCAAATAAATAAATGAATAAAATAAAATTTTTTAAATGTTAGGAAGGTAGATGGACTCTGTGATGGCCACGGGAGAGGAAAAGAGCTATAAAGAAGTTTCCCTGGAGATGCTGGGCTCATGAAAAGAAATGTCTATCGCTGCTCCTCAACTGGTTTGTGCCTCTTTAGTCGTGGGTGGGTGCTCCACTTGCAAACAGCAGAGTAAAACTAAGAGTAATGGGCAGAGTGGCTGAGCACACAGACTCTGGAGCCAGATTGCATAGCTTCTGCATCCCGGTTACCGGCTGTGTGACTTTGAGCAAGTTGCTTAACCTTTCTGTGTCTCGGTTTCCTCACCTGTAAAATTGGGTCCTCAAAGCTGTGGTGAAGAGCGAGTGAGAGGAAAAAGATTAACGCCCACTGCCTTAAACTGTTGCAGGCCGGGCTTTCGATGAGGTATTACCTTTCATTGCTGCAGCTGAGGCCAGTTGCTGGGGCAGTTGAAGAGGGAGTTGAAGAAATGGAACCATTGTGCAACAAGGAATCCCTTGGGACCTGGCCGAGTTGTAGCCCCAGAGCAGTCTTCTGTCCTGGAAGTAGGGCGGCAGAGCCCCCAACACGCCCCGGAGTCCCTGGTGACTCTGCCCTGGTGGGTCTCGGAGGCCCCTCTTGCCAATACTTGCCATTGACTTCCTCAGCCAGGGGAGAGCTGTCAGAAGGGGACCAGGAACATCTAGTCACCCTAGCAACGGCGGGTGACATGGGACAGCCTTGCCTGCTCTCCTGTGCCAGCCTGAGCAGATGGGGACAGTCTGAGTAATGTAAATAAAATGTTCTTCTGGTGAAGAGCAGAGCAGCTGCGGAGGGCCTGAGAGCCCCCTGACCAACCTGAAGTGTGGTGACGTGTCTGTCGGCGTGCCTGTGTGTGTGTGTGCATGTGTGTGTACACGTGTTCAAATTACCACTCACACTGGAAGAAGTGAGAAGTGCCTCTTCTCGTGGGGGAGGCCAGCCTGGAATTGTGTCCAAAGGTCTGTCCAGGGCTGGGGGATGTGGAATTCCACACCTTGCCGCCCTGCCTAGGAAGCATAGGATGCCTAGAGGGGAGCTGTGGGGCTTGAGGGTGTCACTGGTTTTGTAGTATGGTGGCTCTTGTGGAACTGGTCCTGTGACCATTGACAGGTCACTGGCTGTCTTGGAGTCTCCATTTCCTCTTCCACGTCATGGAGAGTTGAAGACCTTCTTAGTTCCAGCTCTCCAGATCTGGTTTGAACTGTGTCTGCCCCACCCTGATTCCATCTTGGAAAGGTCACCACTGCCACATTTTGAGCCCTGAAGGAGCCTCATTTCTTGACACCTTGGGATAGCACCTCAATGCCAGGAGGCCCATCTGTTCTGTGCCCCGTTCACAACACCCGCTATCAACCACCTTCCCACACTTCCAGGGGCTTCTTCAAGGGAGCAATTGTAGTCAGGGCCTTGGAAGACAAGCCAGAACAGACCACAGGCAGGAGCATTCCTCCCTTCCCCTAAGGAGCTTTCTTCTCTTGACAGAAGCCACCTCCCACCCCACCCTCCACCCCCGCACTGGAGGCACTTTCCAGTAATGTGCCTCCCACTGTGGGCAAGGGTTCAAGAGCAGCCTGGGCCCTGCCCTGCCCTGCCCTGCCCTGGGTCCAGAGGCCCCTGAGGGCCCAGAGCTCCTGCAGCACACTGGGAGGCAGGCCTTAACAGAAGATTGGGAAGACTGTCCAGAAACATGGCTTCAGCTCGGGTATCCTGGGAGCTGGCTTAAGGAGGCCACTGACCAGGCCTGGTGGGACGTATCCCCCTTCCTGTCAGAACTCCAGTTGCTCATCGATCCTGTAGGAATTCCAGCTGTTGGTCTGTGAGAGCGGATCATCCCCATGAGTTCCCAGCGCCCAGCATGGCCAGCTCAGGGGGAGCATTAGCACTCACGGAAAGTAGAGCTCTGCTTCAGGCTTGAGTAGACTCCCCTCTTGCATTCAGGGGGAGCCACCTCTCCTTGAAGAGCCCAGGCTTGTCTTCTGCAAAATGGAAAACAGTTCCATCCCATAGGGCTGTTAGAAGAACCAAGTAAGGTGTCATGGGCCCGGCTCTGGCACAGTGCTGGCTTGCCGGCCCCTCCAGGGACAGCGCACGCCCTTCATGTTACTGCTCGTGGCTTGCTTTGCACACCTTCTCCCTCCCCAGGCGGGAGCTGTGGAGGGCTGATTTTGGGTACCAGCTCACTGTCTGGCATTTCATGCTGTGTGGACTGGACCAGTACCAGGAAGAGTGAGAGGCATTTTTTTGAGTCTTCCTGCCAGGTAGAGGTAGAAGCTGTCAGCCGCTTGCCCTGGACAATCTGACGACTCTGCCTTCTCCCAGGGCAGCTGGGAGGCAAAGACCAGGGCAGGGTCTGGGATTCTGAGTGGGTCACCTGGCAGCAGCTAGACTTCTGGCCTTGAGAAGCTCTTTCTGGACCATCTCTGCAAAAACTCCTAATTAGTCAGCTCTCCTATGAAAATATACTTGAAACTCGAAAGAATTATTTTTTCTATTTCACAGTTTTGGAGGTTTTAGTCCAAGATTGAGTAGCCCTATTGATTTGGGATGCCCCACAGAGCCAGAAGCTTACACCACAAGCCAGGGACAACGAGCAAGGTGGGGTCCACACTCCCCTTTAAGGGCATACCTCTAATGACCTAAAACCTCCCACTAAACTCATCTCTTTTTTTTTTCCTCTCTCCTTGAAGCATAGTTTTACTCTAGCCCAGGCCGATCTGCTCCTACTTTGTAGCCCAAGCTGGCCTGGACCCCTCAGCAATCCTACCTCGGTCTCCTGAGTGCTGGTTATAGACACGAGTCATCACACCCGGCACTGCTACTGCCACTTCTTCCTCTTCCTCTCCTGTGTGTGTGTGTGTGAGAGAGAGAGAGAGAGAGAAAGAGAGAGAGAGAGAGAGAGAGCACATGAGGGCTTCCAGCCACTGAAATTGAACTTCAGATGCATGTGCCACCTTGTGTGCATGCGCCATCTTTAGTGTCTGGCTTATGTGGGACCTGGAGAGTGGAACCTGGGTCCTTAGGCTTTACAGGCAAGTGCCTTAACCATTAAGCTAACTCTCCAGCCCTCCCTCTTCTTTATTTCTTTCTTTATTTTTTAAAAAATATTTATTTATTTATTTGAGAATGAAAGAGGGAGAGAGAGAGAAAGAGAGAGAATGTGCATGCCAGGGCCTTCAGCCACTGCAAATGAACTCTAGATGCATGGGCCCCTCTTGTGCATTTGGCTTACATAGGTCCTGGAGAATCGAACTGGGATCCTTTGGCTTTGCAGGCAAATGCCTTAACCGCTAAGCTATCTCTCCAGCCCTCTTTCTTTCTTTCTTTATTTTTTAATTTTTTGGTTTTTCAGGTTAGGGTCTCACTCTGGCCCAGGCTGACCTGGAATTCACTATGATGTCTCAGGGTGGCCTCAAACTCATGGTAATCCTCCTACCTCTGCCTCCCGAGTGCTGGGATTAAAGGCGTGCGCCACCATGCCTAGCTCTTTCTTTATTTTTAAAACAGATCTAGGGAAGAAACTCCCTTATTCTTAAATTTTATTTATTTATTTTATTTGAGAGAGAGAGGCAGAGAATGAGCATGTCAAGGGCCTTCAGCTGCTGCAAACGAACTCGAGACACAAGTGCCACCTTGTGGCATCTGGCCTACATGGGTCTTGGGGAATCAAACCTAGGTCCTTTGGTTTTGCAGGCAAGTGCCTTAACCACTAAGCCATCTCTCCTGCCCTTCGTTTTTTAAATATTTAGTTGGAGAGAGAGAATGGACACACCAGAGCCTCCTTCTACTGCAAGAACACTCTAGAAACATGCGCCACTTTGAGCATGTGGCTTTATGTGGGTACTGGGGAATTGATCTGAGGCTGTCAGGCTTTGTAAGTACCTTTAACTAGTGAGCCATCTCTTCAGCCCTTCTTTTTCTTCTGAGACTCAGGCTGACCTTGGATTCATTATGTTGTCTCAAAGTGGCCTTGAACTCACAATACAGTGATCCTACTTCTGCCTCCCAAGTACTGGGATGAAAGGCATGTGCCACCATGCCCAGCTAGCCTTTTTTTTTTTCTTTTCCTGGTAGGGTCTCACTCTAGCTCAGGCTTACCTGGTATTCATTATGTAGTCTCAGGGTGGCCTTGAACTCACAGCAATCCTCTTACCTTTGCCTCCTGAGTGCTGGGATTAAAGGCATGCACCACCACGCCTGGCCTAGCCCTTCTTTTTTGAAAAATATTTTATTTATTTGAGAGAGAGACAGACAGACAGACAGAATGGGGTGCACCAGGGCCTCCAGCCACTGCAAAGGAACTCCAGACACATGCACCACTTTGTGCATCTGGCTGTACATGGGTACTGGGGAATCAAACCCAGGAATGGACACACATGAGAATGGTGTGTCCATTCTCATTAGGTTTTGCAGGCAGGTGCCTTAACTGCTGAGCCATCCCTCCAGCCCATTTTTTAAAAACATTCTATTTGTGTATTTACTTGTGCTTGTGTGTATGTTCGCGCATGTGGAGGTCAGAGGACAGTCTCAGGCGTCATCCTCAGGAACATTGCCTACCTTTTTTTTTGAGAGACAGTGTGTGTGTTACGTGCCAGGGCCTCTTGCCATTGCAGACAAACTTCAGGTACATGGGCCACTTTGTGCATCTGGCTTTATTTACGTGTGTACTAGGGAATCAAATCCAGGCTGTCAGGCTTTGCAAGCCAGTGCCTTTAACTGCTGAGCCATCTCTCTAGCTCCTCACTTTTTTTTTTTTTTTTTTTTTTTTTGGAAATAGGATCTCACTGTAACCCAGGCTGACCTGGAATTCACTATGTAATTTCAGGGTGGCCTTGAACTCATGGTGATCCTACTACCTCTGTCTCTGAAGTGCTGGGATTAAAGGTGTGTGCCACCATACTCGGCAGCCCCCATCACTTTTTGAGAGAGGTAGACCCCACCTCATAAAGGTTCCACCCTTTCTGAGAATACCAACTCTTTAAAACATGGGTCTTTGTGCTGGGCATGTTGGCGCACACCTTTAATCCCAGCATCCGGGAGGCAGAGCTAGGAGGATCCATGTGACTTTGAGGGGAGCCTAAGACTACATAGTGAATTCAGGTCAGCCTGTGCTAGAGTGAGACCCTACCTCAAAAAAAAGGGGGGAGGGCTTTGATAGCCATTCTAGATCTATACTATGGCAACCCCTTTTTTTGTCTTGTCTCCTTCAGGACAAAGCAGGTCTTTGGGGTGTGATGTTGTGGCCCTGTCTGTAGTTCATCTGGTTGTCTTACCTCAGTGGGTGCCAGGGAGAGAGGAGCCTGGGTACTGATTGTGGCTTGAAGGTTGAGGGGAAGGCCTGCTGCTTCGCCCTGGGCAGATAGTGTGTTCAGGGACTACTTCCTGGAGGAGGTGGCTGAGACTGAAGCCTGCGGCACCAGCCGCACTGGGGTGGAGGTCTAGGAGATGGGTGTGGGAAGGTAAAAAGAGCAAAGCTCTGCAGGCAAAACGACATGGCTTAGTTGGGGAATTCGGACAGTAGAACTAGGGGAAGAATGGGATATGAGACAGGACCAGATGGTGAGGCCGCCGAAAGCTTGAGCTTCACCCTGTCCGTTCAGTAAGAGACTTGGACCAATGTGAGCCAGCCCCTCCAGTGTACCAGCCAGCTGAGCGGGGTGTTACTGGTACACTCCACATACTGGCGCTTTTCAGCACAAAAAGTGACTGTTCTGAGGTCAGGAAAATGGGGCTGGGGATGCCAACAGATAAAGTGCTTGCCGTGCAAGCATGAAGACCTGACTCCAGAACCCATGTAAAGCTAGACACAGCAGTGTGAGCATCTGGTTTTTATTTTGTTTGTTTTTTCAAGGTAGGGTCTCACTCTAGCCCAGGCTGACCTGGAATTCACAATGTAGTCTCAGGGTGGCCTCACTCACTGCAATCCTCCTACCTCTGCCTCCTAAGTGCAGGAATTAAAGGCGTGTGCCACCACGCCCAGCTCAGTGTGAGCTTCTATGATCCCAGGCTTCCTACGGTGAGGTGGGAGGCAGAGCTGTGGTCATTAATGTGTAATCTGCCAGCTCAGAGTTTGGGGGGAGGGGAAGGGAGGTGAGCATCTTCCTGAGCAAAGGTCACACACCTCTTAAGCTGGTCCCAGGGGCTGAGTACCCAACATCCAGCTGGATATACAAGTCTTCACCCACCTTTCCACCACCCCCCCCCCCAACCAGACAAAACCAAAGGGCTCATAAGGAACATGCGGCCCTTTGGCCAAAGCTGGAATCTACAGAGGCCTGGGTCTGGAGCCTCAGTTTGGCCCACAGCAGAGACCAACACGTTGCTGCTGCCCACCAGCGATGGAGATGCTCCATGGTTGACAGGCAGATGAGTGTGAGGGGGAGAGAGGCTAGGAGAGCTCCAATTTTAGACCTGGGTTCCCTCTTGATTCTCCTACTAATTTGCTGTGTGACTTTGGGCAAATCCTTTTTGGAGCCTTACTGCTCTTTAGAGTGGGTAGGATTGAGCTAAAAACAGGGTGGTTAAGAGAGTTTTGTCTCACCTGCCGAACCTGACTGATGGCTTTTGACCTCCTGGACCCCAGTCTGGAGCAGCTGCCTGGCCTCCGCGGGAAAGCATGCCGTGATTATGTTTAGCCGTCTTCTGCCTGCGAGTCTGGGATTGGCGGTCACTGCATGTACTCTGCAGGTTTGCAGACCCCAGGCCTACTGTCCCCAAGTTACTTCCTGCTCTGGTGTTCTCTGGTTCTCCTGTCTCTCTCCTGTACGCCACTTCTCCATCACCCATTCATTGTCTGCCATCAGCTTATACACTTCCATGACAAGGAGATCTTCGCTTTCCCCCAGACAGAATTATTAGATCGTAATTGTCCGTGTGCAGCTCTGGCGTAGGTTAGGCCTTATGTACTTCACACATCAGTTATCGGTTTATAATGTCTACCTTCTGGAGATGTGCAGAGCTTCAGCCTTCTGGTACATGATGATAGTGATAGAGACCGCTCGTGAATGTCCTGTGAAAAAAGTACTTTAAAAACATCATTTATTTTATACCACAACCCTGTGAAGCTGGTATTATCCCTTCCATTTTACAGGCAAGGAAGCCGAGGCTCAGAGTTAACAGAGCGGCCTTCTGAGACCAAGCCTGTGCACCTTTCGCCAGCTGCTCTCCTGGTCCCCAGTCTTGTCCCCAACCTTCTGTTTTCCTGGCTCCCCTGAAAAGCCCACGGCCTCCCGTTCTCTCGCCCTTCACAGGTTTCCACGTGATCCCCACCATCTCGAGCATCGTCCCGGAGAGCTGCCTACTGATCGTGGTGGGGCTGCTGGTGGGGGGCCTGATCAAGGGCGTGGGCGAGACGCCCCCCTTCCTGCAGTCAGACGTCTTCTTCCTCTTCCTGCTACCACCCATCATCCTGGACGCCGGCTACTTCCTGCCACTGCGGCAGTTCACGGAGAACCTGGGCACCATCCTGATCTTTGCTGTGGTGGGCACGCTGTGGAATGCCTTCTTCCTGGGCGGCCTCATGTACGCCGTGTGCCTGGTGGGCGGTGAGCAGATCAACAACATCGGCCTCCTGGACACGCTGCTCTTCGGCAGCATTATCTCGGCCGTGGACCCGGTGGCCGTGCTGGCCGTCTTTGAGGAGATCCACATCAACGAGCTGCTGCACATCCTTGTCTTCGGGGAGTCGCTGCTCAATGATGCTGTCACTGTGGTGAGGAGCCAGGGGCCGCATCCACATGCACATGGGGCACAGGCCCCACCCCTAATCCATCCGCTAATGGAATAAAGGCAGCTGGCATCCCGTTATGCTTGCTGTGTGCCAGTCACCACTCCACACAGGACCATGGCCTCCTTCACTTAACCCTCAGACAGCCTGAGGAGAAACCTACTCTCCTCACTTGACAGAGCAAAAGTCAGGCCCAAAGGAGTTAGACAGCTTGCTAGAATATGATAGGACTGAGATTTGAACCAGTGTGGTAGATCACTTTGTGCTTGACCCAGGTCTGTCTTACTCCAGAGCCTTCCACTTGCATTTTGATATAACCTTGGCTAGGTTATTTATTTTCCTCGTGCCTCAGTTTCCTCTTTATGGCCTACTTCAGTTATAAGGGGATTTTTAGCTCTTCCATTGGCTGGTTGTTAGAGTTTGGTGTGTGTAGAATTTGGGGGCAGAGATTAAGGAAGGAGTTTTACCTCCCCTGCCTCCAGAAGCTTTCTAGAAGGTAGGAAGGGAAGTGAATTGGCCTGAGTGGACTACTTGTTTGCTGTGTGATGTTAAGCAAGTGGGTCTCACTTTTGGCATCTGTCAAGTGGCAGGGTATTAGTGCTGTCCCCCAGGGCCTAGACAGGACAGGCACTCCTCGCAGAATCTGCACACAACAGCTATATGTGCCTGTTCATGCCTCCAGCCAGCTTCCTCAGGAAGCAGGTGTGTATGTGCACATCCATGTCCCCTCCAAAGCTTGACTCCTCAAAGAGCAGATGTAAACACAGGAAAACACAAAGGCAACAAAGACGTATGTGCATGCATGCCTAGTCCCTGCTCCCACCACTGTCCCCTCCAGCCCCTCGGGATGCAACACTTCATGTAGAGATGGATTGGTGACACTGGCTCTAGCCTCAGCATCTTCCTCCTCTGCCCCTCACCACTCCTCAGAGGACTGCGTAGAGTAGTAGCCTGGCCTGATCATGCAAACCTCTATCTTGGTTTCTTCTAGTCAGAACCAGCCCCTGCCCGGAGTTACCATAAGAGCCTTAGTTTCCCCACCCGTGGTGCAGGGCATACAGAACCTAGGCTATCACCCTCCCCCCAGTTCCTGGGTGTGAGTTCAGGCTGACACTTCTGGGAGCAATGATGTGCTTGTCTCAAGTAAGTAACCCAGATCCAGCTGCTTTGGGCCACACCGTCTTGACAGTGGCAGCCGTGGTGGCTGTTGCTGGTATTGAGTGCTTCTGGTCTGGATGCATATTGCCTCATCAGATCTGAACAGTAACGCCAGGAGGCTGGCACTCTTCTCCTAGCTTTTCCAGATGAAGACATGGAGGCGTTAGCTGATGAGTGATAGGGCTGGGAGTCAAATCTACATAGTCCGGTCCAGAGTCCCAACACTGCTCAACACACATTGCTTCTGGTTTTTATTGTTATACCACTGACAATAGTGCCAAGCCAGAAAGTAGGGCCTGGCTTCCGTACCCACTGTGTGCCAGACCATGAGTCCCTCAGGGTTCTGTTTTGTTTTTGGCTTTTTGTTGTTGTTTTTTTGAGGTAGGTCTCGCTCTAGCCCAGGCTGACCTGGAATTCACTATGTAGTGTCAGGGTGGCCTTGAACACATGGTGATCCTCCTACCTCTGCCTCCCAAGTTGCTGGGATTAAAGGCGTGTACCACCACTCAGCCTGGCTGAGTTTCTTTTTTTATTAGAGAGAGAGAGAGAGTGAGAGGGAGAGAGAGAATTGGCACATCAGGGCCTCAGCCACTGAAATTGAATGCCAGACACTTGTGCCACCTAGTGGGCATGTGCAACATTGCGCTTGCCTCACCTTTGTGTGTCTAGCTTACGTGGGATCTGGAGAGTCAAACATGGGTCCTTAGGCTTCACAGGCAAGCACCTTAACCACTAAGCCCTATCTCCAGCCCACAAGTGAATTTTAAGTAACCCAGGGCTGAGCACAGCTTCAAGGAGGCTGTCTGCTGCTCCTGCTGACCCACCTTGTCTCCCAGACGGTTGGTCCCAGAAGCACTGGGGGCTGGCCCCTGCCCAGCATCTGCCCTTCCTACCTGGCCTATGTTGGGCCTTTTCTAGAACTTGGTGCAGATGTGAATGCCCACTTTCCCAGACAGCAAAGCTGCACCTGAGCTGCCTGGCATCAGGTCTGGGGTCACCCACCTCCCCATGCCTGCATCCCCCTTCCTCCATGTCTGGAAGCTCCCCAGCGGCTTCCCAGCAGAGATCTGTGGGCCTAGACATGAGTAAGCCTGGGGAGCCTTGGTGCTGTGCTGACCCTGAAGAGCATAACCTGGAGGCTGAGTATTACGTGCTACAGGGGAGGCCTCAGCCCACAGTCACCAGGGAACTAGTTCTGGACCTAGTCCAGCTCCTTACTGGGAGCACTCTGGCATGTGGTTTTATATCTCTGAGCCTCAGTTGAGCAAGAAAACAGGCAACCTTGGCTTGGTTACCAATAAGGATGGTCAGTATGTGATAATAGTGTTTCAGAGACCATCTGTCTGTCTGTCCGGCCCCAGCAATGGGAAGCCTTAGCCTCCAGTTCTACCACATCTGAACTTGACTGTTCATGGCAACCACCTGGGGAGTAGTTAAATAGAGATTTCACACCCCACCTCCAGAAAACCCAAGTCTCCAGTGGCCTGGCCACGTGTATTTTCAGAGTGAAACTCTTACCTCAAAAAAAAAAAAAAAGGTCCTGTTCTGGTACATTGTCTCAATGTGCTGCTTCGTGCTAAAGGGTGTGGCTTATGCAGGGTCAAGTGAGAGGGGCAGACCTGAGGGTACCAGGAGTGCTAGCACTGTTTGAGCTCAGTACTCAGGACAGACACACCCTGTCGTGTGTGGACTCTTCGTCCCCATCTTGTGGAAAACTCAAGCACAAGGAGATTGAGTCACTGGTCATGCATAGCTAGGAAGGGCCAGGGCCAAGATTCCAGCCCCAGCTGATCAGCTTGAAGGTCTGCGCTCATACCGGGAGGGTGAGCTGTGGGCTTCGGGGCAGCCTGTCTTGCCCCAGGTCATGGTTCTAAGCACTGGGCTTTCTGGTGATCCACGGAGGGGCTGAAATGATCATGGGTGGATCCCAGGGAGCCATGGAGCCAGAGCTGTGCCCTCCTGCCCACCAGCTTGCACGTCCCCTCAGGTCCTGTACCACCTCTTTGAGGAGTTTGCCAGCTACGACCGCGTGGGCATCGTGGACATCTTCCTCGGTTTCCTGAGCTTCTTCGTGGTGTCCCTGGGCGGGGTGTTTGTGGGCGTGGTCTACGGGGTCATCGCAGCCTTCACCTCCCGATTCACCTCACACATCCGTGTCATCGAGCCGCTCTTCGTCTTCCTCTACAGCTACATGGCCTACCTGTCGGCTGAGCTCTTCCACCTGTCGGGAATCATGGCGTGAGTCCAGGCATGGCAGGTGGTGGGTTTGGTGTAGGGAGACTTGCATGAAGTCCCTGGGCTCGTGTGGTCACCAGGGAGCTCCCAGTCCATGGTGCCTGGCTTCATGCGTGCAACATGAGCTCCGGGCACCAGACTTGTACAACAGTCACTTGAAGGTCATCGGAAACCTACCTCCACAAGGCACTTCCACCGGGCTCTGTGGGACTCGGGACTCTGGAAAGGGCATGCTGTCAGGAAGCAGGTAAGATGAGAGAGAGCAACTGGCATAGGTCGAGCCCAGAGCCCGGAAAGCAGAATCTGAGCTTAAAGTCCTGGAAAGTCTCAGCCTTGCCACTTTTCTCTCTTCCTTTGTCTCAAAGGGGGTTCCACCAGGGAGGCTGAAATGGGCTCCCACCCATTTCTCCTCTCAGCAGTCCCAGGAAGAGCCTCCCAGGCCTCCACCTTAGAAGCCTGTTGCAGTCAGGTTCGCATTACTGGTAGAAATCACCCAACCAAGAGCAGCTTGTGGGAAAAAGAGGTTTATTTTGGCTTACAAGCTCGAGGGGCAGCTCCACGATGGCAGGGGAAACCAATGGCATGAGCAGAGGGTGGACATCACCCCTGGCCAACATAAGGTGGACCATAGCAACAGGAGAGTGTGCCAAACACTGGCCTGGGGAAACTGGCTATAACACCCATAAGCCTGCCCCCAACAACACACTGCCTCCAGGAGGCGTTAATTCCCAAATCTCCATCAGTTGGGGAACCTAGTATTCAGAACACCTAAGTTTATGGGGGACACCTGAATTAAACCACCACATTCTGCCCCAGCCCCCATAAACTGATAGCCATACATGATGTAAAATGAAATGCATTCATCTAACTCTAAAAGTCCCCATAGTTTTTATCAATTCCAATGATGTTCATACATCCCCATAGTCCAAGATCTTTTAACTGAGCCATAATACCAAAAAATAATCTCAAAAAACCCATAATGGCACAGAATAAACATTCACACTGCAAAAGATGGCATTGGGCATAGCAAAGTAATACTCAAGCAATACATGATTTAAACAGGGCAAACACCAAAGTCTGTAGCTCCAAATCTGACAAATCTCCAAGTCCAATAATTCTAACCAGCAACAAGTCTCTGCAGTTCCAATTCCACCCCTCCAGGTAGACTACTCACAGTCCTGGAAATCTTCAGGGCTGGCAGCTCTCCTTAGCAGCCATCTCATAGTCCCAGCATCTCCAGTGGGTCTTCACTGCAATCCACGGTTCATCCTCATGGCCCCATGGGGTCTCCATGCAGGCATCCAGCAAACCTGCTTCACACTGCCCATGGTCATTTCCAAAACACAAGACCATGTTGCAAACTCAATGACCCTCTTTCCTGCATTTCTTATACTCCACAATACCAGGTAGGGTGCCAGTTTGTTAATCCAGGGGGGAATAGAGCAGACTTTGAAGAATAGGACACCCCTTGAGCACTCAGTCCCCTTCAAAAGAGTCTGCATTCTTCCTGTTGCCCCAGTGCAGGTCATTTGGCCCAATATCAAAGATTGTAATCTCTCAATTGCATCTGAACAGTCAGCAGTTCACCCGAAGATTTTTCTTTCTGTGCCATATCCCTCTGCTCACTCCAGTTCATTTCTATGCAAAGTAACCCTGCACAACTTCTCAGGACACAGGCATAATAGCAAGCTTTTTTTTGTTTGTTTGTTTGTTTGTTTGTTTTTTGGTTTTTCGAGGTAGAGTTTTACTCTAGCTCAGGCTGTCCTGGAATTCACTATGTAGTCTCAGAGTGGCCTCGAACTCATGATGGCGATCCTCCTACCTCTGCCTCCCAAGCACTGGGATTAAAGGCATGCGCCACCATGCCCAGCTAACAGCAAGCTTTTCACACAGACTGCTACCCGAGTCCAAGCAAAGCTCTTTCTCACTCTCATAAGCCAAACCTCACAGTCCATAGTTCTTACTACATTCAGGCCTTTCAACTCTGACCAGAATAGTCCATCAAGCTGTACTTACAGCACTGCAAGGTGTCTCTTAGGCCAAGTTTTCAAATCCTCCCATATTCCTCTTGAAAATCAGCTCCAAAAGGCCAAAGCCACACAGTCAGGTGTCTAGCAGCAATACCACTCCTTGGTACCACTTTACTGTTGCAGTCAGGTTCACATTGTTGGTAGAAATCATCTAACCAAGAGCAGCTTGTGGGAAAAAGGTTTATTTTGGCTTACAGGCTCAAAGGGGAAGCTTCACAATGGCAGGGGAAAACGATGACATGAGTAGAGGGTGGACATCACCCCTGGCCAACATAAGGTGGACCATAACAACAGGAGAGTGTGCCAAACACTGGCCTGGGGAAACTGGCTTTAACACCCATAAGCCCGCCCCCAACAACACACTGCCTCCAGGAGGCATTAATTCCCAAATCTCCATCAGTTGGGGAACCTAGTATTCAGAACATCTAAGTTTATGGGGGACACCTGAATCAAACCACCACAAAGCCCTTGTGGCCTCTGCAGGTCTTGAAATGGGGGATGGGTTGTGGAGAGAGAATGAGGTACAAAGGCTCGACTGGGCTGGAGGATTCTGGGTAGCAGGGAGGAAGTCTGTTTACAGTAAAGCTCCTTGGAGGGACCCCTGTGCATTGGGGGAACATCGTACTTAGAGACCGCATAGAACGTCATTGACTCTCACTGAGCAGATGCACTGCGGCCCGGGGGGTGGGGGGAGGCAAAGACTTTGGAGTTGGGCAGATCCTAGTGGTGCGTCTCAGCATTGCTGTTCACTCAAATGTGACAGCAGGTAGGGAGGTGACGTTATTTCTTCCAAAAGTCACACCTCGTCTGAAAAAACTCAAGAATATGCTGGCCCTGTAGGCTTGTGAGGATCCAGTGCAAACAGGTGTGCAGTGCGCACAGTGGGTGTCTAGGCCCTGGGTGCTGCTCAGCAATCAGGCACTCACTGTCCCTAACACTGTCGGCCCCTGTGGGTAGAAGGCACTAGGCAGCTACAACACACCCCTGAATGCCGCTCGTTTCCAACCGCAGACTCATCGCCTCGGGAGTAGTAATGCGCCCTTATGTGGAAGCCAATATCTCCCACAAGTCCCACACCACCATCAAATACTTCCTGAAGATGTGGAGCAGCGTCAGCGAGACCCTCATCTTCATCTTCCTCGGAGTGTCCACTGTAGCCGGCTCCCACCACTGGAACTGGACCTTTGTTATCAGCACCCTGCTCTTCTGCCTCATTGCTCGGGTGCTAGGTAAAGGCTGCACCCAGGCGCCAAGGCTGTGTGTGTGTGACTGTGGGGGACCAGGCTGTGGAGCAGCCGCGTGCTGTGGCGGGCACAGGGCTACTTTGTGTCCGTGTATGTAGGAGTGGCGTGCGCTCTGCACACGTGCGGTGAGCTCTGTGTAGGGGCGGGCTGAGTTGTGTTTGGTACTCTGTGCCGTGGAATAAGTGCGTGCAGTGTGTGGAGAGGCTGGGTTGTGAGGTGTGTGGTGTCCTGTGTTCCTGGCTGCTAACATTTCTTCTCTGCTAATACCACTTTGGACAGTTGGGGGAGGAGAAATCCATGCTCACATTGAATGTGTGATCCCTGGAGACGGGCACAGCCCACCACAGTGAAGGGCCTCCAGGCCCTCCAATTCTGAGCCTGATGGTCTTCTGAGGAGGGTGCTGAGGCCCACAAAAACCGGATCTGTGACACCACGCCAAATGTTCTGTTGTCACAGCACATGTACCCCCAGCTCTTGCAAAGCTGTGTGGGGCACCTTCAGACTTACACTGCCAGCCCAGAGCTGCTGTGGGTACCATCCTCGTATGTCACGTGCTTCTAAGCTCAGTGGCTAGGTGGCTGCTCCTTTCTGTATTTAGTCCCTTGTCTCTAAGAGGAGGCCTAAGTCTTTGGTCCCCAGGCTTGGCTAGGTGTCACATTTACTCGGGTCTTTTTGTTTTGTTTTTCAAGGTAGGGTTTCACTCTAGCTCAGGCTGACCTGGAATTCACTCTGTTGTCTCAGGGTGGCCTTGAACTCACGGTGATCCTCCTACCTCTGCCTCCCAAGTGCTGGGATTAAAGAAGTGTGCCACCACGCCCAGCAATGTTTGGGGGGGGGGGCACATGTGATGTGGTGGTGGTTGTGTTTGTATGTAGGCCAGAGGTTTGATGCCAGGCATTTTCCTCAGTCACTCTCCACCTCATTCCTTAAGAGAGGGTCTCTTACTGTACCTAGAGCTCAGTGATTCTGCTAGAGTAGTTAACCAGGGAGCCCCAGGGATTTCCTGTCTCCACACCCCAGTGCTGGGATTTCAGGTGTGTGCCACCACGCCTGGCCTCTTACATAGGCCTGGGGATCCTAGAGTGGCTCCTTATGCTTGCATGACCATTGTTCCTGGTCCTCATCCTTCAAGGATCTGGCTCTGTGAATTGAGGTTAGACCCATCCTGAAGACTTTTTTTGGGGGGGGGGATTGAGGTAGGGTCTCACCCTAGCCCAGGCTGACCTGGAGTTCACTATGTAGTCTCAGGGCGGCCTCGAACTCACAGCGATCCTCCCACCTCTGCCTTCCGAGTGCTGGGATTAAAGACATGCACCACTATGCCCAGCATATTTATTTGTTTATTTATTTATGAGGGGGGAGAGAGAATGTGCATGGACATATAGGCCCTCTTGCCACTGCAAGCAAATCCCAAGCACTTTGTGCATCTGGCTTTATGTAGATAGTGGGGACTTGAACCCAGCTCAGCAGGCTTTGTAAGCAAGCACCTTTAACTTCTGAGCCATCTCCCCAGTTCCCCACCCAGTTCTTTCTTTTTCTCACGAGGTAGGGTCTCACTCTAGCCCAGGCTCACCAGGAATTCACTTTGTAGTCTCATGATGCCCTCGAACTCACAGCTGCCTTCCTACCTCTGCCTCCAGAGTGCTGGGATTAAAGTTTAAAGTTCTTGAATTGAATGATCTGTAGTCCCCGTGGCTGAGGGAGCTAGGAAATGAGTGAGCTGGGTGGGCTTAGTGGTGGGTGCTTCCCAGACAGCCTGAGCTTTCCACTGCCCTCACCTCCTGCCAGGTGTGTTGGGCCTGACCTGGTTCATTAACAAGTTCCGCATCGTCAAGCTGACCCCCAAGGACCAGTTTATCATCGCCTATGGGGGCCTGCGAGGGGCCATCGCCTTCTCCCTGGGCTACCTCCTGGACAAGAAGCACTTCCCCATGTGTGACCTGTTCCTCACTGCCATCATCACTGTCATCTTCTTCACCGTCTTTGTGCAGGTGCTGGGCCTGGGTGGGGCACAGAGGAGTATGTTGCATGAAATGGGGCCGTGGCCAGGCATGATGGTGCATGACTTTAATCTTGCTGTGAGGTCAAGGCCACTCTGAGACTACATAGTGAATTCCAGGTTAGCCTGGGCTAGAAGGAGACCCTACCTCAAAAAAAAAAAAGTGTCTGTGGGTGCTTTTCCACTTGCTCATGACCTTGGGCAGACCACCTGTTCTGGGGCCTCTGTTCCTCAGTGTGATAATGAGATATTCTGAAGTCAATAATCAGACTGTAACATGGCCAGAATACTGTCCAACTTCATGAGGAGTCACTGAAGAGACATGACAGTGAGCAGGCCCCTGCTCTGACTGCCCCAAGCTCATTGTAGGGTCTTGGTGATCTCATGTCTCAGGATCTTCATATTTGCATCATAAAATAGTAACAGGTCTCTGGGCCACGCATCAGGAGATGTGGAGTGAGCCCTAACTGCCACCATCTGTGTCATCCTGGGAGAGAGACTCCTATCTTTGTGTCTTAGTTCTCTATTTGTGAAATGAGATACTGGGCTAAGTGATCTCCAAGAATCCTCTCAGCCTGTAGTCAGTGACTTCTGGGCATATAAACAACCCAGGCTTCTTAGTAGCCCTACTCCCAACCCCAGTCCCCACGGGAGCCTAACCCGGACCACGCTTGTTGCTCTCCATACCTGACTGTGTGACCTTGGGCAGGTAAGAACTCTGCCTGGCCTCCACTTCATGCCCATTTGTCTTTTCTCAGTAGCAATTCTTGCAAAGCCCTAGATGGGACACTCTGCCTTCTTGTGAGGAAAAGATACAGGGAGACCTTTGGAGAAGGGCATTGTGTCTGTCCTTTTTTTTTTTTTTTTTGGTTTTTCAAGATAGGGTTTCACTCTAGCCCAGGCTGACCAGGAATTCACTATGTAGTCTCAGGGTGGCTTCAAATTCACAACGTTCCTCCTACCTCTGCCTCCCAAGAGCTGCCATTAAAGGTGTGTGTCACCATGCCCGGCTTGTCTGTCCTTTGACAGGAGAGGGATCTGCCTCTTTTGTCCCCTTGGCCTGCTTCCATCCTCAAAAGTACTGCTTTATTTTGACTGTGCCATCCCATGTGCTCAGTGGTTTTCAAGCTCACTTTCACTGAAGGTGATATCGGGATGGGGACCCCCTTGAGCTAGCCTGAGTTTCACTCTTGGCTCCACTACTGCTGTGAAACCTTCGGAAATCATGTCTCTTCCCTGGGCCTTAGTTTCCTTAGCTGTACAATGGGAACAATGAAATGATCTACCTTTCGGGGTTTCAAGTGTTGAAGTGCCAATGTCAGTGAAACCTACATGGCAGGTGTGTAATCACACAGCTGCTGCTGTCATTGCTAGGTCCTCCCAGCAGCCTGTCGGGGAGGCAGAGCACAGGCGAGTCTCCCTGTCTGTGAAGCCCAGCTTCTTTGGGTTGCAGAGCAAGTCTGTGGCAGAGCCAACATCTGAATCCAGACCTTGGCTCCATGACCGATGAGACTTACTTGGCTGGCTGCCCTGTCCTCTCTAGGAAGAAGCTGGCCTTAAGAGCCTACCTTCATCTACATCTGCATGCTGGGATGGAGGTGGGGGTCTTCTAAACCCTTCTGTCCTGGGAGATTAAGGACCTCAGAGCAGAGGGTCTCCTTGGCTCAGGAACCCTTAGGAAGGAGGGAGGGTCCCCAGCCTCCTCATCAGGGTAGCAGAACCAGAGTGCCTGACACTCTCCCCCTCCCCCCAGGGTATGACCATTCGGCCCCTGGTAGACCTGTTGGCTGTGAAGAAAAAGCAAGAAACAAAGCGCTCCATCAACGAGGAGATCCACACACAGGTAACTGCGGCTGAGCTCTGGTTTATAGGAGGCGGCTCTGGGAGCTGGGGAGCAGCCAGGCCTCATGTCTCTCTGTCTTTCCTTATCCCACTGCTGGGTGGTCTTTTAGCCCCTTGGGGCTTCCTGCCAGGGGCTAGCTGTAGGAAGAGTGTGGTATGAGCAGTTGGGGACTGGAGAGGTTTTTATGGAACCAGCTTCAGTCTCTAGGTTCAAGTGGGTTCAAAGAAAGGGGCTCAGCCTTCTCCAGGAGGGAGGAATGGAGAGTATCCTCTAGTCTCCAGATGAGTGAGGGGTAGGCGCCACCTCCTGGCTACTTCTGGGACTACAGGGCTTAGTTAATCAACTCCTCCATAGCTGGGGTGAAGGTTGGGTAGGGAAGAACCGATAGCGAGGCTTGACCTGGCCCTGGGCCCGTTTCAGTTCCTGGACCACCTTCTGACAGGCATCGAGGACATCTGTGGTCACTACGGCCACCACCACTGGAAGGACAAGTACGTGGCAGGCATGGTGGGGCAGGGAAGGGTCCCTGGGAGCCTGGGCATCTCCCCATGCTTAGAAGCTGCCTCCATCTGCCTCCCTCTGCTTCCCACAGGCTCAACCGCTTTAATAAGAAATATGTGAAGAAGTGTCTGATAGCTGGAGAACGGTCCAAGGAGCCTCAGCTCATCGCCTTCTACCACAAGATGGAGATGAAGCAGGCCATCGAGCTGGTGGAGAGTGGAGGCATGGGCAAGATCCCCTCTGCCGTCTCTACCGTCTCCATGCAGTGAGTACCAGTGGCCAGTCTGGGTAGCATCTGTACCCCTCACACACACACCAGGGGGACCCTGTTGTCCATTCTGGGTTGCCTTGGGATCTGGAGCCACACTAAGGCCCCAAGGCTTTGGCCATCCTCCTGGCCTACCCCAGCAGGCCCCAGGGTGACAAGAATAGTTACCTAGCCTGTGTTCTTTGTCCCAGGAACATCAACCCCAAGTCCCTGACTGCTGAACGCATCCTGCCTGCACTGTCAAAGGACAAGGAGGAAGAGATCCGCAAGATCCTGAGGAACAACCTGCAGAAGACCAGGCAGCGGGTGAGGGTCTGCCCTTCTGACTCCTGCACCAGACAAGCCCCAGCCCCGCTTGGCCGCCCTCCCTTGAGGCCAACATGTGGCCAGAGCCTCCCTAGCCCTGGACCTCCAGCCCCACTTCTGGGGCCTAACCTAGCCTGACAGCTGTTCCTCCCGTAGCTGCGGTCCTACAATAGACACACGCTGGTGGCAGACCCCTACGAGGAGGCCTGGAACCAGATGCTGCTCCGGAGACAGAAGGCCCGACAGCTGGAGCAGAAGGTGTGTGTCTGGCTGGAGCTGGAGCTGGAGCTGGCCCTGCCTTTCCTGGGGTTCTGGAATCTGGGTTCTTCTCGGCCTGCACCCCAGGGCTTCACCAGGTTCCTCTAAGGAAATGTCCCCATACTAGAAACAGGAGTCTGAAGAGTATGGGGCTGATGGTATGGTGGGCCGGGGGGGGGGGGGTAAACACAGATGAAACCTATGGCAAGGAGAGAGGAGGGTGTGAGTTTAGAGAACACTGGGGAAGAACAACGAGCCAGTAGTGGTTATCAGTTTGAGCTGGGGCTGATGGGAAAGTCAGGGGCTGTGTCCGGGCTTCTGTGCTGGGTGGTTGGGAGTGGTCTACCACAGAGGCCATAGGGTATTCCAAGAAAGAAACAAGGTTTGAAAGGAGGAGCAGAGCTGACCTCAACTGACATGTTCAATTTTAAATACCTGACATTCCAGGTCAGCCTGGGCTAGAATGAGACCCTACCTTGAAAAAAAATAAAATAAAATACCTGGCAGCCACTCAGGACCCAGGTGTAGCGCCCTTGAGTTGTTTTATGGTTTAGAACCTCAGGACACATGGGCTACAGCTGAGGCTGGGGCAGGGTAGATGTGTTCACATTTGCCCAAGGAGATGGCACAGCTCGCTGTAAACCTGGGATAAGCCCCCCAGAAGCCCCTGAAGTACAGGCATGTGGAAGAGCCTGATGAGGAAGCGCCACCTCAGGGCTGTCCAGAAGGCATCCACCCACGCTTACCACCTGCTCCCTCGCTCTCTCTCTCTGTCAGATCAACAATTACCTGACGGTGCCCGCCCACAAGCTGGACTCGCCCACCATGTCGCGGGCCCGCATAGGTTCAGGTAAGGGATTGAAGAAGGCCTGCAACGTTGGGCTGTGAACCACCAGCTCCCAAGGTTCGGGCTTATCCCATGCTGGCTCCTTACCTCTTTGCAAGGGGTGAGCTTGTGTCCACATCAGGTGCGGTGGGAGGTTGACAGAGGGGTCAGCATGGCCTTGTTCTCATCCCGAGGTACAGAGGTGCTCCCAGTGGGCCTCAGGGTGGTGGCTGGGTCAGGAACTGAGACAGACAGGGCACCTGTTAGAGATGCAGGGGTCCGCAGTCCAGAGTGGAACCAAGGGCAGGCCATGACTCAGAAAAAAAGCCTTATTATTTTAAACTTAATTTGAGAGAGAGAATGGGCACACAAAGGCCTCCAGCCATTGCAGACAAACTCCAGACACACGTGTCCCCATATGCATCTGGCTTACATGGGTACTGGGGCATTGAACCTGGGTCCTTAGGCTTCACAGACAAATGCTTTAACCACTAAGCCATCTCTCCAACCCAGAAGCCTTAATTTTTAACCCGTGGAGGGACATCAGTGGGAACCCCTGATCCACCCTGAGCAGCAGTCTTAGGGATGAGCAGACGGTGAATGGGTCACTCAGGCTCATTGGAGAAGGTTCTGAAGCGCATGGGTTGGGGGGGACTTGCACTCACAAGACGATGCTGGGGGCTGCAGATGAGGGAGCCCTTGAGGATGGGGCAGAACCCAGCCTGTGCCTTGTTCTCATCCGCAGACCCACTGGCCTATGAGCCGAAGGCAGACTTACCTGTCATCACCATTGACCCAGCCTCCCCACAGTCACCCGAGTCTGTAGACCTGGTGAATGAGGAGTTGAAGGGCAAGGTCTTAGGACTAAACCGGGACCCAACAAGACTGACTGAGGAAGATGAGGATGATGATGGGGTCATCATGATGCGAAGCAAGGAGCCCTCATCTCCAGGCACTGATGATGTCTTCACCCCTGGACCAAGTGACAGCCCCAGCTCTCAAAGGATACAGCGCTGCCTCAGTGACCCAGGCCCTAACCCCGAGCCTGGAGAGGGGGAGCCTTTCATCCCCAAGGCACAATAGAGCCAGGCCAGCGGGCAGCGCCCGTCCGGCACTCTCCCACCAGAGTGGGGTCTGGGGGGCTCCCCTTGCCCTCCTGACCTGGATTAGCCCTGCCCCCCTCCCACCGCATGGCAGCTGGGCCCACAGCCCCCACAGCAGCACGGCTACCCCTGCCTCCTGGGAAGCGTCCTCTCCCACCGGAACTGCCTTCCCAGTCCATTTGGCAGAAAAGCTGGGCTGGTGAGGCAGGCCCCACCCCTCTTCCAGATCCAGGCTGTCCCGTAACAGGACCAGGGCTCCAGTCCCCCTGACCTCAAGGCCCTCCTTTCCCCTACCTCCCTAAATCAGACCAATCTTCCATCTTCAATCTTTGTTTTAACCAAAGAGCCTGTGGCTCCTCTGTGGGCCTACCCAGGAAAGAGGAGCTGAGGCCTCCCTTACCCAGACCAGGCCCTCCTTTATCGGAGGATCAGAGGAAAGCTGTCTTGTGGCCGGAGGAGGGATGGGTGACCCTTGAGAGTCCCACCCTACTCCTGCCAGTCATGGCTTCCTGACCAGCCACCCGAGCCATCCTTACCCCCGAGCTGCCAGCTGAGGGCATCTCCCACCCTCTCTGCCTGGAGCTGGGGCACTTTAAACAGTGAAGTGATTTGGGTGATGAGGACCACTGGGCACTTCTGTGGCTGCTACCCAGGGAGGGACTGTCAAGTCTCCAGAACGTGCTGCCTTTTTACCTTTTGTTTTCACACCTCCATGTACGAGATTGTTTGCACAGAGGCACTTGTTTTCAGAGCATTCAGCCCACCCCCGCCAGTAGTGCTCCGCCTCCACACTCCTCTAACATCCTCCCCCAAAGTGGTCCTCTGCCTGCTGGGCTGTTTTGTCCAAGGCTCTGATTTCAGACATGGCTCCACATGTCATGATTCTCCAACCACATCAGCCAGGAGGCCTCCTGGCACCTGCCTTGTTCATGGGCCCAACCCTCATGACCTGCTGGCCTGTCTCCAGACCTCTCCCTCACCTGCACACCCAGCTTGCTGTGGAGCCCAGCCATGGGGGAGGTTTCCCCTGGTCAGGGCTGCTAGGGTGGACAGAGTGCTGGACCCCAGAAACCTTTGTTCACATACACACTCCCTACTGCCACCGTGGCTGGGCCTAGGGCCCATGGGTGTCCATTCAACCCCCCGGGCACTCACTTCCTCCCCCAGTATCGTGCAATAGTCAGAGGGTCCCTCTCCCGGGGATGGGGCCATGGGTGCTTGGCCCATCTGTCTCCTCTTCATGCAAGTGCTGTTTTGGGCAGGAGTTGCCATGCAAGGCGACATCGACAACCATGTACAAAGCCACCGCAACTGCTGCCGCTCTGCCGCCTGTACAGAAGAAATCGAACCTTTTTCATATTCTAATAAATCAATGTGAGTTTTTGATAGAGTCCAGGACTGCTTCCTGGGAATTGAGGGGCTTCAGGAAGGCAGCGGCCTGGGGAGTTCAGCTCAAAGGCTGGCAAGGACACAACCACCATCTGCTGGTTTGCTCATTACTGTGTGCCAGGAAGACCGGCATTTGTACTGAGGTGACCAACGGGGGGACTCAGGGAGGTCCCAGACATTTTTCAATTGGGAGACACACACCAACATCCTGGGGTCTGAGAAAAGGTCAGTGTGTCTGGGTCAGCAAAAGCAGGAGAGGCAAGGATGGGACCTTGTTGTCCATAGTTAAGATTTAAGTGCAGGGCAGAGTCACTGAAGCCCTGTGGTCTCACCTTTAAGACAGGGACAGTACCCAGTGAATGAGGTGTGCTGGAGTGCGTAAAGGGCTGTGGGAACTTAGGTGCACTTCCAGGAGTTGACCACCAGAGGGCCATTGGGTCTCCGCACACAGCACAGGTCCCTGCGAACATGTGCTTTCTGGGGAACTCTGCCCAGCCTGAGACCTGAGTATGGAGCTGATCTGACCACGATGTCTACAGAAGGCAGTGCCAGAAGGACTAGAGAGGGCCATGCTGCATTCCTATATTGGTATCCCAGCAGGAAACAGATGGTACCTCCAAAGGGTGTGAATAGCATTATGGGTATTTACCCAGGATGAGACCAGTAGAGCTCACTGCAGGAAGACATAACCCCAAAAGCACAGGAGTTCTGGCTAATCCCAGCATTCAGGAGGCTGAAGTTGGAAGATCACTTGAGGCCTACTTGAACTATATTGCCAGACCTTCTCAAGAATAGGCACTGAAGGGCTGAAGAGATGGCTTAGCAGTTAAGGCATTTACCTACAAAGCCAAAGGACTGAGGTTCGATTCCCCAGGACCCACGTAAGCCAGATGCACAAGGGGGGCACATGTGTCTGGCATTCCTTTGCAGTGGCTGGAGGACCTGGTGTGCCCATTCTCTCCCCCCCCCCACCCCACCGCCTATTTCTCTCTCAAAGAAAAATTAAAAAAAAAAAAAAAAAGGAACTGTAAACTAAGGGAGGAACTGGGCTGCAACTATGGCCATAGGACAGCACAGCCCTAGCAAAGGGACAGTGGGGGTGAGTGTTCTGACTTGGGATGGAGAGATGGCTTAGTAGCTAAGGTGCTTGCCTGCAAAGCCTAAGGACCCAGGTTCAATTCCCCAGTACCCAAATAACACAAGGTGGAGCAAGTGTCGAGTTCATTTCAGTGGCTAGAGGCCCTGTTGTGCCCATTCTCTATATGCCTTCCTCTGTCTCTCAAATAAATTAAAAAAAAATTTTTTTTGATGTTCTGACTTGATTCTCATCCCCTCATCTTGGCCAAATCCAACTGAAAGCCAGAGGGGAATGCAGCCTAAATGAATTTGTAGAGGAAAGAAATGACATGTGAACCCCCATAGCACCTACTCTTTGCCTGAGTGAAAAATACTCCTTGTTTTGTCTCAGTGGTTGCGGAATTTCTGTTGGAAGTTTTGGAAATAGATTGTAGTGATGGTCCTGCAACATTAGATGTACTAGATTTTAACATTTATTTATCTGAGAGAGAAAGAGAATGGCATGCCAGGGCTTCCAGCTACTGCAAACAAACTCCAGATGCATGTGCCACCTTGTGCATCTGGCTTACATGGGTCCTGGGGAATCAAACCAGGGTCCTTTGGCTTTGTAGGCAAGTGCCTTAACTGCTAAGCCATCTCCAGCTCTTTTTAGTTTGTTTGTTTGAGGCAGGGTCTCTAGCTCAGGCTGAACTGGAACTCACTCTATAGTCCCAGATTGGCCTTGAACTCATAGCAGTTCTGCTACCTCTGCCTCCCAAATGCTGGAATTAAAAGCTTGCCACCTTCTGGCTGGCCAACCTTATGTGAATTTCACCTCAATTTTTTTTTGTTTGTTTGTTTTTTATTTTTGCCTTTTTGGGTTTTTTAAATAATTTTTTTTGTTTTTATTTGTTTATTTGACAGCAACAGACAGAGAAGGAGGCAGAGAGAGAGAAGTAGAGAGTGCCTCCAGCCACTGCAAACGAACTCCAGACGTGTGTGACGCCTTGTGCATCTGGCTAACGTGGATCCTGGGTAAACGAGCCTTGAACCAGGGTCCTTAGGCTTCACAGGCAAGCACTTAACCACTAAGTCAGCTCTCCAGCCCTGTTTGGTTTTTTTAGAGATAGAGTCTTGCTCTAGCTCAGGCTGACCTAGGACTCTGTAGGCTCAGGCTGGCCTCCAACTCACAGTGATCCTCCTACCTCTGCCTCCCGAGTGCTGGGATTAAAGGCGTCGGCCACCACATCCCTAATTTTTTCTTAGTGGAAGGTGGGGGAAACCTGATAACAGGAGAAACAAAATGTCAACACCACCTGTGGTAGTGGTACACACCTTTAATCCAGAGTGATGGAGGATGTAAATTCAAGGCCAGCCTGAGACTGCACAGTGATTTCCAGGTCAGCCTGCACTAGAGTAAGACCCTACCTTAAAAAAAAAAAAAAAAAAAAAAAAAAGGCAGAAGGCTGGAGAGATGGTGCTTTTCCTGCAAAGCCTAAGGACCCATGTTTGACTCTTCCAGATCCCAACATAAGCCAAACACAAGGTTACACATGTGCACACCTGGAGTTCAATTACAGTGGCTGGAGGCCCTGCTGTGCCATTTCTCTCACTGTCTCTCTCTCACACTCTCATTAAAAAACAACAAGAGGCCAGTCTGTTGGGCTTGCCTTAAAAAATAAAAAAATTTAAAGGCAGATACAGGAGAATTTTGTGGCAGCTTGCAGCAGGTACATCAAAGAATAACTTCAAGTAAAGGAGACAGCCGGGCATGGTGGCGCACGCCTTTAACCCCAGCACTTGGGAGGCAGAGGTAGGAGGATCACTATGAGTTTGAGGCCACCTTGAGACTAATTCTAGGTCGCCTGGGCTAGAGTGAAACTCTACATCAAAAAACCAAAATAAGGGCTGGAGAGATGGCTTAGTGGTTAAGCGCTTGCCTGTGAAGCCTAAGGACCCCGGTTCGAGGCTCGATTCCCCAGGACCCACGTTAGCCAGATGCACAAGGGGACACACGCATATAGTTCGTTTGCAGTGGCTGGAGGCCCTGGCATGCCCATTCTCTCTCTCTCTCTCTCTCTCTCTCTCTTTCTCAAATAAATAATGTTAAAATAATAAGGTAGACAAAGACTAACCTGAATGTTGTACTTTGCCCTCCAAATGTGAACAAAAATAATAAAATTGGGCTGAAGAGATGGCTTAGTGGTTAAGGTGCTTTTGCCTGCAAAGCCTGGGACCCTGGTTCAGTTCTCCAGTACCCACATAACTGGTTACAAGGATGCCTCAGCACAGTATCCTATTTTGTTTTGTTTTTGAGGTAGGCTCTCACTCTAGCCCAGGCTGACCTGGAATTTACTCAGTAGTCTCAGGGTGGCCTCGAACTCAAAGCAATCCTCCTACCTCTACCTGCCGAGTTTATTTAGGCCAAGCACGGTGGCACATGCCTTTAATTCCAACGCTCGGGAGGCAGAGATAGGAGGATCTCTGTGAGTTCAAGGTCACTCTGAGACTACATAGTGAAATCCAGGTCAGCCTGGGTTAGTGAGACCCTACCTCGAAAAACCAAAAAAAAAAAAAAAAAATTGGCCAGGCGTGGTGCCACATGCCTATAATCCCACACTTGGGAGGTAGAGGTAGGAGGATCACCGTGAGTTTGAGGCCACCTTGAGACTCCATAGTGAATTCCAGGTCAGCCTGGGCTAGAGTGAGGCCCTACTGCCCCCCCCCCCAAAAAAAATTATTTGCAAGCACAGTGTTAGAGGAGAGAGAGAAAATGGGCCTCTAGCCACTCCAAATGAACTCCAGGAAGTGTAAGCAAGCACCCCAACTGCTGAGCCATCTCTCCAGCCTACTGTGTCCCAGCTCAGGCTGACCTGGAATTCACTATGTAGTCACAGGGTAGCCTCAAACTCACAGCAATCCTACCTCTGCCTCCCAAGTGCTGGGATTAAAGGCATGACTCACCACCCTGCCCTGCTCTAATTAGGGTTTTAAAATATTTTATTTTTATTTATTAGAGAGAGAAAATGGGCACACCAGAGCCTCTAGCATATGCCACCTTGTGCAGCTGGCTTATGTGGGTCTTGGGGAATAGAACCTGAGTCCTTAGGCTTCCCAGGCAAGTGCTAGGCCATCTCTCCAGCCCTGGTTGGTTGGGTTGTTTTGTTTTTCGAGGTAGGGTTTCACTCTAGCCCAGGTTGACCTGGAATTCACTATGTAGTCTCAGGGTGGCCTCGAACTCATGGTGATCCTCCTACTTCTGCCTCCTGAGTGCTGGGATTAAAGGTGTGCCCACCTCGCCCGGCTTGGTTCGGGTTTTTATCTGGGGCATCCTACTCTTTTATTCTTACGCAGCACAGCTCTGGTATTTGTTGGACATGGGGAACTGGGGGGCACATGGTGAGTCCTGTCCCAATACTAGTCCTGCCCATCCCCATTGTAAAGCAAAGTTTCCTTCTGGTACTCTAGTTACTCTGCATCTGGTGTAGTCCTTGTCTTTTTGTTTTGTTTTGTTTTTTCGAGGTAGGGTCTTACTCTAGCCCAGGCTGACCTGGAATTCACTATGGAGTCTCAGGGTGGCCTTGAACTCACGGCAATCCTCGTACGTCTGCCTCTTGAGTGCTGGGATTAAAGGCGTGCGCCACCACGCCCGGCTCTCCTTGCCTTTTGGTTAAGCCCCATAGAGTTCAACATGACCAGAGGGACCTTCTCAACTTGAGCCATACCTGTTTTCCCTGAAGAAAATATGTATCCTTTGGGCATTAAGGACTCCAGACCCACTGAACATACAAGGTGAGGGAGGCCATGAGGGCAAAAATCCCTCCAGCAGATAATTTTGAATAACCAAGGGGACATGTCCTTGGTCCCTGGGCCTGTGTGTATTTTGGCTATGACAGGTGGAGTCCTATACTGGCCACCTATTTCAAGCAGGCACTGCCTCCTAGCCACCCATAACCCAGTCTCACGGGGTGAACTCTCCCAGCAGCCCCGTACAGTGCTCTGTTCAGTCAGCTGCTCCTGGTGGAAAACCAGGGCGGCGAGAGCGCTGGTGTCCTCCACCATCAAATGAAAACAGGTAGGCCAGTGTGTGGGGTGGCAGGGTGATGGGCGAGGTTGGCAGAAGCACCAAGGAGGGAAACCGAGTTGCGATCATGCAGATGCACTTAGGACCATGAGGTGATACTTATTTTACAGGAATAGTCCATGTCATTAACTTCCCAGTGAGGAAGCTGTTTTCATTTAGGGTAGTGGTCCTCATCAGTTTTGTTGATGTTTTGTTTTGAAGTAGGGTCTCACTGTAGCCCAGGCTGGCCTTGAACTCATGACAATAACCCCACCTCAGCCTTCCAAGTGCTAGGGTTAAAAGCAGGAACCACCACGCCCATTTCCAGTGCTTGTACTTTTATTTTTACCTATTTGAGGGAGAGAGAGAGAGAGAGAAAAGATGGGCATGCTAGAGCCTCTTGCCACTACAAACAAGGTCCAGATGCTTATGACCACTATTTTGTGCATCTGGCTTTGCAAGGGTATTGGGGAGTTGAACCTGGGCCAGCAGGCTTTGCAAGCAAGCACCTTTAACTGCTGAGCCATCTCCTCAGCCCCTCCACTGCTTTTGAGTGTATCCCGCTCTTATTCTCATTAGTGCTTTTCTCTTTCCTAGTAAATTCTATTTCTGTTATCATGTGTCCATGTTTTAGGACACATTAACCTGGAAATGCCAGTGAGGACCCCCCACACACACACAATGACCTGCTCCTAGAACGCTGCATCACTGCCACTGTGGCCTGTGTGTGTCGACCCATTGATCAAGAACCAGGGTAGCTAGAGAAAGAAGCTGGCACCTACCTTTTTTTTTTTTTTTTTTTTTAAGTAGGCTCTCTGTAGCCCAGGCTGACCTCATGGTGACCCTGCTACCTATGCCTTACTCTGCCTCCCGAGTGCTGGGATTAAAGGTGTACGCCATCACGCCCGGCTTTTTTTTTTTTTTTTTTTGAGAGGGAGAGGGGGAGAGAGAGAATGGGCGCTCCAGGGCCTTTCAGCTGCTGTGATTGAACGCCAGAGGTGTGCGCCCCCTTGTGTGCATGTGTGAGATTACATGCTTGCATCACTTTAGCATCTGGGTGTACGTGGGATCTGGAGATTCCAGCAAGTGTTCTATAAAATATATATATATATATATAATTTGAGAGAGAGAACGAGAGCGAGAATATGAGAATAGGTGCCAGAGCTTCCAGCCACTGCAAATGAACTCCAGATCATGTGCCACCTTTTGCATCTGGCTTACATGGGTCCTGGGGAATCAAACCGAGGGCCTTTGGCTTTGCAGGCAAGCGCCTTACCCACTAAGCCATCTCTCCAGCCCGGCATCTACCTTCAGGATGGTTGTCTTGCCCAGTGGTGATAGAGAGCCTTCTCCACTGTGGATGCCCTCTTAGATAACCATGTGCATACAAAACAGCTGTCTGTCTGTACATCTCTCCCCCATACCTCTTCTGCATCCATCTCTCAGTCAGGTAGGTGTCACACCCATGAGCAGCCAGACAAGTTGTTAGCCCTTGCTCGCGAATCAGAGCACATGTCTGTCTTGCATGCAGAGTGGGTCGTTCATTCATACAGGAAGATTCTGCCACTGGGGCTGTCCATCACTGTCCTTCAGGGGACACCCTGAGTGTGACTGCGATTCAGTACTTGTCCATTTGTGGTTCATGCCACCCCAGACCCAATTTGGAAATCCTCTTTGTTAACATGGTGCAGCAACTTAGCCAAATGTGGGTTGAGGGACGCGGTGAAGCAGTAAGAGAGGCACCAGGGGAATCCGGGCCACCTGCTCGTGTGATTTCCTTGTGCCTCCTGGACTTGCCCAGAACTCACCTCATAGACGCTGTTCAGTAATAGAATGCCACCGTGCGTGTCCAATTTTATGATGAGGTGGGTCAGATGACCTCCAGTCTGGTTGCACGGGTCACTGGGTGTCCCCCAATAAGGTGTTCTGTCTCCACCACGTCCAGTGTGAGCCAGGAGCTGTTTTTCAAGTGTTGGACAGCTATTGGTAGAAGTCACTAGCCAGACTTAATCCAACCCCCTGGGGGTCCATAACTGCCCCAGTCGCCTATTGGCATTGGCATCGCCTATTGGTCCATACGGCATCTTTCTGCCATGGCAGCTTCGCATAACGCTCACGTGATGGGGCAGTGCCCTCTGCAGCTGGCGCTGGCTTCAGGCCTTCCCTTCCCCAGGTTTCTAGGAAGTGGCTGAAGCAGTGCAGCTGGATGTGGCATGTGTCACCCTTTTTATTTTAATTTTTTGGTTTTTCGAGGTAGGGTCTTGCTCTAACCCAGGCTGACGTGGAATTCACTATGTAGTCTCAGAGTGGCCTCGAACTCATGGCAATCCTACCTCTGCCTCCCAAATTCTGGGATTAAAGGGCCAGGCATGGTGGTGCATGCCTTTTTTTTTTTTTTTTTTTTTTTTGAGATAGGGCCTCACTCTAGCCCAGGCTGACCTGGAATTCACTATGGAGGCTCAGGGTGGCCTCAAACTCATGGCGATCCTCCTACCTCTGCCTCCCCTCCCGAGTGCTGGGATTAAAGGCGTGCGCCACCACGCCCAGCTTTTTTTAGTTTTTTGAAGTAGGGTCTTGCTCTAGCCCAGGCTGACCTGAAACTGATTATGTAGTCTCAGGCTGGGTTCAAACTCACAGTGATCCTCCTACCTCAGCCTTGTCTTTTTCTTTGAAATGGCAGTATAAGGTTCAGCAACTTGTCACTCATTTGTTTTTGTTGTTACTGTTTTTGTTTTTTTGAGATAGGGTTTCACTCTAGCCCAGGCTGACCTGGAATTCACTATGGAGTCTCAGGGTGGCCTTGAACTCACGGCGATCCTCCTACCTCTGCCTCCCGAGTGCTGGGATTAAAGGCGTGCGCCACCACGCCCAGCACCTGGCCTCATTTTAAATATTCATTTACTTGAGAGTGAGAGAGAAAGAGGCAGATAGAGAGGATGGGTGCACTAGGGCCTCTAGTCATTGCAAATGAACTCCAGACCCATGAGCTACCTTGTACATCTGGCTTTATGTGGGTTCCGGGGGAATTGAACCTGGGTCCATAGGCTTTGCAGGCTTTGTACCATTTCTCTAGTCCCAGCTTGTCACTCATTTTAGAGGAAAAAATCTTGACAGGCCCTGGACTGCTTTGGTCCTGTAGTAGCTTCGTGGACATGGTGGGCTCTGGATGTGAGTATACACTATTAAAAAAAAAAAAAAAAAAAAGACACCACTAGAGGGGAAAAAGAGAGATGTTGAAGAGGGGAAGGGCAATAGGACACATGTGGCAAGAAAGTGGTAAGGAGGGCTGGAGAAGTGCCTTATGGTCAAGGCACTTGCCTGCAAAGCCTAAGGACCCAGTCCAGTTCCCCAGGACCCACATAAGCCAAATGCATAAGGTGGCACATACATCTGGAGATCTTTTGGCAGTGGTTAGAGGCCCTGGTGTGCCCATTCTCTCTCATTCTCAAATAAGTAAAAATTAAAAATATATATATAAGGAAAGTAGTAAGAACTCCTGGGGTTATAGGAGGGTACAAGAGGGGGAATGAGGATGAGGGAGAAGAGGGGGTGGAGAGAGCCAACCAAAACAAATTTTCTCTGAAAATGCCATAATGAAACCTAATACTGTATATGCAAAGTTAAAAAAATAATAATAGGGCCGGGCGTGGTGGCACACGCCTATCCCAGCACACAGGAGGCAGAGGGAGGAGGATTGCTAGGAGTTCAAGGCCAGCCTGGGAATACAGAGTGAATTCCAGCTCAGCCTGGGTTAGGGAGACCCTACCTCAAAAAACCAAAATAATAATCATCATCATCATCATAATAATAATAATAGGGGCTGGAGAGATGGCTAAGTGGTTAAGGTGCTTGCCTACAAAGCCTAATTACCCAGGTTCAATTCCCAATGCTGACGTAAAAGCCAGATGCACACAGTGGCACATGCATCTGGAATTTGTAGTGGTTGGAGGCCCCTGGCATGCCCATTCTGTGTGTGTGTTACTAGAACAATCAGAGATAGAGTGAGAAGCCCACACCACAGTCTTTGTTCATTATTTCAGTCACTGTAGTCACCATAGTGACTAAGTGCCAAACCAGTTGGTCTGCCAACATCTTACCAGTCATGTCATGCCACTACTGTCATAAAGGCAGGAACTTTGATGCCACAAATTTCCATGGCATCTACCAGCCCCTGACAAGGAGGCTATTTCCACCCTGCTCAAGATGTATGTGGAAGTAGGCATAGTGGCATGTGACTTTAATTTCAGTACTCAGAAGGCAGAGGTAGGAGGATTGCAGTAAGTTCGAGGCCACCCTGAGACTACATAGTGAATTCCAGATCAGGCTGAGCTACAGCGATACCTGACCTCGGGGAAAAAAAAATTATATATATATACATACACATATATATACACACACACACATGCACGTTCTGATCCCTGGCACCCAGCCTCCACCACTGTTCTGATACCTCCATTATTTTAGTTACTTATTATTATTATTATTACTATTATTATTTTTGGTTTTCCAAGGTAGGGTCTCGCACTAGCCCAGGCTGACCTGGAGTTCACTATGTAGTCTCAGGGTGGCCTCAAATTCATGGTGATCCTCCTACCTCTGCCTCCCAAGTGTCTGAGTGCTGAGATTAAAGGCATGCGCCATCATGCCCAGCACCTCCTTTAAAGGCATGTGCCACCATGCCTGGGCTTTCTTTTTTTTACTTATTTGAGAGCGAGAGAGATTGGGCATGTCGGGGCCTCCAGCCACTACAAACAAACTCTGGATGTCTGTGCCACTTATTGTATCTGGTTTACATAGGTCCTGGGGAATCAAACCTGGGTTCTTTGGCTTTGCAAGCAAGCACTTTAACAGCTAAGCCATCTCTCCAGGCTCCCCCCGTTTTTATTTTGAGAGAGAGAGAATGGGTGCGCCTGGGCCTTCAGCCTCTGTGAACGAACTGCTGCCTGTGTGACATTGCGCGCTTGCGTCACTTGTGTCTGGTTTATGTGGGACCTGGAGATTCGAATGGGAGTTCTTACATTTCACAGGCAAGCACCTTAACTGCTAAGCCATCTCTCTTCTTCTGCAAGAAGATGAGAGAAGCCGGGCGTGGTGGCGCACGCCTTTAATCCCAGCACTCAGGAGGCAGAGGTAGGAGGATGGCCGTGAGTTCGAGGCCACCCTGAGACTCCATAGTGAATTCCAGGTCAGCCTGGGCTAGAGTGAGACCCTACCTCGAAAAACCAAAAAAAAAAAAAGAAAGAAAGAAAGAGGAAGAGAGAGAGAGAATATGGGCATGCCAGGGCCTCCAGCTACTGCAAATGAACTCCAGATGCATGCGCCTCCCTGCGCATCTGGCTTACGTGGGTCTTGGAGAATCGAACCAGGATCCTTTGGCTTTGCATTCAAACACCTTAACGGCTAAGCCATCTCTCCAGCAGCCGCCCCCCTTTATAAAAAAGGCAGAGCCAGCCAGTCGGTCTTGGTGCACGCCTTTAATCCCAGCACTTGGGAGGTAGAGGTAGGAGGATTGCCAAGAGTTCCAGGCCACCCTGAGACTACAGAGTGAATTCCAGGTCAGCCTGGGCTAGAGTGAGACCCTACCTTGAAAAACTAAAAAAGGCAGAGCCTTACTGTAGCCCAGGCTGACCTAAAACTCACTCTAGCCCAGGCTGGATTTGAACTCCTGGCAATCTTCCCACCTCAGCCTCCCAAGTCTTGGATTAAAGATGTGAGTCACTATGCCCAGCTAAAAGTAACCATTCAAAGGGCTCATTGGATGCTTAGTTCTGTGCTCAGGGAAAGAGCCAAGGTGCAGGGGTGCTTAGGCAGAGCTGGAATTGCCTGATGAATCTCAGGGTGCCCAAAGAGGGGACTTCAAGAAGGAAGACTAAGAGAATTGAGCCCAGTAACTGGAGTTGAGTTCAAGGTGGAAAATCTGGCAGGTGTAGGGAGAGGGGGCTGACCTTAATCAAGTACCCCTGTAGCCGTCCCTCATCCCGAGGAAGCACTGGCCACGCTGCATAGTGTCAGGACAAGCTCTGAAACCAGGTGAAAGGTGTTCAGGGAGAAACTGTTCCTATGAGAGTTGATGTGGCATACATGCCACACTGATCATGTGCCTCAAGGGATAGGATATCTAAATCCCATCTCTAGTCACTGATTCAGCAGGCCACTGCCCCGCATCACCCCAGCTTCTCCCATCCCCTTATGGGAGCTCTCTGCGATCCCTCATCGCTCAGTGAGGATTTTAGCACAACCTAATGTGGTAGCCTCATCTCTGCTGCACGGAAGACAGTTCCTTCCCAGAGGGGAGGAAGCAGCCTTGGGCTCACTTAGTCCAGAAAGGTCATTGCCCATGGCCAGCCTCCAGAAGAGACCCAGTGGACTTCTCCCAGCAGAGTGTGTGCTGTCAGCACACTGGATATTAGAAACAGGTCTCCTTGGCAAAAAGAGTGGTGTCAAGATAAGTGGATTATTTTTAATGTCATAGAAACGCTCTATTGTAATTGACTGAGCAGGGTATAAAAAGCCAGACACGGGGCGGCGGGTTGACTGGAAGGCAGCAAGAGGGAATGTTGGGGGTGATGGTGCTGGTCTATATCATCTGTATCTTCATCGATATGTTGTCAAAACTTGCAAAGTTGGACATTTAGAATTTGTACATTTTGCCATAAATCTTAGCCCCATTTTAAAAATGAAAGGAGGAGGAGGTACTGGGTAGATGGCTTAGTGGTTGAAGGCACTTGCTTTCAAAGCCTGTCAGCCCAGGTTCAATTCCCAACTCACCTATGTAAGCCAGACACAAAAGTGGTGCAAACATCTGGCATTTGTCTGCAGTGGCAAAAGTCTCTAGCAGGCACATGGGCACACACGCGCACACGCATGCACGCACGCGCACACACACACGTGCAAATAAATAAATAATGAAAGACGGAAAAAAGAAGGAAAGGAGAGAGACCAGACTCTAGCCAGCAGCTCTGAAAGTGGCCATTGCAAGTGACTGTCTCTTACATGTAACACCAGCCACCTGCTGCTTCGTGGTTCCCGGGGTGGCAGGGGTTGGTGTGTGGGCTTGGGTTCCCCTGGAGCCTGGCCCAACCTTTTGTTTTTTAAAGGTAGGGTCTCACTCTAGCCCAGGCTGACCTGGAATTCACTGTAGTGTTAGGTTGGCCTTGAACTCACGGCGATCCTCCTACCTCTGCCTCCCAAGTGCTGGGATTAAAGGCGTGCACCACCACACCTAGTGATCTTACTGTTTTTAAAAATAAATACTCTAAGCCGGGCGTGGTGACACACGCCTTTAATCCCAGCCCTTGGGAGGCAGAGGTAGGTGGATCACTGTGAGTTCAAGGCCACCCTGAGATTACATAGTGAATTCTAGGTCAGCCTGGGCTAGAGTGAGACCCTATCTCAAAAATAAGAAAAAAATAAGAAAAAAATAAAATAAAATAAAATAAAATAAAATAAAATAAAATAAATAAATAAAATAAATAAAATAAAATAAATAAAATAAAATAAATAAAATAAATAAAATAAAATAAATAAAATAAAATAAATAAAATAAAATAAAATAAAATAAAATAAAATAAAATAAAATAAAATAAAATAAAATATAAAATAAAATAAAAAACTCTAAAAGAACAACAACTAAGTGTGGTGGCGCACACCTGTCATCTCAGCACTCCAGAGGTCAAGGCAGGCAGATCTTGAGTTCAAGGCCAGTCCTGTCTACCAAAACAGGTCCTCTGTGGCTGCAAGGGGGCCGGGCGTGGTGGCGCACGCAAGGGGAAGCAGACTGGTCGCTGGAGAAGGTGACAGCAAACAAGGCACACAGCAGGCCCTGGCCTCAGTGCACTGAGAAGATGGTTGAAAAATACAGGAGGCAATCTGTCGGCAGAGAGCAAGGCAGGGCTCCCCAGAAGGTGCCGTGAGAGCCTCAGCCAAGGGGCAGAAAGTCATGGACTAAGAGGCAAAGTATTTCAGTTCCAGGGATGGGCAGGATTGAGGCATTTGGGGGGAGCTGAGAGAAGGCTTTGGTTGGGGTTTGGAAAGCAAGGTGGAGTGAGGCACAGAAGAGGGTCACATTGTCCCAGGTCCAAGGCTGTCCAGACGTGCAGTGATAAACTACGTATATGACGTAAGGGGCATTACTGGGTTTACGCTGTGACAGGAACATTCTGGGCTGACCAGAGAAACTGGCCACAGGAGTCTAGCATAGGAACGGAATCAGGACCTTCCCAGGAGCAGAGGTCCAGGGCATGGGTCTGGGCTGCGGACGGAGACAAGCTGTAGTTTAGAGAAGTGACTGGCAATTCTGGGTTGCATCTGGGGCGTGAGGGACAAGGGCTCCTGGTTCCAGAGACAGGGTGGTTGCTGGTACCATTTACTTAGTTGGGGAAGAAGGTGAGCAAGTTTGGGGAGTGGTCTAGAAGAGACCCAAAGAGAGGTGAAGCCTGGAGGAGATTGTTGAGTGAACTCTTTCCTAGCAGTAGCCTATGAGTGCTTGTGCCCCCAGGCAGGGCACCCCCCCCCCAACAAAATAAAAGGCCGATTCCACCAAAGTTTACCTGGGTGAACCAATAATATCATTGGGCTTTCTGATGGCATGAGCAGGAGGTTACTTACAGGAGTGTGGAGGCCCCAAAGCATTGCAAGTTCTCATCTTGACATGATAACAGCCTCCCAGTGACAGGGTAGGTGGAACTCCCATCGCCTCCTCTTCCGCCCTCTAGCTCTTATCTCCCAGTGAGACCGTGAGCCCTCGTGCATCATTGCATGCAGCTGGCACAGAGGGCAGCCAAGATCTCAGGTGAGAGCTCACCTCTCCTTTTGTGGAGACATCAGCAGACTCAATCTGCAGAGACTCCAAGGTGGCTGCAGCTGCTTTTGATAAAGATGGCAATAGCTGGGCTGGAGAGATGGCTCAGCTGTTAAGGCGCTTACCTGCAAAGCCAAAGGACCCAGATTCAATTCCCCAGGACCCACGTAAGCCAGATGCATTAGGAGGCACACACATCTGAAGTTCGTTTGCAGTGGCTAGAGACCCTGGTGCACCCATTCTCTCTCTCTCTCTCTCTCTCTCTCTCTCTCTCTCTCCCTACCTATTTCTGTATCCCTCTCTCTCAAATTAATAAATAAAAATAAAAAGATGGCAATTGTTGGGCTGGAGAGATGGCTTAGTGGTTAAGCACTTGCCTGTGAAGCCTAAGGACCCCAGTTCAAGGCTCAATTCCCCAGGACCCACGTTGGCCAGATGCACAAGGGGGCGCACACGTCTGGAGTTCGTTTGCAGTGGCTGGAGGCCCTGGCACGCCTATTCTCTCTCTCTCTCTCTCTCCCTCTCAGCCTCTTTCTCGCTCTGTCTGTTGCTCTCAAATAAATAAACTAACAAAATTTAAAAAAAAAAAAAAAAGATGGCAGTTGTTGGGCTGGAGAGATGGCTTAGCAGTTAAGGGGCTTGCTGGCAAAGCCAAAGGACCCAGGTTCGATTCCCTAGTTAGTACTCATGTAAAGCCAGATGTACAAGGTGGTGCATGCATCTTGGGTGTATTTTCAGTATCTCTCTCTCTCTCTCTCTTTCCCTGCCTGCTTCTGTATCTCTCTCTCTCTCAATAAAAAATAAAAATAAAAAAAAAAACTTGTGTACTGGTGCATGCACCTGTGTGCACACATGCTAAGGGAGGGTGTTGGATGTTCCCCACCACTGCTCATCTTGTGTTTCAAGCCGGGTGTGGTGGCGCACACCTTTAATCCCAGCACTCAGGAGGCAGAGGTGGGAGGATCACTGTGAGTTCGAGGCCACCCTGAGACTACATAGTGAATTCCAGGTCAGCCTGAGCTAGAATGAGACCCTACCTCAACAAAAAAAAAAAAAAAGAGCCTCTCACTGAGCCCAGTGATTCTCCAGTCTCTGCTTCCACAGGACTGGGGTTATAGAGATGCATGGCCACACTCAGCTGTTTACATGGGTGCTCAGGCTCTCGTGCTAGTGTGGGAAGTGCTCTTTTTTTAAATTTATTTTTATTTATTTATTTGAGAGTAACAGAGAGAGAAAGAGGCAGAGAGAGAGAGAAAGACAATGATCATGCTAGGGCTTCCAGCCACTGCAAACGAACTCCGGACGCGTGCGCCCCCTTGTGCATCTGACTAACCTGGGTCCTGGGGAACTGAGCCTCGAACCGAGGTCCTTAGGCTTCACAGGCAAGTGCTTAACCACTAAGCCATCTCTCCAGCCCCTGGGAAGTGCTCTTACCTGCTGAGCCATTCCTCCAGTCCCTTATTTATCTATTATTTATTTACCTCTTTATTTTAAGCCTGGTAAGTCTTGAGTTCATATAGAATAGGCTTCAGCTGCTTGGGCTCTTTACCATTAGTTCTCACAAAGCATGTGTCTCTGGGTGGAACAGGGCTTCAATTGAATGCAAGAATCTTCCCCCTTTCTTCCTGGCTTCCTTTTCTTCTCATCATTTTCCCTCATCCATTTCAGGAAGTTATCTGAGCTCTTAGATACTAATTATGCAGCCTCTTGGCAAGAATGTTCCTCATAACTGGCTTATTCACCACAATGCCAACAGTGTGCAGGGCCACATTTTAGACTTTTCTTGTTTTGCCATGGTAACATTTGTGGGGCATTCCTTTTTGAACAGGAACCATTCAGCTGATATCTTCAATATCACACTTTTTTTTTTTTTTTTTTTTTGAGGTAGGGTCTTGTTCTAGCAGCCCAGGCCTGACCTGGAATTCACTGTGTAGTCTCAGGCTGGCCTGGAACTCACAGCGATCCTCCTACCTCTGCCTCCCGAGTGCTGGGATCAAAAGTGTGCACCACCACTTCCTGCAATATCACACTTCTTGAAGATTCGGATATATGTGACCGAAAGAACAACTCCATGCTTTCTGAAAGGCCAAGAAGATGTGTAGGCTCACAGTTAGTCTCCTATCTCTGCCTCCAGAGATAATTTTTTTTAATAATTGCTCTATGGAATATTAAGCAGCAATGAAAATAAACAATTATACTTCACAGAAGCATAGATTGATGCAAATCCAATGCTAAGCAAAAATGAAAGGCAAAACACTAGGCATACTGGGAATGATTCTATTTACATAAAGCTCAAACCCAGAAACATCTAAATCCTATTGAACAGCATGGGTGAACTATAAAGAGCCATAACACTATAATGGTCGGTAGAGACCATCATAAGAACACGAGAATGATTGCCTTAGAAGGAGAGGGGGCATACGGTTAAGAAGTGCATGGGGTCCCTGTGGTGCCAGCAATCTCGAGCTGGGTGGTGACACACAGGTGTTTGTTTCATAATCACACATTATATTATGCATTGATGTCTCATGTATCTTTATATATACAAGTTATATTTGACAAGCTCTTGCTTTATAGTCCAGATCTGAAACTCTCAATCTACCTGCCTCAGTCTCCCGAGGACTGGAATCACAGGTGTGCACCACTATACTGGCTAAAGTAGCAATTCTGGTCTTGCATATGTCTTTTTTAAATTTTTTGTTTTATTTTTATTTATTTGAGAGAGACAGAGAGAAGGAGGCAGAGAGAGAGAATGGGCCCACCAGGGCCTCCAGCCACTGCAAACGAACTCCAAATGCATGCACCACCTTGTGCATCTGGCTTACGAGGGTAGTGGGGAATCGAGCCTCAAACTGGGATCCTTAGGCTTCACAGGCAAGCGCTTAACTGCTAATCCATCTCTCCAGCCCTTGCAGAGATGGCTTAGCAGTTAAGGTATTTGCCTTCAAAGCCTAAGGACCCAAGTTCTCTCCCTCCCCCTTCTCTCTCTTGTCTTCCCTCTTTCTCTCTCCTTTCCTCTCTCAAATAAATAAATAATCTTTAAAAATATTTTTAGATATTTTATTTATTTGAGAGAAAGAGGCAGGCAGAAAGAGAGAGAGAGAGAGAATGGCAAACCAAGGCCTCCAGCCACTGCAAATGAACTCCAGGTGTGTGCACCACCTTGTGAATCTGGCTTCACATGGGTCCTGGTGAATTGAACCTGGGTCATTAGGCTTCACAGGCAAGTGCCTTAACCACTAAGCCATCTCTCCAGCCCCTAAAAAGTATTTTTATTGACTTGCAAGGAAAGAGAGAGAGACAATGGGCATGCCAGGGCCTCTTGCACTACAAATGAACTCCAAACTTTTTATCCTCATTTTAATTCTTCCCTTGAAATAGACAACTCAGGGTTGGAGAGATGGCTTAGTGGTTAAGGCACATGTCTGCAAAGTCTAAGGATCCAGGTTTGATTCTCCAGGTCCCACGTAAGCCACATGCACAAGGTAGCACATGCATCTGGAGTTTGTTTGCAGTGGCTGTAGGCCCTGGCGTGCCCATTTTTCTCTCTCTCTCTCCCCCCCCTCTGTCTCTAATAAATAGATAAATAATAAATCTTAAAAAGAAAGAAAGAAATGGACAACTCAATAAGACAGAGCTCTTGGGGCTGGGGAGCTCGTACAAAGGTTAAAGGCCAAAAGTAAATGTAACAATCTCACCTTCAATTGGCATCTAAAGTGGGCAGACTCAAGCTGGGGAGACTGCTCAGTGGATAAAATGCTTGCTGCACAGTGTGAGTAGCTAGTTCAGATCCCCAGACCCTATGTAAAAGACGGAAGCTGTGGCAGGCTTCTGTAACCCCAGCACGCCTATAGTAAGACAGGAGAACTTCCAGGAAGTTCGTGGATCAGCTAGCCCAGCAAACAGAACAAGGGAAAAATGAGAGACCTTGAAAGCTGTCCTCTGACCTCCGCACGTGTTCCATGGCACACGTGCTCACACTCACACACATACTATATACATACACACACACACCCAGAAAGCATCAATGAAGTGAGTCAATTTTGTGGGACCGAATCTTTAACCTGTGGAATACGACAGGCTTGGACTGAATTGGAGAACACACAGTTGAGCCCATTGGAAACGGCTTGCTTTGCTTGGCATGTGAGGAAAACCCACATGTGTGGCATCAGAAGCATCAGGTGTGTGGAGTAGATGTGAGCCAGGAGTCGTGGCGCACACCTTTAATCCCAGCACTCCGGAGGCAGAGGTAGGACGATCACTGTGCTTCTCGAGGCCAGCCTGAGACTACATAGTGAATTCCAGGTCAGCCTGGGCTAGAGTGAGACTCTATCTCAGGTGTGGGGGTGGGGGGAAGCACACTGTATCCTACAGGTTAGTAGGTTCTGCAAAGTGGCATGACATTGCTCACAGTGTAACCAGGTCTGCCATGGGCATTGCCAGGCAGTAAGGCCCCATAATCCCGGGGACTGGCCACTGGCTTAGTGCCCTATGTCTTCACAGTCATCATGAAATCATGGCCTCTGCAGTGGGAGGCAGGGCCATGTAGTACACCGTGCCCTTGGCACTGGGTAAGTCCAGGCATGCAGATGCAGAGGGAGGGTAGGAGGCAAAAGGAACTACTGGGAGGAGACAGATCGCTGCTCCTCTCACCCCACATACACCCCCATGAAGGAAGCTTAGTGTAAGTCTCCAGGTTGATGGCGGAACCTCAAGGGCACAGGCTTGGCCACCAGAAGTCATGGTGGCCAGGTTGGCTTTGGGAAGGGCAAGCCCATGCTACAGAGGCCGAGGAGTATCCACGGCAGTTTCTGTGGACACTCTGCCCCTAGGCCCATCGACCACACTCCAAAGCCGCTGAAGGGAGATGATCAGTACCCGGGACATCACGATGGAGCCATTTGTCCTCCTCCCTGGGAGCAGAAGGAATTAATAAACTATGATGATTAAGCAAGTTATATGAGGAGATAAATTATACATAGAGCAACACAGGGAAAGAAAAAAGAAGTGCGGCTTGCAAAATTCTTAAGGGAATTTATCCTTATCCTGGAGGGAAAAAATGCTGGCTTGCTGTTTAACATTTTGATTTAAAAAAATCAAGACTTTGTGTCTCAAGATGAGAAAGTCATCTTGGTATGTCACAGAACTCTGTCTCACTTCAGGACCTGTTATGACCAGTTCTGTTTTGGGAGCAGCAGGCCATTCTTGCTGAGTGTTAAGGCAGAACAACTGGACAGGGATGTCTGAATCACTTGCAAAGTCTCACTGTAAAAAATAAATGAATAAATAAAAAAAAAAAAGCAAAACAAAGTCTCACTGTAATCAGAGTGATCAATGATAAGACCTCAAGCTGGGCATGATAGCTCATGCCTTCAATCCCAGCACTCAGGAAGCTGAGACATGAAGGTTATCATGAGTTTGAAGCTAGTCTGGGCTAGAGTGAGACCCTGACAAAAAAAAAAAAGAAAAGGGTGGGGGGCTGAGGAGGTGGCTCAGTGGTTAAAGGCACAGTCTGCTGGCATGGGTTCAATCCCCCAGTACCCATGTGAAGCCAGATACACAAAGTGGTGCATGCATCTGGAGCCTCTCTCTCTCTCTCCTTGTAAGTTTATGTGTGTGTGTGGTTTTGTTTTGTTTTCCGAGGTAGGATCTCACTCTAGCTCAGGCTGACCTGGAATTCAGTATGTAGTCTCAGGGTGGCCTCAGACTCACAGCAATCCTCCTACCTCTGCTTCCTAAGTTCTGGGATTAAAGGTGTGCACCACCATGCCTGGCTAAGTAAATAATTTTTTAAAAGGAGCTGGGGACTGGAGATATGGCTTAGCAGTTAAGGCATTTGCCTCTGAAGCCCAAGGGCCCAGGTTCAATTCCCCAGGACCCGGGTAAACCAAATGCACAAGGTGGCTGAAGGCCCTGGCACACCCATTTTCTCTCTCAATAAATATAATAATAAAAAAAAGGCCCTTCTAGCATGGCGTGGCAGTGCATGCCTTCAACTCCAGCACTTGGGAGGCAGAAGTAGGAGGATTGCCATGAGTTCAAGGCCACCCTGGGAATACAGAGTAAATTCCAGGTCAGTACAGGCTAGAGTGAGACCCCTACCTTGAAAAACCAAAAACAGAAAAAGAAAAAAAGGCCTTTCTGTTAATGATGCTCTTTGGTGAGCAGTCACCTGGGACAGATATTGTTTTACAACCTGAGCCCCTCCTGAGAATGCCATCACAGTGCCTCTCCAGTGCTCTCCTTCTCCCTCCTTCCCAGGCCCTGCCCTGGGCAAGACCACCAGCCCATATTGAGACTACCTGGAGCCTGGCTTAAGCCACCTCCCTTTGCACAGGAAATAGCAACGCACCTCCCTGAGCGAGAGGCCTCGTTCTGGGAAAGACAGGCTGCCGGGGCCGCCGCGGCTTTGGGCTGGGGCTGGCTGCGCACGGGGCCATCTGTTCACAGGCTGTGCAGAAGCTCAGAGCTGTCTGAGAAGTGACCTCTGAGGGCTCATCCTGGGTTGCTTGGCAACTAACAAATAAGGCGCTCGTGGTTCCCTGTCCCTGAGGGGGGAAGCAGTGCCTGAACTCAGCCTTCCCTGGGACGAGAGTGGAAGGGCGAGGTGGGGCCAAGGAGCCCCAGGCCATCCGCATAGCTGACACTTCATCGCTTGGCAGCAACGCTCCGCCCCCACGCCATCACACCCAGGTCCCCGGTGGTTCTCATGAGGGATCCGGGCACACTCTGCCCCACGATGACCCAGCCTCACATAGGGATGTCCGTGAGCACGTCTGCCTGTGAGTTCCAGAAGGCACCTAGTGTTGTGCTGAGAGCGTCTGCCTGAGCTCTAAGCAGGCTCCTGTTCTCCATCTTTCATCAATTAGACTTAAAGACCAGACTAAGGTATGGGTGGAGGAGGGGCAGTGGGCGGCTAGAGAAGGGACTCTAGGGAACGAGCCACCTGCTTAGCAGCTCTTCTGGAGCTGCTGAAAAAATTATTCATTTACAAGCTGAGAGACAGAGAGAGACAGTGACACACACACACACACACACACACACACACAGACACACAGAGAGAGAGAGAGAATGGGCGCACCAGGACCTCTAGCCACTGCAAATGAACTCCAGATGCATGTGCCACCTTGTGCATCTGGCTTATGTGGGTCCTGGGGAATCAAAGCTAGGTCCTTAGGCTTCACAGGGCCAATACCCTAACGGCTAAGCTATCTATCCTGCTCTCTATGTGTGCCCTTTTGAAGACAGATGCTGCCAGGCACACCTGACCTTGTGGCAAGGTCAGATGACACTAGGCTTTCATCACACAGTCCCAGGTGGCCCATCAGGCTCAGTCCTCCCCTGGGGCCACCAGTTTTCCAAAGGCAAGAGTTGCTTCTCAGAAAGAGAACAGGAGGCCACCCTGAGACTGATTAGTGAGTTCCAGAGCAACCTGGGCTAAAGCGACACCCTACCTCACCTACCTCAAAAGACAAAAAAACAAAAAAAAAAAAAATAAAGAAAGAGATGGCTTAGTGGTTAAGGCACTTGCCTACAAAGCCTATGAACCCATGTTCAACTCTTCAGGTCCCATGTAAGCCAGATTCACAAGGTGATGCAAGCATGTAAGGTTGCATGTGTGCACAAGGTGGTACACACATCTGGAGTTCAATTGCAGTGGCTGGAGGCCCTGGCATACCAATTCTCTCTCTCTCTCACCAAAAAAAAAAAAAAAAAAAAAAGAACGGGGGCTGGAGAGATGGCTTAGCGGTTAGGCACTTGCCTGTGAAGCCTAAGGACACCGGTTTGAGGCTTAATTCCCCAGGACCCATGTCAGTCAGATGCGCAAAGTGGCACATTCATCTGGAGTTCGTTTGCAGTGGCTAGAGGCCCTGACACGCCCTTTCTCTCTATCTGCCTCTTTCTCTGTCTGTCTGTCACTCTTAAATAAATAAATAAAAATAAACAAAAAAAAATAAAAAAAGGAAGAAATAGAACGGAGCTGGCTGGGCATGGTAGTACATGCCTGTAATCCCAGCACTTAGAGGCAGAAGGATCAGTAATTAAAGACTGGCCTTACCTAGTAGTAAGTTTCAGGCCAGCCTGGACTACATGAGACCTTTTCTCAAAACAAAATAAACTGACTGTAGAGATAGCTTAGTGGTTAAGAGTGCTTGCTGCTTAAGTATGAGGGTTTCTGGGGCTGGAGGCCGCCAAATTTGACTCCTTAGGGCTCGTGTAAAAAGCTAGGTGTGGCCACACATGCATGTTAATAACGCCAGTCTCCCTGGGAGTGGAGACAGTAGAATCACTGGATTTCACTGAGAAACAGCAACTCCGGGATGGAGACGACACTTGCTGCTCTCCTCTGTCCTCCACATGCGCATTCATGGGGTGTGTGCATCTGCACACTCATGTGCATTCGCCACATATTGTACACAGCATCCCACATACAGGGGGGGAAAAATCAGATAGAAAAGAGAGACAGAAACCGAGCGTGGTGGTGCACGCCTTTAATCCCAGCACTCGGGAGGCAGAGGTGGGAAGATCGCTGTGAGTTCAATAGTGAGTTCCAGGTCAGCCTGGACTAGAATGAGACTCTACCTTGAAAAACAAAAAACAAAACAAAAAAAAGAGAGAGAGAGAGAATGAGAGTCAGAGGGCAGGGCATGGTGGCACATACCTTTAATCCCAGCTCTTGGGAGGCAGAGGTAGCCAGATCACTGTGAGTTCGAGGCCACCCTGAGATTACATAGTGAATTCCAGGTCAGCCTGGGCTAGAGTAAAACCCTACCTCAAAAAACAAACAAACAAACAAAAAAATCCAGAGTGGGGCTGGAGAGATGGCTTAGAGTTTAAGGCAGCTTGCCTGCAAAGCCTAAGGACCCGTGTTCGACTCCCTAGTTCCCACGTAAGCCAGAAGCACAAGGTGACGCATATGCAAGGTAGCACATTCACACAAGGTGGTGCACACATCTAGGATTCAATTACAGTGGCTGAGGCCCTGGTGCACTAATTCTGTCTCTTGCTTTCACTCTCACTCTCGCTGTCTCTCATAAAAAAAAAAAAAAAAAAAAAAAAAGGCCAGTCTATTGAGCTTGTCTCAAAAAAAAAAAAAAAAAAAAATCCATAGTCAAGGCTAGGGAGATGGCTCATCAGGTCATACACAGTGCTTACAACTTAATCATGAAGCCTGAGAAGGCCCAAGACCACCATCATAGTTTGAGCAGCCATGTTTAAAAACACATGACAGGCTGGGCATTGTGGCACACGCCTTTAATCCCAGCACTTGGGAGGCAGAACTAGGAGGATTGCTGTGAGTTCGAGGCCACCCTGAGGCTACATAGTGAATTCCAGGTCAGCCTGAGTTAGAGTGAAACCCTACCTCGGGAATAAAAGGGGGGGCTGAAGAAATGGCTTAGTGTTTAAGGCGCTTGCCTGCTAAGCCAAAGGACCCAGGCTCAGGTTCCTCAGGACCCATGTAAGCCAGATACACAAGGGGGCACATGCATCTGGAGTTCGTTTGCAGCAGCCAGAGGCCCTGGTGCACCCGTTCTCTCTCTCTCCCTGCCTATTTCTCTCTCTCTCAAATAAATAAATAAAAAACAAAAAACCCATAATGGAAGCCAGGCGTGGTGGTGCACACCTTTAATCCCAGCACTCGGGAAGCAAAGGTAAGAGGATCACTGAGAGTTCAAGGCCACCCTGAGACTGAATTCCAGGTCTGCCTGAGCTAGAGTGAGACCCTACCTTGAAAAAACAAAAAGCAAGCAAACAAACAAACAAAAAACATAACAGGGCTAGACAACCTGATTCAATTCCCCAGTACCCACATAAAGGCAGATGCACAAAGTGTTGCATGCATCTGGAGCTCATTTGCAGTGGCTAGAGGCCTGATACATCCATTCTCTTTTCTTTCTTTCTTTCTTTTTAGCCCAGGCTGACCTGGAATTCACCATGTAGTCTCAAGCTGGCCTCAAACTCACAGCAGTCCTTCGACCTTGGCCTCTCAAGTGCTGAGATTAAAGGCATGTGCCACCATACCCTCAGCTTCCATTCTTCTCTCTCTCTCTCTCTCTCTCTCGGTCTGTCTCTCCTCCCTCTCTGCTTGTAAATAAATATTTTTAAAATATTTATTTATTTATCTTTGAGAGAGAGATAGAAAGAGGCAGATAGAGAATGGGCAGGTATGCCAGGGCTTCCAGCCACTGCAAACAACTCTAGATATATGTGCCACCTTGTGCATCTGGTTTACATGGGTACTGGGGAACTGAACCTGGGTCCTTTGGCTTCACAGGCAAACACCTTAACTGGTAAGCCATCTCTCCAGCCCTAAAATATTATTTAAAAATAATAACAGGGAAACCAGGCATGTTGGCTCATGCCTTTAATCCCAGCACTCGGGAGACAGAGGTAGGAGAATCACCTTGAGTTCGAGGCCACCCTGAGACTACATAGTGAATTCCAGGTCATCCTGAGCTAGAGTGAAACCCTACCTTGGAAAACCAAAATGAATAAATAAATAATATTAACAGGGGCTGGAGGGATGGCTTAGCAGTTAGGGCGTTTGCCTGCAAAGCCAAAGGACTCAGGTTCGACTCTCCAGGACCCATGTTAGTCAGATGCACAAGGGGGCAGACGCATCTGGAGTTTGTTTGCAGTGGCTGGAGGCCCTGGCGCACCCATTCTCTCTCTCCGTCCCTCCCTCTTTCTCCCTGTCAAATAAATAAAATAAAAACAAATTAAAAATAATAATAATAACAGCCAGGTGCGGTGGCACACTCCTTTAATCCCAGCACTCAAGAGGCAGAGGTAGGAGGATCCAGTGAGTTGAGGCCAATCTGAGAATACAGAGTGAGCTCTAGGTCTAGAACAAGACCCTATCTCAAAAGGAAATGAAAGAAAGAAAGAAAGAAAGACAGAGAGACTCCAGAGGCAGTTTAGACAAGTCCAGGATTGTAGTGCAGTTACATTTGACTTTCTTGGGTTGTGGGAAAGTGTCCTTCTCTGTGTCTCTTCTCCAGGGAGTGAGACCCTCCTGGCCGTCCTTGTTTTGAATTTCCAGCTCCTGGGGGAGAGCAGAGGAGGCCTTTGTTATTCACAACCACGCTTCCACCTGAGGGGAATAGATCCTGCTTCAAGAAATAAAAGGCCTTTTTGTTCTAAAGTGCTGTTGGTCTTGGCCTGGCCGGGGCAGCCTGGCAGGGGAGTCTGGTGGAAGCAGAAGCTGGAGAGGGCTCAGGGCGGGGGTGTCGCATGTGAGAGCTGGAAAGCCCTGGGCCGTGGCGGTGGCCCGCAGTCAGGGGAGGAAGGCCTGATGGCGGCCGTGGGCTCTGCAGGGGCTGCTGGCAGGATGACACTGGAACCCAGGCGTGTCCCCAGGCTTTTTCCAGCGGTGGGCTGAGCTGTGTGTGTTACTCTTTTCAGAGACTCCAGTGGGATTCTGCTCGCAGAGAAGCCTGGATTCATGGTTTCTCTGGAGAAGAAATGGCTGCATCTTATGTGTGAGTCAAATTTCAGGGCAGAAACCATGGGAACAGCTGCTAGAATTCAGCAGGAGGAGGAAGCCAGGGGTCTCCTTGGAGTCTGAGGTGAACTTACTGGGATTACAAGGTTACTCTGTGAGCTGGCAAGTTGCAGCTAACCCTGGGTTCCGCCAAGTCGCCAGGGCAGGCATTTCCCCCCCCTGCTTGCTGGCTAAAGGAACCCTGTTTTGTGCAGGTGAAAGGGCAGCATACCTACCCACCCCAAGGTCAGGGGACGGTCAAAGACAATTGCTGGGTTCCCACCGCGCTCTTGCTGATGCGGTGGGAAGTGGACGTGAAAGGCTGTTCGGGCCAAGGAACAGAAGGAAGAGTCTGTTGGGGGCTTCTGGGAAGGATTTTCTTTCCTAATAAAAATGAGAGGCGTCTCAGGAGGAGAAGGAGGGGGAGGAGGCTTTCTTCCTGAGGATGCTGCCTGGGAATATTCAGTTAAGCAGTTCAAACTGGAGGCTCCACAGCCAGGTGATCTGTGAAAGATTGCTGTGCCTCAAATTAGCTGTGCTGTCTTAAGCAAGGCACCTGACCTTTCTGTATTTCATTTGCCCTATCTGGTGAATGCACCTAAAATGGTTAAGCCAGTCTGCATGCATGGTATGTAGCGGACTCAGAATAGCTGTTCTATAATTGGGTCATCTATGGACGTGATGCTGGGAGCCCCTGTAGAGGTCTTTCATCCCCAAAGGACTCCACATAGAAAATGAGAGGGCAAGGGCTGGGTGTGTAGCCTCTCTGGGGTGTAGCACCTGCTTTCACAAGGCCCTGAATTCCATCCCCAGCACTAGAGGAGGAGGGGGGGGAAGAGGAGGAAGGGCAGGAGGAAAAAAAAAAAAAAAGTATTGATTTAAACATGGACGACCTCAAGACTTCTGAAGAGAGAGAGAATAGTCTTTCTCATTAGGGAACTTGTAGTTGAATCTTCTGTCTCTGGCAGCCTAAATCATCCTATCTAATTCATACATAAAAGCTTGGGGCTACGGGCTGGAGAGATGGCTTAGCGGTTAAGCGCTTGCCTGTGAAGGCTAAGGACTCCGGTTCGAGGCTTGATTCCCCAGGACCCACGTTAGCCAGATGCACAAGGGGATGCACGCGTCTGGAGTTCGTTTTCAGTGGCTGGAAGCCCTGGCACGCCCATTCTCTCTCTCTCTCTCTATCCGCCTCTCTCTCTCAAATAAATAAATAAAAATGAACCAAAAAATATTTAAAAAAAAAAAAAAAAAAAGCTTGGGGCTAGAGAAGATGACTCAGCGGTTAAGGTGCTTGCCTACATAAAAGCCCCATTATTGTTTGACCACAAGAAATAATGTCACTTCATCCACAGGACACTCATATTTTTTTGTTTGGGTGTGTGAAGTGTGGTAGGTGAGTGTATAGAGCATGCACACGTGTATGCCATTGCGGGTGCCCTGGGAGCACATGTGTGGAGGGCAGAGAATGCCGGCTGTTTTTAACTTATCACATTTTCTTTAAAAATTTTTTAAATGTTATGTTATTTTTATTTGTTAGAGACAGAGGGAGAAGGAGAGAGAGGTTGCATGGGTGCTCCAGGGTCTCTAGCCACTGCAAATGAACTCCAGACGCATGTGCCACCTTGTGCATCTGGCTTACGTGGGACTTGGAGAATCAAACCTGGGTCCTTAGGCTTTGCAGGCAACTACCTTAACCGCTCAGCCATCTCTCCAGCCCCTTTTAAACATTTTTTTTTGTTTGTTTGTTTGTTTTGCAAGGTAGGGTCTCACTCTAGCTCATACTGACCTGGAATTCACTATGTAGTCTCAGGGTGGCCTCAAACTCACAGCGATCCTCCTACCTCTGCCTCCTGAGTGCTGGGATTAAGGGCATGCACCACCACACCCAGCAAAAACATTTTTATTTGAGAAAGAGGGAGAGGAAGAATGGACACTCCAGGACATGCAGCCACTGCAAATGAATTCCAGATGCAAGCACCACCTTGTGCATCTATCTTGGCTTACGTGGGTCCTGGGGAATCAAACCTGGGTCCTTTGGCTTAGCAGGCAAGCACCTTAACTGCTAAGCCATCTCTCCAGCCCTAACTTATCACATTTTCTTGAAATGGAGTTTCTCATTAAACCTGGTGCAGTAGTTTTTCAATCAGTCCAACTGACCAGCAAGTCCCCAGTGGTTTTCCTACCACCCCCCATCAACCCCACCCTCAGGACTGGGGTTACAGAAGTGCATGGCTATGTCCGGGTGTGGTGGTTTGATTCAGGTGTCCCCCATTAACTTAGGTGTTCTGAATGCCAGGTTCCCAGGCTGATGGAGATTTGGGAATTAATGCCTCCTGGAGGGAGTGTATTGTTGGGGGCTGGGCTTATGGGTGTTATAGCCAGTTTCCCCATGCCAGTGCTTGGCACACTCTCCTGTTGCTATTGTCCACCTTATGTTGGCCAGGGGGTGATGTCCACCCTCTGCCCATGTTGTCGTTTTTCCTGCCATCGTGGAGCTTCCCCTCCAGCCTGTAAGCCAAAATAAACCGCTTTTTTTTTTTTTCCCCACAAGCTGCTGTTGGTTGGGTGATATCTACCAGCAATATGAACCTGACTGCAACACCTGGGGTTTGTTTTTGCTTTGAAGCACATTCTTATTCTAGCCCAGGCTGCAGCCCAGGTTGGCCTCAAATTCATAGTGATCCACCTCAGCCTCCTGAGTACTAGGAGTACAGGCATGAGCCATTATGTCTGGCTACTGGCTTTTTAAAAAAATATTTTATTATTCATTTATTTGAGAGAGAGAGAGAGAGAAGAGGCAGATAGAAAGAGACAGTGGGCATGCCAGGGCCTCCTGCCCCTGCAAATGAACTCCAGACACATACACCCCTTTTTGCATCTGGCTTACATGGGTCCTGGGGAATTGAACCAGGGCCCTTAGGCTTCACAGGCAAATGCCTTAACTGCTAAGCCGTTTCCTCAGCCCCTACCTGGCTTTTTTTACATGTGGGCTAGAGATTGAACTCACCTCTGTACGCTTGGGCAGCAAGGGCTCTTAGTGGGTGAACCATCTCCCCAGCCCCTATTAACTTATTTATTTGGTGTGGTGTGGATGTGTGTGTGTGTATGCAATGTATACACGTATGTGTGTAGATGCACATGCCCCATGTGTATGTGTGTGGAGAACAGAAAAATGTTGGGTGTCTCCCCCTATTGCTTTTCTGCCACATTGCCTTGAGACAGGGTCTCTCACTGAACTTGGAGCTCGTTTTTTGGCTAGATTGGCTGACCAGCAAACCCCAACAAACCTCTTGACTCCGTAGCCCTCAGCACTAGCCTCAGTGCTGGGATTACAGGTGTGTACAGACAAGCGCAGTTTTTTTGTTGGTTTGCTTGTTTTTCGAGGCAGAGTCTCACTCTAGTCCAGGCTGACCTGGAATTCACTATGTAGTCTCAGGGTGGCCTTGAACTCATGGCAATCCTCCTACCTCTGCCTCATGAGTGCTGGGATTAAAGGCATGCACCACCACACCTGGCTAAGCCCAGCTTTCATATATATATATATATATATATATTTTTTTTTTTTTTCCCCCCAGAGGGAGAAAGAGGCTGATAGAGAAAAAGAGAGGGAGAGAATGGATGCACAGGGTCTCTAGCCATTGCAAAGGAACTTCAGACATATGCATCACCTTGGGTATCTGGCTTATGTGGGTACTAGGGAATTGAACCTGGGCCCTCAGGCTTCACAGGCAAGTGCCTTAACCACTAAGCCATCTCTCCAGCCCAAGCCCAGCTTTTTTTTGTTTGTTTGTTTGTCTTAGTTTTTCAAGGTAGAGTCTCACTGTAGCCCAGGCTGACCTGGAATTCACTATGTAGTCTCAGGGTGGCCGCAAATTCACAGCGATCCTCCTACCTCTGCTGGGATTAAAGGTGTGCGCCACCACACCCAGTTTCTTCTCTTTTCTTGTTTGAGGGGGGAGAAGAGAAGAGAGAATAGGCCTGCCAGGGCCTCCTCTCAGTGCAAATAAACTACAGGTGCATGTGCCACTTTGTGCATCTGGCTTTACATGAGTATTGGGATATTGAACCCAGGCCATCAGGCTTTGCAAGCAAGCAAATTTGATGCCACCCTGAGACTACCCTACCTCAAAAAATAAAACAAAAACAAAAGGGCCAGGCATGGTGGTGCATGCTTTTAATTATAGCACTTGGAAGGCAGAGGTAGGAGGATTACTGTGAGTTCAATGCCAGCCTGGGACTACAGAGTGAGTTCCAGATCAGCCTGGACTAGAGTTAGACCATACCTCGAAAAAGACCAATAAATAAATAAATAAAAATAAAATAAGAGGCTGGAGAGATAGCTTAGCAGTTAAGGCACTTGCCTGAGAAGCCAAACGACCTTGGTTCGATTCCCCAGGACCCACGAAAGCCAGATGCACAAGAGGACACATGTGTCTAGAGTTCATTTGCAGTGGCTAGAGGCCCTGGTGTGCCCATTCTCTCTTTCTCTCTATCTGCTTCTTCCCCCCTCCCACTCAAATAAATAAACTAATTAAATATTTAAAAAAAGAAAAAGCAAAATAAAAATTATTTTAGAAAAAGGTGTTGGAAAAAATCTGAAAAGAAAATGAAGATGGAGCTGGGCGTGGTGGCACACGCCTTTAATGCCAACGCTCCGGGGGCAGAGGTAGGAGGCTCACTGAAAGTTTGAGGCCAGCCTGAGACTACAGAGTGAATTGCAGATCAGCCTGGGCTAGAATAAGACCTTACTTCGGAAAAAAGAGAGAGAGAAAGAAAGCTCTATTTCCAGCGGCTTTGGGGTCCGTGGCAACATCAGTCTGGTTTTGCTTTCCCACTTAGCCTTGGGCCCTCAGCAGCAGGGCCTCTCAAAGCAACCTTATTTGTGCTCTAACACAAAGAAACCTGCACAGACTGTCCTGTTAGAGTTCAAAGGCAGGGAACAGTCCTGAGACAGTCCCAATCCCCAAGATGCCTCCAAGCCAGGCTGTCATTTCCCTCAGAGAATCCTTCAAATGTCATCTTTTTCTTTTTTAAATATTTTATTTTTAAACCGGGCATGGTGGTGCACACCTTTAATCCCAGCACTTAGGAGGCAGAGGTAGGAGGATCACAGAGAGTTCGAGGCCACCCTGAGACTACATAGTGAATTCCAGGTCAGCCTGAGCCAGAGTGAGACCCTACCTCGAAAAACCAAAAAACAAAAAACAAAATTATTTTTATATATTTATGAGAGAGTGAGAGAGAGAAATGGGTAATGCGCCACCATGTGCACCTGGCTTATGTGGGATCTCGGGAATCAAACCTAGGTCCTTAGGCTTTGTAGGCAAGCACCTTAACTGCTAAGCCATTTCTCCAGCCCTTTTCTTTTGTGAGAGACAGGCTCTCATTATTGCCCAAGATGGCCTCAAACTCACAGCAATCCATCTGCCTCAGTCCCTCAAGTGCTGAGATTACAGGTGTGAGCCACTACACCTAGCTTTCTACATTTCTGGATCAAAGACTGACAGATTTATGGCCCACAGTGAGCTCACCCTGGAAAACAACCCCATGAAATCTTGCCGTCATGAAACCAGACTCTTGGAGATCATCAGCAAGGGTCCAAAATTGAGGCTTGGAGCTGAAGAGATGGCTTAGGGGTTACAGGCGCTTGCCAGTGAAACCTAAGGACTCATAGTCAACTCTCCAGATCCCACGTAAGCCAGACACACACATGATGCACACGTGCAAGGTGGCACAAGTGTTGGGAGTTAGATTACAGCTGCTGGAGGCCCTGGTGCGCCAGTTTTCCTCTCTCTCTCTCATAAAAAAAAGGCCAGTCTGTTGGGCTTGCCTCAAAAATAAAACAACCACCACCAAAAAATTGGGTTTTGCCCCCTTCTTTGCCAGTCCCAAAAGAAGAAATCCCTCTGATGCAGCTATGCAGTGTCGCAGCGCCCCCTGCTGGCAGGCACTGACTCTAGCCAGCTCCCCCCGGAATTCGCTGCCTGAGGAAAGTTGGATGCTGGGTGAAGTGGACCAGGTTCCCTTCAGAAGGCCATTCCCCTCAGAAACAGTGATGATTCTTCCTGATCCTCCTGAAAATTGGTTAAGAAAACAACTTAAGTCAAAAGTGTGAGCCAGGCATGGTGGCACACGCCTATAATCCCAGAACTTGGAGGCAGAGGTAGGAGGATCTCCGTGAGTTCAAGGCCACCCAGAGACTACATGATGAATTCCAGGTCAGCCTGAGCTAGAGGGAGACCCTACCTTAAAAAAAAAAAAAAAAAAAAGTAGTGCTGTAGCCCAGTGTGGTGGAGCATGCATCTAATCCCAGCACTTGGGAGACCGAGGTAGGAGGATCACCACGAGTTTGAAGGCCAGCCTGGGCTACAGATCAAGTTCCAAATCTACAGACCTTGCCTCAAAAAGACAAAAACAGCTAGGAGTGGTGGTGTAAGACTTTAATTCCAGCACTCAGAAGGCAGAGGTAGGACGATTGCTGTGAGTTCGAGGCCACCCTGAGGCTACGTAGTGACTTCCTTCCTGGACTAGAGTGAGACCCTACCGGGGGGGGGGGGAGACAGAAACAGTGGGGCTGGGGAGATTGCTCAGCCATTAAAGGTGCTTTCTTCCAAAGCCTTTGAACCTAGCTTCAATTCCCCAGCACCTATGTAAGCCAAGCACAAAAAGTAGCACCAAGTGACCTCAGTGCGCCCATGCATACACACTGTGCAAATAAATAAACTTTTTAAAAGTAAAGTAAAAACCGGGCTGGGGATGTAGCTCAGTTCGTAGAATATCTCCTTAGCCCTCACAAAGTTCTGAGTTGGATTCCCAGCACTGCATAAGCCTGGTGGGGCAGTACATGCTTGTAATCTCCATGCTTAGGAGGTGGAGATAAAAGAAATTGGTGCTGGGGAGATGGCTCAGTGGTTAAAGGTGCTTGCTTGCAAAGCCTGATGGCCTGGGTTTAATTCCCCAGTGCTCACGTAAAGCCAGACACGCAGGGTGTCACGATGCATCTGGAGTTGTTATGCAGCAGCAGGAGGCCCTTACTTGCTCACTCTCACTTTCTCTCTCTCTCTGTTTCTCTTGTAAATAAATAAAAAATATTAGCCGGGCGTGGTGGCGCACACTTTTACTCCTAGCACTATGGAGGCAGAACAAGACCCTACCTCGAAGAACAACAATAAAATTTAAATAAATAAATAAAGCTGCCAATCACTTGGTCAAGACACACACCCCCCGCCACATACAAGCATGATAAGAAGGTGGGCAGAATAGTAATAATAATAATAAAAAGCCATGTTGCATGCAGTTCAATGGGAGAGAGAGGAATCACCAGTGAAAACACTCAACAGTGGACACTACAAGCCTTATATTTGGCCAGCCAGGCCAAATGAGCCAATGGGTGCAATAGTGGCACGTCTGGTATGGGTGAAACCAGCCACCCTTTAATTTGACTGGAGACCCACTCCATGAGAGGGAATATATTCCTGATACTGAAAACCTACAACAGGGGTAAGTCATGAGCCCTAGGGGTGTAACATCTGCTGCTGTCTGGCTAAAAGTATATACTATGCTCACCAAACTGCCCAGTAAGTGTGGGGAACCACTGGACACTAGGAAAGCAAAAGTACCTCCATCTTAAATAATGACTCCATTTTGTAATAAGTTGTCTGTTCTGGAAAGTCGCAAGGTCTGCAGTTGTTAACCCATGCACGGAAAAAGAATAATGTAACCCATAAAGAATGAGAAAGTCGTTATCTCATGGCTTTGGGGCCGGGGCCTTATCCTGTGAAACATCTTGTGCCTTTGGGGCCGGAACCTTATCCTATTGAAACGGAACTGTAGCAATACCTAAACTGTTGACAAACTTCCCTGTTCTGCTGCATAAGAGGCACCCTGAGAAAAATCAAAATTGGCAGCTTGATCAGACTCCTGTCGGTTCCTTGTGTCTCTTGTCCCTTTCATTCCAGGTTTTCTGGGGTCCGTGCTCCCGTTGAAGCCCCGCTGGCCGGGGCAACTGGCGCCCAAACGTGGCGCACGAACCTAGGATCGCCTGAAACACCGTCTGCTACCTGCCCATTGGGATGCCGAACCGAGGCCGCCGCAACCCAGAGAGGGGGTTAGACACTGGCCCGCTAGTGATCACCACGGAGTCGCCCGCCCGTGAGACAGATCCGTTGGAACACTCGGACGGTGAGGTAAGATAAGATTTTTTCTTTACCATGGGACAAGCATTTTCAAAAGAAGACTCTTTTGTGACTGGGCTAAAACAAGCTCTCAAGGTACGAGGAACTAGGGTTAAAAGAAAAGATTTAAAGATATTTTTAGATTTTATTGGTGATCTCTGTCCTTGGTTCCCAAAGGAAGGGACTATAAATGAAAAAACTTGGTTAAGAGTTGGAGATTGTTTACGTGATTATTTTGAAACCTTTGGCCCCGAAAAGGTCCCTGTTTCTGCCTACTCTTATTGGAATCTTATAAATGATGTTCTCAAGGTCCACAATCATTCTATGGCTGTACGGGTTCTTGTTAATGAGGGAGAGGCTGCTCTTAAACGCTCTTCTAGGCCCCCTTCTGCTTGCGCCTCTGTCATTGTTGAAGATGAAACTCAAAAGAGACCTAAATCTCCTGCCTCTGAAAAGCCTTCCTGCCACCTTTATCCTTCACTAGTGGATCTTGAAGCTGGTGAAGTTGGTGAAGCTGGTTCCCCCCTTCCCCCGTTGCTTGATGTAGGCCCCACCAATAAACCTCCTCTAGTACCTCCTCCCTATTGCCCGCCACTCTGCGCTCCTGTTCTCGACCGCTCCGCCGCCTTACTTCCCTCTGCGCCTGCTGAACCTCTCGCTGACTCTCCTTTCGCAGAACTACAGTCTGCCACATTAGCTTCTGTCTCTGACCTCCGTAGGGCACTTCAGGATAAAAAACTTCAGCTGCAGCTTCTCCAGGAACTTGATTCTGTCACAAAAGAACTTGCTGCCTTTTCTAATCCTTTCTTTGACAGCCGTAGGCGCAAACCAAAAGCAGACGCACACACCCGCAATACTGGCTTTCTTGCTTTTCCTGTTACTCGCACACAGGCCCGCTCTGATTCCGCTTCTGCTTCCCTCTCTGCGTCCAATACGGACTCTGATGAGGAGCCTGCTCCCTCGGCTGCTCCAGCTGATGGGAATGCTGCCTCCTCTGATTCTGAGGATGAACCTGCCCCGGAGTCTGTTCCCCAACCTAAATATAAAACTCTTAATTTAAAGTTTCTTGAGCGACTAAAAGCGGCCGTCTCTAATTACGGGCCCACAGCTCCCTTTACTCTCACTCTTCTGGAAAGCTATAGTGACAAGTGGCTTACGCCTAATGACTGGAATCGCCTTGCTCGTGCGGCTCTCTCTGGTGGAGATTTTGTTCTATGGCGCACTGAATTTAATGAGAACTGCTCTGACTTTGCTCGCTGTAATTTACAAAAGGCTGTTTCTAAAAATTGGACAAAACAAAAATTGTTGGGGGAACATCCCTACGATTCCAACGAACGGCAAGCACACTATCCCCCTGGACTTTTAGCTCAAATACAACAGGCAGGCCTCGCCGCCTGGAGGCACCTCCCTCCTAAAGGGGCCGCCACCACCTCCCTGGCTAATATTAGACAGGGTCCAGAAGAGCCTTACAGTGACTTTATTAGTAGACTTAATGAAACTGCTGAGCGCCTTTTTGGTGTTGGGGAGACCAACAGCCCCTTTATCAAACACCTGGCCTTTGAGAATGCTAATCCTGCTTGTCAGTCTATTCTCCGCTCTCACAAGCGGGAGTCCATATCTGATTATATCAAGTTATGTGCAGGCGTGGGCTCCTCCCACGCCATGGGATTAGCAATTGGAGCTGCTCTCCGTTCTGCTGGTCTCACTCAGGGTACGAAAACATGTTATAATTGTAAACAACCTGGACATTTCTCTCGTGAATGCACTGCTCCTAAACAGCTTTCTGTTTCTCACCACCCTCACCCCTTAAAAATTCACCCTCTCCCAGGGAAGGCTCCCTGCCCCCTGAGGATTTGTCCTTTCCTTTTCAGGACTATGGCTGCCCCTGCTTTCGTTGGCCTCTTGCTCCTGGCATCTGGATTGATCACTGCTGGCCATCAATCCATGAATTTCACCTGGACCGTGCTCAGTGAAGTCGGTGATGTGATCTGGACACACTCTACGGTTTCTCAGACCATCCCTTGGCCGACCCTAACTCCAGACCTCTGCAAAATGGCCCTCGGCAGCCTGAACGCTTGGGGACTTGGCACCATTTTTACACAACATACTGCTCCTGAAATTGATCTTCACCACTCTTATGGTGAAGGGGATGTTATAATTCTTATCAGAGGTCCTACTTACAGTCTTTCTCCCTCTATGCCGCCCCCCGGCCTAGGTGCCGAACCTTCGCCCTAGTTAGCGGGCATGCCCCATATCTCCTCCCTTATTGCCACTTATCTAAACTTAAAATGATCTGAGTGACTCCCCTCCGACAGGAACTGCATAGGATTCAGACCTGTGCATGTTGACTCACAAATGTGTGAGTACAATATGGGCACCAACATGGGTGCGAGGCATAGCACCGCAAGGGAAGGTCCCCTTTGACCACTTCTGAATTCCCTGAGAGTCAAACCTGACTTGCATGGAGGTTGGTACCATACTTTCTGTGTTGGCTCTGCCTCCCCTCCCCAAAAGGTACCAAGAGCAACCAAGGTGGGGTATGAACCCCACGGGAGGAGTCAGGTCACTGCTCCCCCAGTTGGTTACAGGCCCACCGTGAAATCACGGGACCCTGGGAGTCCTACCAAAATTTACAAAAATTGGCCACCACAGAAAACACCTTCTAAAACTAATAGAAAGGGAGGAGATGTGGGGAACCACTGGACACTAGGAAAGCAAAAGTACCTCCATCTTAAATAATGACTCCATTTTGTAATAAGTTGTCTGTTCTGGAAAGTCGCAAGGTCTGCAGTTGTTAACCCATGCACGGAAAAAGAATAATGTAACCCATAAAGAATGAGAAAGTCGTTATCTCATGGCTTTGGGGCCGGGGCCTTATCCTGTGAAACATCTTGTGCCTTTGGGGCCGGAACCTTATCCTATTGAAACGGAACTGTAGCAATACCTAAACTGTTGACAAACTTCCCTGTTCTGCTGCATAAGAGGCACCCTGAGAAAAATCAAAATTGGCAGCTTGATCAGACTCCTGTCTTGCTGTCGGTTCCTTGTGTCTCTTGTCCCTTTCATTCCAGGTTTTCTGGGGTCCGTGCTCCCATTGAAGCCCCGCTGGCCGGGGCAAGTAAGCACTTCTTTTAATATTAATACCCATATATTAATGCTACTCTCACTTTTGGCTAGAGAACCTTCTCTTTTCAGATGGCAGTGACCCTGGGATGACTCCAAAGGCACCATGGTGCTGAGAAGAAGTGACAGAGGAGTGCTCAGCACTGCAATATCTCTATCACACCTTCCATGGCTCAGGGTGCATTGTGGAAAAGGTGGTGACAAGAATGTAAGAGCCAACGGAAAGGTAGGACTCCTTACAACGTGTTCCTCCAGACACAAAATCGCCCGGATATCCATGACCTCACAGTGGCTGACACTACCTACACAAGACCATCATAATAGGAAGAAAAGATCATGACATGAAAATAAAAGAGAGGCCAGGTATGGTGGCACATGCCTTTAATCCCAGCACTTGGGAGGCAAAGGTAGGAGGATCACCATGAGTTCAAGGCCACTCTGAGACTACATAGTGAATTTCTGTTCAGCCTGGGCTAGAGTGAGACCCTACCTCAAAAAAGCAAAAAAAAAAAGAAAGAAAGAAAGAAAGAGACAGATTGAGAGGGGAAGGGGATATGAAAAGTGGGGGGAGGGAGGACATTACCATGGGATATTACTTACAATCATGGAAGTTGTTAATAAAAAATAAGTTAATTAAAAAAAGAAACAAGCAAGCCGGGCGTGGTGGTGCACGCCTTTAATCCCAGCACTCAGGAGGCAGAGGTAGGAGGATTGCTGTGAGTTTGAGGCCAGCCTGAGACTACATAGTGAATTCCAGGTCAGCCTGGGCTAGAGTGAGAGCCTACCTTGAAAAACCAAAAAAATAAAAAGGAACAAAAATAATAAAAAAAATAAAAAGATTACTGTTAGCTACATAGGGAGTTTGCTCTCTTAGCAGTGTGTCAGTCTCATAGTGAGTTCCAGGCTAGCCTGAGCTGCATGAGACGCTGCTTAAAAAGAAGGTGGTGGTTCACTCCTGTAATCCCAGCTCTCAGGAGACTGAGACAGGAAGATCACCTTGAGTTCAATGACTCTGGGCTACAGAGTGAGTTCTAGGTCACCTTGGGTTAGAGTGAGACTCTACCTCAAAATACACAAAAAAAAAAAAAAAAAATATATATATATATATATATATATATATATATATATATATCACCAGCAATAAATTAGACTTGATCAATTCCTTGGTGTCCAAGGGATCTACAGAGTCTTTCACACCTTCCTGTCCTCCAGCCTGTCTTGGGCTCAGAAATTGTATCCTTTGGGTTAACACTGTGCTCAGACCTAGCTTCGCCCTCCAGATCACAAGTTCCTGAAGACAAGGGTCAGGCGCGAGCCTCGCTGGAACAGCGGAGCTCTGCAGAGGCTGCTCAATGGACTTCCAGCCACACGGAATGTGGAGCCCACCGCACTACTGAGAATGAAGCCCTGCTGAAACCAAGATCAATCTGCCATTTCTTTTCTGTTGTTGTTGTGTTTCGAGGTAGGGTCTCACTCCAGCCCAGGCTGACCTGGAACTCACCGTGTAGGCTCCATGTGGAGTGGAGAGCACATCTCCATATGCTGAACATCGAGATGGGAGAGGAGTCTTGTGGGTTTTCTGTTAATTTTCTTTTTTTTTTTTTTAAGTGAGAGAGAGAGAATTGACAAGCCAGGGCTTCCAGCCACTGCAGCTGAACTCCAGGTGCATGCCCCAACTTGTGCACGTGCGTGACCTTGCACACATGTGTCTGGCTTATGTGAGTTCTGGGGAGTTGAGCCCGGGTCCTTAGGCTTCCCAGGCAAGCACCTTAACTGCTAAGCCATCTCTCCAGCCCGGAAGTCTTGTTTTGTTGAGATAAAAATCTTATTATTCAGCCCAGGCTGACTTCCAGCTTGTGGTCCCCACCACACAGGGCCACAGGAGGAAGTCTTTAGTAACTCCTCCATGTTTTCCAGGCCTCTAAGAACAAGAGCCTGCTTCCTTCCTCTGCCCACACCCCAAGGCCCACAGGAGGTGCTAGACCCCCCTGCCTGGCTCAAGGGTGAGAATGCAAAGGGGCAGGGAGAGGGTCTTGAGGGGCAGATGGGGCAAGGAATGGGTCCCGCTCAACAGAAAAGGGGCTTCAGCATTGTGGGGCTGAGGGGAAGGAGGAGGTTGTGTGACAGAGGATGAGAGACAGGGAAACCCTAAGAGGCAAACTGAAGGGAGATGCAGAGGCTGGAAGCGGCTGGCCTTCACCCTAGCCCCAGCACAGCCACCCCTAGCGGGAGAAGCACACCAGCTTCCCCCTCCCTATTTTACTAAGTACCTCCTCTCATAAGATTTACCAGCTGAGGCCCACACACTGGGATCCAAGCGACACCTCGTGGCCATTTCTGGAACTGTTCACCCACGCTAAACTGGCACTAAAGGTTCAAGGACAGAAGGAACCTAGAGAGTTCTCCAATTGACCTCACCTCTGCCCTTCTCCTTCTTCCTTCCTTTCCTCCCTCCCTCCCTCCCTTCCTGCCTTTCTTTTTTATCATCCCATGTTCTCCTTTCCTTTTTCCTTGAAGTGCCAGGGACGGGGCTCAGGCTCTTTTACATGTAAGGCAAGCCCTCTGCCATTGAGCTTCATCTCCAGCCCTCCTTTTCATTTATTGAGCACTAACTGTTTACTATCTATGCTCCGTGTGCCTGTCTGTCTTCCTTCCTTCCTTTCTTTCTTTCTTTCTTTCTTTCTTTCTTTCTTTCTTTCTTTCTTTCTTTCTTTCTTTCTCTTTTTCCCGAGGTAGGGTTTCACTCTAGCTCAGGCTGACCTGGAATTCACCATGTAGTCTCAGGGTGGCCTTGAACTCACGGTGATCCTCCTACCTCTGCCTCCCAAGTGCTGGGATTAAAGGTGTGCACCACCACGCCCAGCTTTTATTATTATTATTTTTTTATTTGACAGAGAAGGGGGCGGGAAGGGAGGGAGAGAAGAAGCAGATCGAGAGGGAATGGGCACGCCAGGGCCTCTACCCACTGCAAACAAACTTCAGACACATGTGCCACCATGTGCATCTGGTTTATGTGGGTACTTGGAAATCGAACTCAGGGTTCTTAGGCTTTGTAGGCAAGCACCTTAACTGCTAATCCATCCCTCCAGCCCCACATTTATTTCTTGGGACAGAAGAGAGAGGGAGAGAGAATTGGTATGCCACGACCTCCAGCCACTGAAAACAAACTCCAGACACATGCACACTATGCATGCAGCTTTACTCGGGCACTGGGGAAATCAAACCAGAGTCATTAGGCTGTGTAAGCAAGTGCCTTAACCACTAAGCCTAAACATTTTTTTGTAGATAATGCCAGTAAACTGGGAGTGATGGCATGCCTCTTTAATCCCAGCACTCAGCAGGCAGAGGTAGGAGGGTCACTGTGAATTCAAGGCCAGTTTGGGACTACAGAGTGAGTCCCAAGTCAGCGTAGGCTTTAGTGAAACCCTACCTTAAAAAAAAAAAAATTGAGTGGGGTATGGTGGCACACATCTTTAATCCCAGCACTCAGGAGGCAGAGGTAGGAGGATCACTGTGAGTTCAAGGCCACCCTGAGACTACATAGTGAATTCTAGGTCAGCCTGGGCTAGAGTGAGACCCTACCTCGAAAACAAAAAGAAAGGGGCGGCTGGAGCAATAGCTTAGCATTTAAGGCAATTGCAATGTCTGGGAGCCCTTGTGCGTCCATTCTTTATATATATCTGCCTCTTTCTCTCTCTCTCAAATAAATAAAATAAATAAAATTAAATAAAATAAATAAATAAAATAAAATTAAAAATAGTGATACTACCATTTTACAGATGAAGAAAATGAGTCACAAAAAGATGAAGTTATTTTCCTAAGCCCATGCAACTAGGAAACAGACCATGATAACTTTCTCTGTACAGGACAGGAACGGTGGGGTAGATGGTCCTGGCCTTCAACAGCCAGCTGAGCCTGGGAGAGTTCAGCTTCCGAGTCTTTGCAATTCTTCTGAGCACGGGGGCTTTGAGAGCACGAAGGAGGCATCTGGATGGCACAGGGTCTTCAGAGCAGTCTTGCTGGAGGATAGAGGACGGCACTGCAGAGCGAGGACCTCTGAGATAGGTAGGGAAGACATGCCAGGGAGAGGCCATGGCATGAGTCATGGAGGGGAGACCTGCATGGTGATATGCCCTGGGATTCTTAAACCTGAAGGAAGACTAAAGGGGAAAGCCTAGCAGGGGATTAAAGTAGCAAGTCATAAAAATCAAATTCTAGGGAGCCGGGCGTGGTGGCGCACACCTTTAATCCCAGCACTCGGGAGGCAGAGGTAGGAGGATCGCCGTGAGTTCGAGGCCACCCTGAGACTCCATGGTGAATTCCAGGTCAGCCTGGGCTAGAGTGAGACCCTACCTCGAAAAACAAAAAAAAAAAAAAAAAAAAAAATCAAATTCTAGAGCTGGAGAGATGGTTCACTGGTTAAAGGCGCTTGCCTGTGAAGCCTAAGGACCCACGTTTGACTCCCCAGAACCCATGTGAGCCAGATACACAAGATGACACATGCACACAGGGGACGCATGTATCTGGAGTTTGTTGCAGTGGCTAAGGCCCTGGCGCACCATTTCTCCTCTCTCTCTCTCTCTCTCTCTCTCTCTCTTGCTCTCTCTCTCATTAAAAAAAAAAAAAATCAAACTCTAAGCTGGGCATGGTGGTATACACCTTTAATCCCAGCACTTGGGAGGCTAAGGTAGGAGGATTGCCATGAGTTTGAGGCCAACCTGAGACAGCATAGTTAACTTCAGGTCAGCCTGGACTAGACTCTACCACAAACAAACAAACAAACAAAAAATTATGAGTGGAAAGATTGCTTAGTGGTTAAGGTGCTTGCCTGTGAAGCCTAAGGACCCAGGTTCGTCTCCCCAGAACCCATGTAAGCCAGACACAGAAGGTGACACATGCGCACAAGGTGACACATGCATACAAGGTGGTGCACGCATCTGCAGTTTATAGCTAGAGGCCCTGGCACACCAATTTTCTCTATCTCACTCTCTCTCATTAAAAAAAAAAATGATTTATTTGGGCCAGGTGTGGTGGCACATGCCTTTAATCCCAACACTTGGGCAGAGGTAAGAGGAGGATTGCTGTGAGTTCGAGGCCACCCTGAGACTACATAGTGAATTACAAATCAGTCTGGGCTAGAGTGAGACCCTACCTTGAAAAACCAAAAAAAATATTTTTTTTGCGGGGCGGTGGTGGCTGGAGAAATTGCTCAGTGGTTAAGGCACTTGCCTGCAAAGACAAAGAACACAGGTTCAATTCCCCAGGATCCATGTAAGCCAGATGCACAGGTGGCACATGTGTCTGGAGTTCATTTGCAGCGACTGGAGGCCCTGGCACACCCATTCTCTCTAGCTTCCTCCCCCCCACCTCTTCTATCTCTCTTAAATAAATAACATTTTTTTTCAAGGTAGGGTCCCACTCTACTCAGGCTGACCTGGAATTCACTCTGCAGTCTCTGGGTAGCCTTGAACTCACGACGATCCTCCTACCTCTGCCTTCAGAGTGCCGGGATTAAAGGCGTGCACCACCACAACTGGCTTATAAAAATAATTTTAAAAAATTATTTATTTGCAAGCAGAGAGGAAGAGGGAGGAGATGGGCTCTACAAGTCCTCCAGCCAGGCAAACTCCAGATGCATTCGTCACTTTGTGTATTGGCTTTCCATGGGCACTGGGGAATCGAACCCAGGCCTTCAGGCTTTGCAAGCAAGCACCTTTACCTGCAGACCCATCTCGCCAGCCGTCCTGCTGATGTTGTTTCTGTTCCTAATTGCCCGATGGGGATGTTGCAAAATGAGATGAGGGGCAAAGCACAGACATTTAGGTCTCCCTACTTGGCTCTGGACCTGATGACTTCTTGGGCATGGCCACCAGGGGGCAGTAGTAGGTCCCAGTGGACTCGGGAGAAAACCTGAGACCTTTGACACTCCTTGTAGTTCATTCTTTCCCCAAGTGTACAGCTTTTTGTTTGTTTGTGTGTGTGTGTGTGTGTGTGTGTGTGTGTGTGTGTGTGTGTGTTTTGAGATAGGGTCTCACTCTAGTCTAGGCTGACCTGGAACTCATGCTGTAATCCCAGGATGGCCTCAAACTCAACCATCCTCCTACCTCTGCCTCCTGAGTGCTGGAATTAAAGGCATGCGCCACCATACTCGGCTGAGCCAGGGTCTCACTGTTACTGAGGCTGACCTGAGAGCCTTCTACCTCATCCTCCCAAGTGCTAGATTACAGGAGGGAGCTGCCACGCTCAGTGAAGTTCTTAACGATAGGGCACCAGCTGAACATAGACCTGTGTGCCTGCACTTTTAGCACTCAGAAGGCTGAGGCAGGAGGCTTGTGAGTTTGAAGCCAACCTGAGCTACATAGTGAAATTCTGTCTCATAAAAAAGGAGGGGGGGCTGGAGAGATAGCTTAGCAGTTAATGTGTTTGCCTGCAAAGCCTAAAGACCCAGGTTGGATTCCCCAGATTCCACATAAACCAGATGTACGTGGTGGTACATGCGTCTGGAGTTCGTTTGCAGTGGCTAGAGGTCCTGGCGTGCCCATTCTCTTTCTCTCATAAATTAAAATAAAATATACTTTTTCTAAAAGGATGAGGGAAGCCGGGCATGGTGGCACACACCTTTAATCCCAGCACTTGGGAGGCAGAGTTAGAAGGATCACTGTGAGTTCGAGGCCACCCTGAGACTACAGAGTGAATTCCAGGTCAGCCTGAGCTAGAGTGAAACAGTACCTGGGGGGGGGTGGATATGAGGGGAGGGGTTCTCATGAACTCCACCCCTCTCTGAGGAGCTATTGTCAGGTAATGGTTGCTGGGGAAGGGGAGACATTGTCTTCAGGAGTGTGACTACTGGTAGGTTGCCCATGCTCCTGTAAATAACCCCACCCATGCTCATGCAAGCAACCCAAATTAAACACTGTGGATCAAAAAAATTTTAGGGATAGGCCAGGCGTGGTGGTGCACACCTTTAATCCCAGCATTTGGGAGGCAGAGGTAGGTGGGTCACCATGAGGCCACCCTGAGATGGCTACATAGTGAATTCCAAGTCAGCCTGGACCCTACCTCAAATACACACACACACACACACACACACACACACAACCCAAAAAACTGGGAAAGCCAGGCATGGTGACACATGCCTTTAATCCCAGCACCTGGGAGGCAGAGGTAGGAGGATTACCATGAGTTCAAAGCCACCCTAAGACTACATAGTGAATTCCAGGTCAGCCTGAGCTAGAGCAAAACCCTACCTCGAAAAAAAAAAAAAATGGAGGAGGAGCTGGAGAGATGGCTTAATGATTCAGGCACTTGCCTATAAAGCCAAAGGATCCAGGTTCAGTTCCCCAGTACCCATGTAAAGCCAGCTGCACAAGGTAGCATCTGGAGTTCATTTACAGTGGCTAAAGGCTCTGGCATGCCCATTCTCTCTATCTGTCTATCTCAAATAAATAAAATTTAAAACAAATTTTTAAGGCTGGAGTGATGTCTTAGTGGTTAAGGCACTTGCCTTTGAAGCCTAAGGACCCAGGTTCAATTCCCCAGTACACACATAAAGCCATATGCACAAAGTGGTGCATACATCTGGAGTTTGTTTGCAGTGGTGGCCCCCCTCTCTCATGGCAAATAAATAAATAAATAAATAAAATTTTAGGGCTGGAGAGATGGCATGTGTCTGGAGTTCATTTATAGTAGCTAGACACCCTGGCATGCCCATTCTCTCTTTCTGTCTCTCTCTGCCACTTTCACTCTCCATCAAACATTAAATAAAATGTTGAAAGAAAACAAAACAAAACAGGGGCTGGGGAGATGGTTTACCAGTTAAGGCACTTGCCTGTGAAGCCTAAGGACCCAGGTTTGATTCCCCAGTACCCACTTGAGCCAGATACACCTGGTGGTGCATGTGTCTGGTCTTTGTTTGCAGTGGCTAGAGACCCTGGCATGCCCATTCATTCTCTTTCTCTCTCTCCTCCCTCACATAATTAAAAAAAACATATATATTTAAAGAAAAAACAAGGTGTGGTAGAGCAGGCCAGGAGGACCTCTGAGGGAGAAATATCTCAGGCAGAAGGAACAGTGAATGCAAAGTTCCTGGGACAAGACAATGCCAGCCAGTTCAAGGTGCTGAGGGGGAGGAGGTGGGTCACAGAGGTGAAGCAGTGAGGGAGCCCGGCATAGTAAGGCCACACAGGCCACTGGATGCCCACAGGAAGAGGTGACATGTGGTGGCAAAGACACACCATGGGAGAGAGGCACTGAGCCAACCATCAGACAACTTAGTTGGTAGCTCATTACCCAACCACACCTCCCACGCTACACTATGAATTAATATTTTCTATAAATCCTGTAATTATCTTGTGAATAGTACAATTATATTGCATTGCATTTCGTGTGTGTTAAAAGCCTTCATTGTCAAATGTAAACATTTAAAATCAACCATGTTTTCTGTAAACTTTTTTAAAGTATATTTTATTTATTTGTTTATTTATTTGAGAGAGAGAAAGAGGCAGAGAGAGAGGATGGACACGCCAGGGCCTCCAGCCACTGCAAATGAATTCTAGATGCATGCGCCCCCTTGTGCATCTGGCTTACGTGGGTACTGGAGAATCGAACGGGGATCCTTTGGCTTTGCAGGCAAACGCCTTAACTGCTTAGCCATCTCTCCAGCCCCCCCCCCTTTTCTTTTATCAAGGTAGGGTCTCACTCTAGCCCAGGCTGACCTGGAAGTCACTATGTAGTCTCAGGGCAGCCTCGAACTGTTGGTATTCCTACCTCTGCCTCCAGAGTGCTGGGACTAAAGGTGTGCAACACTACACCCAACATTTTTATTTAATATACTGGAAGCCTTAAACTTAGAAGCAGTGGGGACTTTTCTTGACCCCTAAAAGGCCCTGGGGGGGGGGAAGGCCTGCACCACACCTACACACACTCACACTCATACAGTCTCACACTCATACAGTCTCCCACACTCTCGCTAACCCTCACTCACCCACAATGCCAGGCCAGAGCCCAGAGCTGGGAGTCAGAGACCTAGTCCTCTACCACCTGAGACAGGTCACTGTACTACTATCTTTTACTCCCTTGCCCAGCCCATGACACTAGACACAAATTTTCATCTTCATGGTCCTTCAGTACAAGATGAGCTAATGGATTAGTGTGTCCATTTTATAGGCAACTATGCGGAGGCCTTGGGAAGTATCTACTCAGAGAGCTGCTGAGCAGAGCCTACAGGAGACAAAGCAAGGGCTGGGAAGTTTCAATAGTTTAAAGGAGAGGGGAGAGGGGAGGGGGGCCGCAGTGGCTGTGTGGCTTGGCGGTAAAGGACTTGCCTAGCATGTGTGAGGCCTTAGTTTCATCCTCAGCACTGCAAAAATAGAACGAATGAAAGAAGAGAGAGAGAAAGGGAGGGAAGAAGGAAGGAAGGAAGGAAGGCAAGTTGGGTGTGGTGGCACACACCTTTAATCCCAGCAGAGGTAGGAGGATCTCCCTGAGTTCGGGGCCACCCTGAGACTACATAGTGAATTCCAGGTCAGCCTGGACTGAAGCCAGACCCTACCTGGGCAGGGGGGAGAAGAAAGAAGAGCTGGGGAGATGGTTCAGTGGTTAAGAGCACTTGTTGTACTGCATGGTGGCACAAGCCTTTAATCCCAGCACTAGGGAGGCAGAGGTAGGAGGATCGCTGTGAGTTCGAGGCCACCCTGAGACTCCATAGTGAATTCCAGGTCAGCCTAGGCTAGAGTGAGACCCTACCTCGAAAAAAAACAAACAAATAAAGAAAGAGCACTTGTTGCACAAGCCTAGAACTGGAGTTGGGATTCCTCAGAACCCATGTAAAGTCAGACACAAATAGCCACCCATGGCAACTGAACACGGAGCCAGGAGAATCCTTAAGCTGGTGGCAATAGCAACAGAGAGAGAGAGAGAGAGAGAGAGAGAGAGAGACCCTGTGTCAAACAACATTTAAGACGAGGACTGACACCCCAAGATTGTCCTCTGACCGCCACACGTGTGCTCTGGCACACACACAAAAGGAAGATGAGAGGGGCAGAAGAGATCCAGCACCAGCTCCTTAGAGCCTGGGGCCTCGGGCACACCTGGATTTGAATCCCGCCCCACATGTATTTACCTTGGCTTCATTACTGAGCCTCCTGGAGCCTCAGCATCCAAAGTCTGCACAATGGCCATGATGATAGTTTCCACCTTGTGATCTTGTTGTGCTGCGTGAATAAGTGATGGGCTCAAACTACTGTCCTTATTATTATCGTTATTATCATTATTTTCAGTCTTACCAAGTCTCATGATCCTGGAGTTATGAGAACGGCCTGCTCAGGTCATGCCCAGGCTGACCTCACGTGCAGTGTGGCTTCTCCTAGCTGTGGGGACAGTAGTTATTTTGGCGGTCACTGTGACTAGGCTGGGCCTTCCTCTCACTCCTGTCATGGTCTACAGTGGCTCCTGGTCACTGGCCCCTCCATTCAGTCTGGCTTTCCTCTTTCTCCTGGTGGGCAAGGCTGGTACTATCCCTACCCCCGAGCTGACACACCATGTGCCAGCTCATCTCCCGCTCTCTCTCTCTCTTTCTCTCTGTCACACACACACACACACACACACACACACACACACACACGGACAGAGGTTGGACTAAGGGTTGGAAGAAAAAAACACTGAGCCCAGAAAGGAGGGAGGCTCCCAAAGGGCCCAAGTTTCACCTCAGCAAGCCTGACGTGCTGCAGACATGGAGAAGCCTTATCCCATTGCCTCCCCTGGAGACCCTGGATGTTGCGCATGTCAGCCCAAGGGCCCTGGTGAGGTGGGGTGAAGCAGTCAGGAGGCCATGTCAGCTGACTCCTGCTGCCCAAGCCGGCCCAGGGAGGAGAGAGCTCTCAGCCAAAGGACCCACCAGCCTCCCCTCGAGGCCGCAGAATTTGCCTGGGGTGCTGTGTTCCTATTGCCTGTCCATATAACCTTTGTGTTCCCTGAGGGGTGAGGGTAGAGCATGTTGTACCCCCCTCCCCAGCGGCACCAGCCTGGGCACATACGCCTGTCCCTAGGGGGCTTAGGCTCCCTCAGAGATCCAAAGGCCAGTCTGTGAATGGGGGAAGAGGGACTCTGCAGGGAGTCTACCACCTTGGCCAGGTTGGCCAAGGGCTGCTCTGGTTCTGAGTTGAAGCTGGTGAGCCAGCATTTGGTAAAGCCACCAGCCTGCGGGCTCAATTTTACACCACCCTTGTCTTCCCACCAAGAACCTGGCAGGAGAGAAGAGGTACTGGTGATGGTCATGGAGGGCTGGACACGCCACGTGAGCTGTGTCTTTCATGTGGTCATTCCACAAACATGCGTGCAGCAGCTACAGTGCAGCGGGCGTTAGGCTAAACTCAATGAGCAAAGCGAGACCAGACAAGGTCCCTGACTTCTTAGACAGAAAAGACAGTAAAGGAATGAAAAAAAAAAAAATCCCATAAAAGACACAGGTTCCTTCAATAGGTCTTAATCTTGCACTCCCTATCAGCTTGCCTTCTGTGGTGGTTTGATTCAGGTGTCCCCCATAAACTCAGGTGTTCGGAATGCTAGGTTCCCAGCTGATGGAGATTTGGGAATTAACGCCTCATGGAGGCAGTGTATTGTTGGGGGCGGGCTTATGGGTGTAATAGCCAGTTTCCCCTTGCCAGCGTTTGGCACGCTCTCCTGTTGCTGTTGTCCATCTGATGTTGGCCAGGGGGTGATGTCCACCCTCTGCTCATGCCATCATTTTCCCCTGCCACCATGGAGCTTCCCCTGGAACCTGTAAGCCAAAATCAATCTGTTCCTCCCACAAGCTGCTCCTGGTCGGGTGTTTTCTTCTTCTTCTTCTTCTTCTTTTTTTTTTTTTCCAATTATTTTGTCTATTTTTATTTATTTGAGAGCGACAGACAGAGAGAGAGAGAGAATGGGCACACGAGGGCCTCCAGCCACTGCAAATGAACTCCAGATGCATGTGCCACCTTGTACATCCGGCTAACGTGGATACTGGGGAATTGAGCCTTGAACTGGGGTTCTTAGGCTTCACAGGCAAGAGCTCAACCACTAAGCCGTCCTCTCCAGTCCTGGTCGGGTGTTTTCTGCCAGCAATGGAAAAGCTGACTGCAACACCTTCTATCCAGCCACTTCTCACTACAAACACTTCCCCTGCGTGTGCCACGGATATATTTCAGAATCATTACACGGTCCTGAGGATATGACTCAGCCTCATTCCTGGCAGACAGCCGTGCTAATAGCGCTCCATAGGCCCCACTCGGAATCAGCTCCAGACTCCCCCTGACTCGCGAGGGCCCGCACACCCTGGTTTCATGCCACCTCCTTCCTCTGTCTCCTTTCTCCCGCTCCTCTCACCACGGACACACCTTGTCGCTCAAGTCCAAGGGCATATTCCTGTCTCAAGGCCCTTTCCGCTGCTGTTCCCCCTGCCCTGGAATGTTCCATCGCTGGATGTTGCCATGACTTCTGGCTCCCTTCACATAGGCCCTCTGTTCTCATGTTCCCATCTGGAAATGGAACCTTCCTTCTGCTGTTTCTTCTTCCAGAAGGCTTAGCCCTACCTCACGTCACATCAACACCAGCTTCTTTGTGCACAGCAGGGGATCTCTGCCTTCTGAGTGCTGTTGGGTTCATGCCTAGAGCACACCTGGATACGGAAGCGCCCCACAGATCTGGCTGCGCGGACAAAGGAAGCTTATGATGCAGCGAGCTATGGAGGACAGGACAGGACAGGAGAGGAAGCCCCTGGAGACAGGCAGCAGGCTTCATCTAGTGGGTGCTGAGGGTCAGACACGGTTTCCTTGAGGATCTAGGAAGGACTCTTCAGAGTTGGTCTAAACTGAGGCAAAGCATCAGGCCTTTGACTGCCCCAGTAACGAGGGATGCTGTCCCTGGGGAGGAGGCATGCCCTTGTCCCTGAGCAAGGGACACTGAACTGAAAAATCTGAAGGATGGGCAGAGGAAGCAACATGTGGAAAGTAACCGTGGGGAGAGTGACAGGAAGTGACAGGAGGTGACAGGAGCCAGCTGGGAAGTGAGCCAGCCCACAGGTATCAGGAGCCAGGTTTAGACTCAAACCAGTGGGAAACCTCGAGGGGCTTTTGCCGGGGGCCGGCTCATCAGCTTGGAGTCTCCGAGGAAAGGGCTGGGCTGAAGCAAGAGGGGAGAACCAAGAGACCTCTTGGGAAGCTTGGGTAGTTCAGGCGCAAGATGACATACAGCCTCAAGTGGTGACTGGAAATGAAGAGGAAGAAGCAAAGGACTAAATCAGAGCCTCCAGGATTCTCCCATGGGTGACAACTCAGAGCCTCCTCATGACTAGAAGGGTACCCCAGACCCACATGTGACCACACATTTCCAAGAAGCCCGTCGCTGTGCTCAGGAGCCCTGTAGGGAGAGAGAAGCTGGAGGAGCCATCACAGGGGCCTTGTGGGGCTAAAATGGCCCTCAAGTGGGGCTTGGTGGTACAAGCCTTTAATCCCAGCACTTGGGAGGCAGAGGTAAGAGGATCGCTGTGAGTTCAAGGCCACCCTGAGAATATATAGTGAATTCCAAGTAAGGCTGGGCTAGAGCGAGACCCTACCTTGAAAAACCAAAAATAAATAAATAAAAAGAGAGAGAGAGACTAAGATGGAGGGGAAGGGGAGGAGGAGCTAGAAAGGGAAGTTTCAGGCCCCTGGGGACAGGACAGTGGACCTGAGGACCAAGAAGGGTATAGAGTGCAAGGCAGGCCTGGGCAGCCTGGGAGAGGGCTTGCTGATGGTCAGGGAAGTCAGGTGAAGCTTGAGACTTCACTGGGCAGTCAAGAAGGGTTAAGGAAATGAGGCCTTATGCAGAACAGCAAAGGTGGTGATCTGTCACGGGGTTTTGTCCTTGTACTAGTGACCAGAACCTTTCCCTGCTCTCTGAGCACCCAAGCTCAACCCCTTCATCTCCTGAGGCCCAAGGCATCCCAGGCAAGGAGCTTCTGCTCTGGAAACTGCTGCCTCAGCCCACATTCACGTCAGACAATAGGAAGGACTTCCTCACTGGAAGGGTTGGGAGGCCTGGACATGGTGAATGGGGGCATTTCTGTCCCAAGAAAAGAGACTGGATGTAATGACTTCTGGAGGCCCTTTTATTTATTCATTTATTTGATGGGGGGGGAGGGGATGGGCACACCAGGGCCTCCAGCCACTGCAAATGAACTCCAGAATCATGTGTCCCCTTGTGCATCTAGTTTATGTGGGTCCTGGGGAATCAGACCTGGGTCCTTAGGCTTCGCAGTCAAGCACCTTGACCACTGAGCAATCCCTCCAGCCCCTTTTTTGTTGTATTTTTCGAGGTAAGGTCTCACTCTATCCTAGGCTGACCTGGAATTCACTATGTAGTCTCAGGGTAGACTCGAACTCACGGCAATCCTCCTGCCTCTGCCTCCCGGGTGCTGGGATTAAAGGCGTGCGCCACCATGCCCAGCTCAGCTCAGAGTTTTGAGGGACATTTCATCATGACAGGAGAAGCATGGCAGAGCAGATGGCTGGGGCATCACATCTTGTCACATCAACCTGGGGGAACACAAGAGTGAGCTATGAACACCCAGTGGGGCTGGACTAATAACCCTGAAGGTGACACACCACCTCCAAGGCTCCATCTCCCAAAGGCTCCACTAGCTGGGGCTTAATCACAGACACATGAGGTGATGGGGGACATTTTATATTCAAGCCGCCACAGCCAGCTTCCACCTGAAGGCCTCCTGGCTTCTGGACACTGTCAGCTTCTTTTTGTTGCTGCTGTTGTTATTCTTTTTTCGTTTCTTGAGGTACGGTCTCAACTGTAGCCCTGGCTGATCTGGAATTCACTACGGAGTTTCAAGGTGGCCTCGAACTCACTGTGATCCTCCTGCTTCTGTCTCCTGAGTGCTGGGATTAAAGGCATGCACCATGATGCCCAGCTTGATTTTTTTTTTTTTTTTTGAGGCAGGGTCTCACTGTTACCATGCCCTCCCCAGCTGCCAGCTTCTTTACTTATCTTCCCACACATCCTTTTATTGTCCTATAAGGAAGCTCTCTGAATTCCCATCCTACAGGTGAGCAAACCAAGGCTGGAGAGGTGGGGATATTTATTGATCTAGACTGACTCAACTAGCATTCTTTTATTATTATTATTTTATTTATTTTATTGTTTTTGGATTTTCAAGGTAGGGTCTCACTCTAGCCCAGGCTGACCTGGAATTCACTCTGTAGTCTCAGGCTGGCCTCAACCTCAAAGCAATCCTCCTACTTCTGCCTCCTGAGTGCTAGGATTAAAGGTGTGTGCCACCACGCCCGGCTATTTTATTTTCAAAAATATTTTATTCATTAATTTGGGAGAGAGAAAGAGAATGGACACACCAGGGCCTCTAGCCACTGCAAATGAACTCCAGATGCATGTGCCACCTTGTGCATCTGGCTTACGTGGGTACTGGGAAATTGAATCTGGATCCTTAATTTTCTCAAGCAAGCACCTTGACTGCTAAGCCATCTCACCAGCTCTTTTTGTTGTTGTTGTTGTTTTGAGGTAAGGGTTGTTTTTTTTTTTTTTTCTGTTTTTCTGAGGTGGGGTCTCACTCTAGCCCAGGTTGACCTGGAGTTCACTATGTAATCTCAGGGTGGCCTTGAACTCACAGTGATCCTCCTACTTCTGCCTCCCAAATGCTGGGATTAAAGGCATGCACCACCACTCCTGGCTCTGCCAGCATGCCTTCCCCCCCTCCAAAAAAAAAATTTATTTATTTATTTATTTGCAAGTAGAGAGAGATGGAAAGAGGAGAGAGAGAGAATGGATGAGTGCACCAGGACCTCCAGCCTCTACAAACGAACTCCAGATGCGTACGCCACTGTATCTGGCCTTACGTGGATGTTGAGGAATCCAGCCTGGGTCATTAGGCTTTGCAGACAAGTGCCTTAACTGCTGAGCCGTCTTCCGGCTCTCTTAACCATCACAGGATACTGCTTTTCTCCACCACAAAGCATTGGTGAGACAGGGGGATGGACGGAATGGCCTCCTGGGGCTCTCTGTGACACTCACAGCCAGAGACCAGAGCCTGGGAAGATTCCCACAAACCCCAGGTAACTAGCAGGCTCAGGCTCAGGCATCTCATTAAGCAATTACTCTATAAGCACCGAGGGCAAGAAGTGATCTGGCTGCCTACCTCTGAGATGGGACATAATGGGACAGTAACCATGCAGCAGCGGTAGTGACATCAATGATGACGTCAAGTGGTGGAAAATGTGACAGGTCTGTTAGATCTTGGCGTTGGTAGAGGGAAAGACGGGATTGGTAATGACTATGTAGTGGTGGCACATCCTACTTGTGATGGATGCTGATAGTGGCAGTGATGTGAGACAGGTACTGTGGCTTGGTTTCCTCCTAGCTGGGGCAATTGGAAAGTTGGAGCTCTGAGCCATCTCTCCAACTCAAAAAAAAAAAAAAAAAAAAAAAGTGGTGCACACTTTTAATCCCAGCACTCGGGAGGCAGAGGTAGGAGGATCACTGTGAGTTCAAGGCCACCCTGAGACTACATAGTGAATTCCAGGTCAGCCTGGACTAGACTGAAACCTTACCTTGAGAGAAAAAAAAAAAAATTATCAGGGAGCCCGGCGTGGTGGCACACGCCTTTAATCCCAGCACTGGGAGGCAGAGGTATGAGGATCACTGTGAGTTCGAGGCCACCCTGAGACTACATAGTGAATTCCAGGTCAGCCTGGGCTAGCGTGAGACCCTACCTTGGAAAAAAACAAAAATAAATAAATAAATAAGGCAAGACTGGGGAGATGGTTCTGTGGTTAAAGGTGCTTCCTTACAAAGCCTGTAGGCCTGGGCTATTCCCCCGCCACCCATGTAAAGCTGGACATGCACTCTTCCTTTGCAGCAGTAAATGACCCTGATGCATGCATATGAGTATGCACACATACATGTGCAAATAAATAAAAATTTAAATATATATACATTCGTGTGTGTGTGTGTATATATATATGTATGTATTTAAGAGAGTGAGACTATAGGTGTGCCAGGGCCTCTTGCCGCTGTAAACTAATTCCAGACACATGTGTATCTGGCATTTTTTTTTTTCTTTTCTTTTCCAAGGTAGGATCTCGCTCTAGCTCAGGCTGAGCTGGAATTCACAATGTAGTCTCAGGGTGGCCTCGAACTCATGGTGAAACTCCCACCTCTGCCTCCCAAAACCTGGGATTAAAGGCGTGAGCCACTGTATCTGGCTTTATATGGGAACTGAGGAAATAAGACAGACTGTCAAGCTTTGACTGCTGAGCCATCTCCCCAACCCCAAACTGGAAAAAAAAAAAAAAAAAAAAGGACAACTTAATGGGGAAGCCACAAAACAGCCTGGCATCTAGAGACTACAGTCTCTCTCAGCTGTTACTGTGATTGTGAGGTGATCAGTGACTGCAGATAGGGACTGTGCTGGACCAGCAGTAATGGGGGTGAGGAGGTGGGGAATGGTTGGGGAGCCCCCTCTAGAGGGGAGGTTGGGAAGGCCTGTCTGACCTGAAACTGGGAGAGAACTGTAGGCAGGTGTGGGGACAATCTTTCTGTGTTTTCAGAACAGAAAGAGGACAGTTACTAGGAGCTAGGAGGAAGGGGAAGAATGAGGATAAAATCAACCAGGGAGGGCTGGAGAGATGGCTTAGTGGTTAAGGCATTTGTCTGCAAAGCCTAAGGGCCCAGGTGTGAGTCCCCAGTACCCATGTAAGCCAGATGTGCAAGGTGGCACATGTGTCTGGAGTTCATTTGCAGGGGCTAGAGGCACTGGTGTGACTATTCTCAATCTCTCTCTCTCTCTCTCTTGTCTCTTTCTCAAATAAATAAATAATAAAATATTTTTTTAATAAAATCAACTGGAGAAAGAACTCCATTTCTTTTTTAAAAATATTTTACTTTTATTTATTTATTTGAGAGAGAGATACAGAAATAGGCAGAGAGAACATGGACACGCCAGGGCCTCCAGCCACTGCAAACACACTCCAGATGCGTGCACCCCCTTGTGCAATTGGCTTTTGTGGGTCCTGGGGAATCAAACCTGAGTCCTTTGACTTCACAGGTAAGCGCCTTAACCACTAAGCCATCTCTCCAGCCCCAAGAACTTGATTTCTTTTTGTATGTGTCAGGGGGGTATAGTATGTGTGGTTTCTGGTGTATGAATATGTGTGCGTTAGGCCAGAGGAGGATGTCAGGAGTCTTCCTCTATCACTCTTCTGCCCTCTTTCCCTGAGAGTCTCTCACTGAACCTGGAGCTCATATTGCTTTTATTTTTATTTTTTTCCTTAATTTTTATTAACATTTTCCATGATTATAAAAAATATCCCATGGTGCTCCCCTCCCTCCCCCCACTTTCCCCTTTGAAATTCCATTCTCCATCATATCCCCTCCCCATCTCAATCAGTCTCTCTTTCATTTTGATGTCATGATCTTTTCCTCCTCTGATGATGGTCTTGTGTAGGTAGTGTCAGGCACTGTGAGGTCATGGATATCCAGGACATTTTATGTCTGGAGGGAGGACGTTGTAAGGAGTCCTACCCTTCCTTTGGCTCTTGCATTCTTTCTGCCACCTCTTCTGCAATGAACCCTGAGCCTTGGAAGTTATGATAGAGATATTGCAGTGCTGAGCGCTCCTCTGTCACTTCTTCCCTGCACCACGATGCCTTCTGAGTCATCCCAAGGTCACTGCCATCTGATTTGCTAAGGGTTTATCAATCTTGTTTATCCTTTCAAAGAACCAACTCAGCCGGGCATGGTGGCGCATGCCTTTAATCCCAGCACTCGGGAGGCAGAGGTAGGAGGATCACCATGAGTTCAAGGCCACCCTGAGACTCCATAGTGAATTCCAGGTCAGCCTGGGCTAGAGTGAGACCCTACCTCGAAAAACAAAAAAAACAAAAAACAAAGAACCAACTCTTTGTTTCATTGATTCTGTGGTTGTTTTTTTTTGTTGTTGTTGTTGTTGTTTCTATTCATTAATTTTTTTGTTTTTGTTTTTGTTTTGTTTTCCGGGGTAGGGTCTCACTCTAGCCCAAGCTGACCTGGAATTCACTATGGAGTCTCAGGGTGGCCTTGAACTCAGCGATCCTCCTACCTCTGCCTCCTGAGTGCTGGGATTAAAGGCGTGTGCTACCACACCCGGCTTCTAAAATTTTTTTTGTTCATTTTTATTTATCTGAGAGTGACATAGAGAGAATGGGTGCGCCAGGGCCTCCAGCCACTGCAAACAAACTCCAGAGGTGTGGGCCCCCTTGTGCATCTGGCTAACGTGGGTCCTGGGGAATTGAGCCTCAAACTGGGGTCCTTAGGCTTCACAGGCAAGCGCTTAACTGCTAAGCCATCTCTCCAGCCCCATACCCAGCTTCTAGTTCATTAATTTCTGCCCTAATCTTTATTATTTCTTCCCATCTACTGATTTTTGGTTTGCTTTGTTCTTTTTCCAAGGCTTTAAGGTGAAGCATTAGGTCGTTTACTTGACACCTTTCTAATTTCTTAATATAGGCACTTTAAAGCTATAAATTTACCTCTTAGGACTGCCTTCACTGTGTCCCAAAGGTTTTGGTATGTTGTGTTCTCATTATCATTTGACTCTATGTATTTTTTTATTTCCTTCTTGATTTCTTCATTGACCCATTCATCATTTAGTAGTGTATTGTTTAGTTTCCATGATTTTGTGTATGCTCTATAGCTTTTCTTGCTATTGATTTGTAGTTTGATTCCATTGTGAGCATATAGAATGCAAGGAATTATTTCAATTTTCCTGTATTTGTTAAGATTTGCTTTGTGTCCTAATATATGGTCTATTTTAGAGAATGTTCCATGTGCTGCTGAAAAGAATGTATATTCTGCAGCATTTGGATGAAATGTCCTGTATATATCTGTTAGGTCCATTTCTTCTATGACCTCATTTAATTCAGATGCCTCTCTGTTTATTTTTTGCTGGGATGACCTGTCAATTGATGAGAGTGGGGTGTTGAAGTCACCCACTACCACTGTGTTTGGTGTTATCTGTGACCTTAGTTCTAATGGTGTTTGTTTGATGAAGTTGGGAGCCCCCATGTTAGGTGCATATATGTTTAGGATTGTAATGTCCTCCTGTTGGAGTGTGCCTTTAATCAATATAAAGTGACCTTCCTTATCTTTCCTAACTAATGTTGAACTGAAGTCTACCTTGTCAGATATTAGAATAGCATCCCCTGCTTCTTTTCTAGGCCCATTTGCTTAAAACACCATTTTCCAACCTTTCACCCTAAGATAGTGTCCATCCTTTGTAGAAAGGTGAGTTTCTTGGAGGCAACAAATTGAAGGATCCTGCTTTTTAACCCAGTCTGCAAATCTATGTCTTTTGGTTGGGGCATTGAGGCCATTGATATTAAGAGATATTATTGAAAGGTGTATATTTTTTTGCCATTTTTTTGTAGTTTTCTGGTTTTACTTTTGCTCTCTTGTATTAATTAGTATTTGAGTATTATTTGTTTTTTCCAGGTTCCTTACACGTGTGCTTTTCTTTCTCTTCAGCATGGAGGATTCTTTCAAGTATTTTCTGTAAAGCTGGTTTTGTCTTCAAATATTCCTTTAGCCTGCTTTTGTTATGGGATGTCCTTATTTCTCCATCTGTTTGAATGGATAGCTTTGCAGGCTAAAGTAACCTTGGTTGACAGTTGTTATCTTTCAGAACTTGGAATACATCACTCCAAGCCCTTCTGGCTTTTAAAGTTTGTGTTGAGTAATCTGCTGTAATCTGATAGGCTTGCCTTTGTAGGTAACTTGATTTTTCTCTCTAACTGCTTTCAATATATTTTCTTTGATTTGTATGTTTGGTAGTTTAATTATAATGTGGCGAGGAGAGTTTTTTTCCAGGTTTTGTCTGGTTGGTGTTCTAAAGGATTCCTGTATCTGCATTGGCACCTCTTTCCCAACTTGGGGGAAGTTTTCTTCTATGATTTTGTTGAAAACACTTACTATGCCTTTGGAGTGAAATTCTTCTCCTTCTACTATACCCTGAATTCTTATGTTTGATCTTTTCATAGTGTCCCGAATATCTTGAAATTCCCATTCATACTTTCCTATTAGTTTGTCTTTCTCTTTGTTGGACTGTATTAGATCTGCCACCTGGTCTTCTAGTTTAGATATTCTGTCCTCTCCTTCATCCATTCTACTGGTGAGATTTTCTACAGAGTTTTTTATTTCATTAACTGTGTTCTTCATTGCTAGTAATTCTGTCTAGTTTTTCTTTATTATTTCTATTTCCTTATTTATGTCTTGTATTGACCTCTTTATTTCATTAAATTGGTTTCCTGTGTCTTCTTTGATTCCTTTGATTTCCTCTTTGACTTCTTTGAGCATATTTATAATCATTCTTTTGAAATCTTTCTCAGGCATTTCCTCGAACTCATTCTCACTGAAGGTCATTTCTGATGCATTAATACTTTTTGGTGGATTTATATTGTCTTGATTTTTGATGTTTCTTGTGTTATAATGTATATATTTTTGCATCTTGGATTAATTTAATGCTTGGATTTTCTAGTTAGCTGCAGTATTATTAGGTGTATCAATCAATCTGATGTTATATATCTTCAGGGTAGGAGCTTAAGGTGCTAGGTGTGGCTCTTAAGACTCTCAGAGCATCTACAAAAGTGACCCTAGGTGTTGGGTTTGCCTGCTATGAGAGTGTTCAAGTCAGCTGAGTGGAACAATACAGGCATATTCTAAAATTTAACTAAACAATGTACACATTCAATGAAACAGCACAGAGTATTTATGCAACAGTAGGTATTATGACAACCAGATCCTCTAACAAAGTCACTGTCCCCTTAGGGTGTGTGGTGCCCCACACCCTTAATCCTGTCAACTAGGAGGTTAAGATTTCTGGTCTGTTGAGGGTTTCAAGTCAGCTTGTCACCAAGTGAGACCCTTCCCTAATGAACAACAGAAGAGGAAACAAAGCCACTATAAATCAAGAAGTAACAAGCCCAAAATATAGCTTATTTAAGAATGGCAAATCTAACCATCCATCAGATTTAACATATAATTTATCCTGATATGGAAGGTGCAATTAGCACTTCTGGTTCAGGCCTATATACCAGGCTTATTTGGTGGGTACTGACCTGGTGTAATCCCAGTTACCTTTTGGGATGATTTTGGTCTCAGTTATGCTGTGCTCCTGCTTGGGTCCCTCTTTGGTGCACTGTGGGTTCAAGTAGGTTGGCTGGGTCGTTGGATCACTGCTCTGTTCACTGGTGTTGGGTGCTGTGATCTCCCTTCCCCTGGTCTCTGGTGCTTGCTGGCACATGGGCTAGTGGTGGGGAAGGGGAGGCTGTGGATGGTGGCTGTAATTTTCCCACTGGTCCACATGATTCTGTACCTCATAATCTGCTCCTCTGTTATTCACTGCGGTTCTCCCTTTACGTTTCTTGAGTTTGCGAAGAGCTCCGGTGTGAGTGGAAACTCCCCTCACCTGGCTTTTCCTGCAGCTCAAGCTGAGCCTGGTGGCTGTGGCCCCATGGACCTGGTGCCTCTGCTGCTGGAGCCGCTTCTGCCTGTCTGTGTGGGCTCTGGATCTCTCTTACCTCTCTGCTGCCATTGGTAATTTCTTATACACCTTGCTTTTTAGTAGAAGAGTTTATTTTACTGGTTTTTTTTTGGGTTTGGTTTGGCTTTTTCTTCCCTAGGCTGCTTTGGCGTGGTTCCTATGCTGCCATCTTAAACAGAAGTCTCGTCACTGCCATCTGAAAGGAGAAGATTCTCTACCAAAAGTGAGAGTAGCATTAATATAAGGGTATGAACATTAAGAGAAGTGCTTACTGGGCAGTTTGATGAGCATAGTATATACATTTAGCCAGACGCCAGCAGACGTTACACCCCTAGGGTTCATGACTACCCCTGTTGTAGGTTTTCAGTATCAGGGATGTATTCCCTCCCATGGAACGGGCTTCTAGTCCAATTAGATGGCAGTTGGTTTCCACCATGACAGACATGCCATTATTACACCCGTTGGCTCATTTGGCCTGGCTGGCCAAATATAAGGTTTGCAGTGTCCACTGTTGAGTATCTTCACTGGTGATTTCCTCTCTCTCCCATTGAACTGCATGTAGTATACCTTTTTCCAGCTTTCTGTCAGCTGGTCTACATGGAGGAGGTTATCAGCTCAGTTCCAGCAGGATTTCTCAGTGACCTTGCAGCCCGAGTATGCAGAGTCTTCAGCAATAGTGTCTTACCATCTATTCCTGGTGGGAAACCAAGGGCTTCGGCAATGGCCTATAATGTTTTGAGGGCATCAGGGACCTCCCTGGCTCACTGGAAGGTATCCCATTCCTGGCACTGAAAAATTTCTAGTAACAGTCTACAGCTTCTGAGTGTTTCATTGTCCCAAAACATAGGTTTCCATTTGACTTATTTATATCCTCTTAGATTCTGATTAGCCCTCCCTCCACCTTTCCTTTACTCAATCTCTTCCCCTGACCTCATTTGGGGCTTTTCACCCCCATTAATCTATTCTCCTACTTACATGTATACAATACCATCCTATTAAGTCCCCCCTTCCTTCCTTTCTATTCCCTTCATATCTCATTTCTAGTTTACTGGCCTCTGCTACTGAGTTTTCTTCCTACTCACACAGAAGTCCAATCATCTATAGCTAGGATCCACATATGAGAGAGAACATGTGCTATTTGGCTTTCTGGGCCTGGGTTACCTCACTTAGTATAATCCTTTCCAGATCCATCCATTTTCCTGCAAATTTCATAACTTCATTTTTCTTTGCCGCTGAGTAGAACTCCATTGTATAAATGTGCCATATCTTCATTATACACTCATCAGTTGAGGGACATGTAGGCTGGTTCCATTTCCCAGCTATTGTGAATTGAGTGGCAATAAACATGGTTGAGCAAGTATCTCTAAGGTAATGAGATGAGTCCTTAGGATATATGCCTAGGAGTGCTTTAGCTGGGTCATATGGTAGATCAATTTTTAGCTGTTTTAGGAACCTCCACACTGATTTCCACAATGGCTGGAGCAGATTGCATTCCCACCAATAGTGTAGAAGGGTTCCTCTTTTCCACATCCTAGCCAGCATTTATGATCATTTGTTTTCATAATGGTAGCCAATCTGACAGGAGTGAGATGGAATCTCAATGTAGTTTTAATCTGCATTTCCCTGATGACTAGGGATATAGAACATTTTTTTAGATGTTTATATGCATCTCTATTTAGTTCCATATACCATTTTAATTGGTTTGATTTCTTATTATTTAATTTTTTGAGTTCATTGTATATCCTAGATATTAATCCTCTATCAGATGTATAGCTGGCAAAGATTTTTTTCCCATTCTGTAGGTTGCCTCTTTGCTTTATTCACAGAGTCCTTTGCCATACAAAATCTTTTTTATTGGTTTTTCTTTTTTAAAAAAATATTTTTAAGGCGGGCGTGGTGGCACACATCTTTAATCCCAGCACTCGGGAGGCAGAGGTAGGAGGATCGCTGTGAGTTCGAGGCCACCCTGAGACTCCGTAGTGAATTCCAGGTCAGCCTGGGCTACAGTGAGACCCTATCTTGAAAAACCAAAAAAAAAAAAAAAATTAATTTATTTACTTGAGAGAAAGAAAGAGGCAGAGAGAGAGAGAGAGGGAGAGAGAGAGAGAGAGAGAGAGAATGGATGCCTCCACCCACTGCAAACGAACTCCAGACACATGTGCCCCCATTGTGCATCATCTGGCTTATATGGGTCCTGGGGAATCAAACCAGGATCCTTTGGCTTTGCAGGCAAATGCCTTAACCTCTAAGCCAGCTCTCCAGCCTCCTCCTCCTTCTTTTTCAAGGTAGGGTCTCGCTCTAGCCCAGGCTGACCTGTAATTCACTTTGTAGTCTCAGAGTGGCCTCAAACTTAAGATTCTGGAATTAAAGGCATGTGCCACCATGCCCAGCTACTTTTTAAATTTTTTAAAATTTTGGAGCCAGGTGTGGTGGCACACACCTTTAGTCTCAGCACTCTGGAGGCAGAGGTAGGAGGATCACCATGAGTTCGAGGCCACCCTGAGACTACATAGTGAATTCCAGGTCAGCCTGGACTACAGTGAAACCCTACCTGAAAAACAACAACAATAATAATAAATATCTGAAAAAAAAAACATTCCATTTTAGGCCTGAAGAGATAGCTCACTGGTTAAGACATTTGCCTGCAAAGCCTAATGACCTAGGTTCAATTCTCCAGTACCCCTGTAAAGCCAGATGCAGTGGTGCATATATCTGGAATTTGTTTGCAGAGGCTGGAGGACAGGCATGCCCATTCTTTCTCTCTCTCTCTCTCTCTGCTTGCAAATAAACAAATAAGGACCCAGGTTCAATTCCCCAGAACCCATGTAAGCCAGATGCACATGGTGGCACATGCATCTGGAGTTCACTTGCAGTGGCTGGAAGCCCTGGTGCACCCATTCTCTCTCTATCTCTCATAAATAAAAATTTTTTAAATTAAAAAAATATATATATATTTCAGCCAAGCATGGTGGTGCATGTCTTTAATCCCAGCACTTGGGAGGCAGAGATAGGAGGATCACCATGAGTTGGAGGCCACCCTGAGACTACATAATGAATTGCTGGTTAGCCTGGGCTAGACCCTACCTGGCAAAAAAAAAAAAAAGGACTGGAGAGATGGCTTAGCGGTTGAGACATTTGCCTGCAAAGCCAAAGGACCCTGGTTCAATTCCCCAGGACCCACAAAAGCCAGATGCACAAGGGGACACATGCTGGAGGCCCTGGCGTGCCCATTCTCTCCCTTTCTCTCTCTCTCTGCCTCTTTCTCTCTCTCAAATAAATAAATAAAATAAAATAATTAATTTTATTCCTATCAATCAGGAAGCCACTAAGGATGTCCTTTGATAAGAGGAAGGACATGTCCTTGGGAATAACTGGGCAAAGACAAGATGGGGAGGAAGCATGGGTTCCGGAGGGGGCATAGTGAAGCCCACAGGTGGGCTCCTGTCTCCTCAGTGTGCTGTGAGACCGGGGAGACCGGGGTGTCACTACACAGAGCAGAAGGGTAGAGTGGCAGGTGAGTCCCATGGGTCACATCAGGCCTCCAGTGTTGTGAATGGAGCCATGATATGGCTTTGTGTAACCTAGACCGCAATTGGCCCATTTGGAAGGTTACCCTTGATCAACAAAGAAATGTCCTTGACTGGCCTTGTCTCTGTCACTGAGACCAATAAGGAAAGCCTCAACCAACACAAACACAATGGCAACTGTGTTGGTTTTCGTCTGCCAACTTGATATTACCTGAGGGCTTCTCTAGATTAGGTTAGCTGATGTGGGAAGACCCACCTTAACTGTTCGTGGTACCATTCCACAGGCTAGGGGCCTAAACTGTATAAAAAGAGGAGAACTGAGCTGGAGACCTGGCTCAGGGGTTAAAGGCACTTGCTTGCAAAGCCTGATGGCCTAGATTCGATTCCCCAGTACCTATGTAAAGCCAGATGCACAATGTGGCACATGTGTCTGGAGTTCGTTTGCAGTGGCAGGGGGTCCTGATGTGCCTATACACACTCTCACTCTTTTTCTCTCAAATAAATAAATAAATAATGATATATTTTTTTTAAAAAAAGAGAACTGATGCCGGGCGTGGTGGCGCACACCTTTAATCTCAGTACTTGGGAGGCAGAGGTAGGAGGATCACTGTAAGTTCAAGGCCAGCTTGAGACTACATAGTGAATTCCAGGTCAGCCTGGGCTAGAGTGAGACCCTACCTCGAAAAACAAAAAACAAAACAAACAAACAAAAAAAAAAAAACAATGGAGAACTCAGCCAGGCGTGGTGGTACACACTTTTACTCCCAGCACCCAGGAGGCAGAGGTAGGAGGGTCACCATGAGTTCAAGGCCACCCTGAGACTATGTAGTGAATTCCAGGTCAGCCTTGGCTAGAGCAAGACCCTACCTTGAAAAACCGAAAAAATAAAAGGAGAGCTGGCTGAATAGCTGCTTTCATGGCTCTGCTTCCTCACCGAATGTGAGCCGCTCCCTCAAGCTCCCGCCTCCACGTCCTCCCCACCACGATGGACTATAACCTGCAACTATGAACTCAAAAAAACCTTCCTCCCTTAAACTGACTTTTCTCAGGTGCTTTGTCCCAACAATGAGAAGGTAAATAATACATACAGCCACTAAAGCCACCGTTGTGATCACAGCTACCTTCTTAACAACAGGACTTCTGGGCCCTGTGCAAAGAGGAGACGTGCTGGGGTGAGGTGACAGAAATCAGCTCCAGCAGGCACTTTGGGACGAACGCCTCTGGACAGAGCCTTGAGGATCACGGCAGAGATGACTCACACTCATGCAAGCCATACCTAGGCTGAGCTGGTATGGCGCCAGTCCCCTCTGCAAGCACCAGAGCCCGAATAGGTGAGTGGGCAGAGGTGCAACCACGTCCCTGAGTCCTGGCTTGTAGCGTGGGTGTGCGTGGAGGGGGGAGTTCCTGCCATCCAACCCCACCTCAGCCTCCGCTCCAGCCCAGGAATCTAAGGATATGCCTGACTCACTGTCCTGAAGCGGGAGTCCAGGGCTGAATCTGTCTGGGAAGGGGCCAGCTGAGGCTGCTTCTCTCTGTTCTCTGACCCGAGGATGAACCGTGACCTTGGTCACCCAGTCCCAGGCTCAGCCCTGTCTGTTCTGGCTTGGGGCACTCCTACCTCCATCTGATCCCAACACAGGGCCCAGCTCAACCCTAGAATCCTGACCAAACCTGGCCCATGAGCCCAGACAAGATCCACGGCTGGCTGGCTCAGCATCTCGAAACTCAGCAATCCAGGCCTAAGCCTCCTCCCTGGGAAACCAAACAGGGAAAAATAAAGCCCAATTCAAGTCATGCGTGGTGGCCCACACCTGTAATCCCAGCACGCTGGAGGTGGTGGCAGGAGGATCCTTCGTTGGAATCCAGCCCGAGCTACGTAGTGAAACCATGTCTCAGGAAACCAACAGCTGGGGTGTGGTTTAGTGGCAAAATGCTTGACTGGCACGTGTGAAGACCTGGTTTTGCTCCCCAGCATGGATAAATAAGTAAATTACATCTCCTAGTTTTAGGGACCTATCTTTGTCTTAGGAAATAAAACTTTAAGCAAAGTATTTTTCTGAGATACTAGATCTCCCTGCCCTCTCCTGCCAGAATCCCTTTCGGATTTCGAGGGCTTTTGCCCTGAACCCTCACTCTCCACTGAGCCCTAATAGTCCTAGGTTGCAGGCAGGAGAGAGCTGTGATAGTCCCAGAGATTCTCTCCGAGAGGCTGGCGTATGGGCCAGGGCCTTTGGCTTGTGAGCTTGAGCAAGACCCTCTCCACTCAGCCTCACTTTCCCCATCCATGTAATGAGAGATTTAGTCTTCTAGATATCAAAGGTAAAGATCTGGGGCTGAGGGTCTAGCTCAGTGGTAGAGTGCTTGCTGGCATGCCCAAAGCTCTGGGTTCAATCCCAGTATCATCAGAAAAAAAAAAAAAAATGCTGGGTATATTAGCTCACCCCTGTAATGCTAGCATAGAGGAGGTTGAGGCAGGATTGCCATGAGTTTGAGGGAAGCCTGGGCTATAGAAGGAGACTTTGTCTCAAAAATCTACAAAGCAGCCAGGCATGGTGGTGCACTCCTTTAATCCCAGCACTCGGGAGGCAGAGGTAAAAGGATCGCTGTGGGTTTGAGGCCACCCTAAGGCTTCATAGTGAATGCCAGGTCGGTCTGGACTAGAGTGAAACCCTACCTCAAAAAAACATTTTTTTTAATTAAAAATAAATGCCAGGCATGGTGGCGCACATCTTTAATTCCAGCACTTGGGGGGGCAGAGAGTCGCCATGAGTTTGAGGCCACCCTGAGACTACATAGTGAATTCTAGGTCAGTCTGGGCCAGAGTGAGACGCTACCTCGGAAAACAACAACAAAACAAAACAAAAAAATCCACAAAGCAGGGGCTGGAGAGGTTAAAGCACAAGGGGGCGCATGCATCAGGAGTTTGATTGCAGTGGCTGGAGGCCCTGGCGCGCCCATTCTCTCTCTCTCTCTCTGTCTCTGTCTCTCAAATAAATAGATAAAAATCCACAAAACAGCCAGGTGTGGTAGAAACACTTTTTTTTTTTTTCTTTTTCCTTTTTCTTTTTTGGTTTTTCAAGGTAGGGTCTCACTCTAGCCCAGGCTGACCTGGAATTCACTATGTATTCTCAGGGTGGCCTTGAACTCACTGGTGATCCTCCTACTTCTGCCTCCCAAGTGCTGGGATTAAAGGTGTGCACCACCACGCCCAGTATGGCAAACACTTTTTAAAAATTTATTTATTAATTAATTTTCTTATTAACAACTTCCATGATTGTAAACAATATCCTATGGTAATATCCTCCCTCCCCCCCCCCACTTGCCCCTTTGAAACTCCATTGTCCATTATATCCCCTCTCCATCTCAATCAGTCTCTTTTATTTTGATGTCATGTTCTTTTCCTCCTATTATGATGGTCTTGTGTAGGTAGTGACAGGGACTGTGAGGTCATGGATATCCAGGCCATTTTGTGTCTGGAGGAACACATTGTAAGGAGTCCTACCCTTCCTTTGGCTCTTACATTCTTTCCGCCACCTCTTCTGCAATGGACTCTGGGCCTTGGAAGGTGTGATAGAGATATTGCAGTGCTGAGCACTCCTGTCACTTTTTTCCAGCACCATGATGCCTTCTGAGTCATCCCAAGGTCACTGCCATCTAGAAAGAGAAGGTTCTCTACCAAAAGTGAGAGTAGCATTAATATATGGGTATGAACATTAAAAGAAGTGCTTACTGGACAGTTTGATGAGCATAATATATACATTTAGCCAGACAGCAGCAGATGTTATACCCCTAGGGCTCATGACTACCCCTGTTGTAGGTTTTCAGTATCAGAGATGTATTCCTTCCCATGGAGCGGGCCTCCAATCCAATTAGAGGACAGTTGGTTTCCACCATGACAGATGTGCCACTATTGCACCCGTTGGCTCATTTGGCCTGGCTGGCCAAAAATAAGGCTTGCAGTGTCCACTGTTGAGTATCTTCACTGGTGATTTCTGTCTCTCCCATTGAACTGCATGCAGAATGGCTTCTTTCAGCTTTCTGTCAGCTGGTCTACATGGAGGAGGTTCTCAGCTCAGTTCCAGCAGGATTTCTCAGTGGCCTTGTAGTCCAAGTATGTGGAGTCTTGGGCAATAGGGTCTTACCATCTATTCCTGGTGGGAAACCAAGGGCCTGTAATGTTTTGGGGGCATCAGGGACCTCCCTAGCATGGCAAACACTTTTAATCCCAGCACTTGGGAGGCAGAGGTAAGAGAATCACCAAGAGTTTAAAGCCACCTCCCCCTACCTCAAAAATAATAAAAATTAAAAAATCCCACAAAGCTGGGTCTAGGAAGATAGTTCAAGGGTTAAAGGAGTTTGCTTTGCAAAGCCTGCCAGCCCAACTTCAATTCCCAAGCCAACTCACCTAGGCTGGACACGGAAAGTGGTCCAAGTGCCTAGTGTTCCTTTGTATTGGCAGAGGCCCTGGTGCATCCATATCCATACAACACATGTGCAAATAAGAATTTTATGATGGAGGGTAGATTTGTGAGGGGAAAAGTGAGGGAGAGGAGAGAATTATCAGGGTTTATTGTCTATAATTATGAAAGCTGTCAGTAAAAATGTTAATGGAGCCAGGCATGGTGGCGCACGCCTTTAATCCCAGCACTCGGGAGGCAGAGAAGTAGGAGGATCACTGTGAGTTCGAGGCCACCCTGAGACTCCATAGTGAATTCCAGGTCAGCCTGAGCTAGAGTGAGACCCTACCCCCCCCCCAAAAAAAATGTTCATGGGCTGGAGAGATGGCTTAGTGGTTAAAGCGCTTGCCTGCAAATCAAAGAACCAGGTTCTAGCCAGGCATGGTGGTGCACGCCTTTAATCCCAGCACTCAGGAGGCAGAAGTAGGAGGATCGCCGTGAGTTCGAGGCTACTCTGAAACTACATAGTGAATTGTGATTCCAGGTCAGCCTGGACTAGAGTGAAACCCTATCTTGAAAAAAAAAGAACCCAGGTTTGATTCCCCAAGGCCCACGTAAACCAGATGCACAAGGTGGTACATGCATCTGAAGTTCATTGGCAGTGGCTAGAGGCCCTGACACACCCATTCGCTCTCCCTCTCTCTTTCTGTCTTTCTCTGCCTCAAATAAATAAAAATATTTTTAAAATATAAATAAATAAATGTGCTGGGCGTGGTGACGCACACCTTTAATCCCAGCACTTGGGAAGCAGACGTAGAAGGATCGCCATGAGTTCAAGGCCACCCTGAGACTACATAGTGAATTCCAGGTCAGCCTGAGCTAGAGTGAAACCCTACCTCAAAAAACAAAATAATAATAATAATAATAAATATAAATAAAAACATTAAGCCGGGCATGGTGGCGCACGCCTCTAACCCGAGCACTTGAGAGGCAGAGGTAGGAGGATCACTGTGAGTTTGAGGCCACCCTGAGACTACTTAGTGAATTCCGTCAGCCTGGGCTAGAGAGAGACCATACCTCAGGGGGAAAAAAATAAAATAAAATAAAACATGGGCTGGAGAGATGGCTTACTGGCTAAAGTGCTTGCCTGTGAAGCCTAAGGATACATGTTCAATCTCTCTCCAGATCCCACATAATCCAGACGCACAAAGGTGAGGCAAGTGCAAGGTCACACATGCCCACTATGTGACAGCAGTGTCTGGAGTTCGATTGTAGTAGCTGAGACCAATTATTTCTCTCTCTCTAAAATAATTTTTAAGAAATTACCCAACAATGGGCTGGAGAGATGGCTTAGCAGTTAAGCGCTTGCCTGTGAAGCCTAAGGACTCTGGTTCGAGGCTCTATTCCCTAGGACCCACGTTAGCCAGATGCACAAGGGGGCGCACGCATCTGGAGCTCATTTGCAGTGGCTGGAGGCCCTGGCACGCCCATTCTCTCTCTCTCTATCTCTCTCTGCCTCTTTCTCTCTCTGTCTGTCACTCTCAAATAAATAAATAAAAATAACAAAATAAAATTAAAAAAAAAGGAATTACCCAAAAAAATGCCAGGCGTGGGGTGGTGCAAGCCTTTAATCCCAGCACTTGGGAGACAGAGGTAAGAGGATTGCCATGAATTGGAGGCCACCCTGAGACTACATAGTGAATTCCAGGTCAGCCTGAGCTAGAGTGCGACCTTACCTCGAAAAAACAAAAAAGAAAAAAAATTAAAAGAAAGAAAGAGGAGCCGGGTGTGGTGGCACACGTCTTTAATCCCAGCACTTGGGAGGCAGAGGTAGGAGGATTGCCATGAGTTCGAGGCCGTCTGAGACTACATAGTAAATTCCAAGTCAGCCTGAGCTAGAGCGAGACCCTACTCACCTCGGAAAACCAAAAGAAAAAACGTGCCTGCAAAGCCAAAGGACCTTGGTTCAATACCCCGGACCCATGTAAGCCAGATGCACAAGGTGCTGCATGTATCTGGAGTTCGTTTGCAGCTGCTGGAGGCTCTGGCACAGCCATTCTCTCTGTCTCCACCTGCCTATTCCTCTCTCTCAAATAAATAAATAAAAATAAAACAAAAAAAAATATTTATTTGCAAGCAGAGACAGAGAGAGAAAGAGAGAGGGAAAGAGACAGAATGGGCACACCAGGTATTCCAGCAACTGTAAACAAACTGCAGATGCGTGTGCCACCCTGTGCATCTGACGTTACGGGGGTACTGCGGAATTGAACCAGGTCATCAGGCTTTGCAGAGAACTGGTTTAAATGCTGACCCATCTCTCCAGCCCCAAACTAAGGCTTTTTCTGTTGTTTTGTTTTGTTTGTTTTTTTTTTAATATATTTTATTTGAGAGAGAGAGAGAAAGAGAGCAACAGAGAATGGGCATGCCAGGACCTTCAGCCACTGCAAACGAACACCAGACCCATGTGCCACCTTGGGCATCTGGCTTATGTGGGTCCTGGGGAATTGAACTAGAGTCCTTTGGCTCTGCAAGCATGTACCTTAACCGCTAAGCCATCTCTTCAGCCCCTGTTTTTTGTTGTTGTTTTTTTTTGTTTTGTTTTTTTTGTTTTGTTGTTTTTCCAAGGTAGGGTCTTACTCTAGCCCAGGCTGACCTGGAAACTCACTATGTAGTCTCAGGCTGTCCTTGAACTCAAGGTATAATCCTCCTACCTCTGCTGGGATTAAAGGGGTGAGCCACCATACCCAGCTAAACTAAGACTCTTGAAGGGCCTTCAGAGTACCATGTACAAGCATGGCTGAGTTTTATTTCCTGGACCCAGGAAGCTTGTGCTGTCATGTCAATCATACCAGGTTCAAGTCCTGCGCCAACCTCCTAGCTCTGCTTACCTTGTACTAATGACTTGGGCCTCAGTTTTTGTCATCTCAAATGGCAATAACACCAAGTTTGTGAGGATGAGATGTGTCGGTGGCAAGAAACGCACTTAGCAGAGTGCAGTCCTGTTGTCAGGGAAGGGCGGCTGTGAGCGTTGCCAGTGCGCTTCGGGCTTCACCTGCCAGTGGAGCCCAGGGCGTGGATCATTCTAGTCGGGCTGCGCTGGGACCTCATCAGAGTCCCCAGGCCCCCCGCCAGGGGCCACAGTTTGCACCAGCTCTCTCTGCAACCTCTTGCGTACAAGAAGGGCCCGGTGGGGAACGGGGGCTCCCTAAAACCAGGCCAGGCCCAAGGATGAGCGAGGTGGGAGGAACGAGGGCCCAGGGAACTCATTCAATCCAAAGGGTGGGTGGGGCGCGGAAGCCCCCCCCCCCTTGACGTCAGTGGTCGGACGGGGCTTCCCACCCTCCCCCGCGGCGTGTTCCCCGGCGCCGCCCCGTGGGAACTGCTGTCTCGGCAGCAGGCGCAGGGCCACGCGGGTTCCCGGCAAGAGGCCGGGTTGCTGGGCGGGCCGGCCGGGCTGGGGCTGGCCCTGGGGCGGAGGGCCCCACCGGGAACTGGACGCCCTGAGCCCCGCGGCCGCCCACAGCCCAGCCCGTGGCCCTTCCTCCAGCCTGCCAGGGGGGGTGGAAATGCAGGCTCAGACTGGCAATGTCACAGAGCCCCACGTGACCCCGACATGCGTGTGACCAAAGCATTTCCAGGCAGAGACCGAGACACTATAGATCACTTTCCCTTATACATTGCAATTAAAGACATTGATATTTTTTTTTGTTTCTTTTTCTTCCTTTCTTTTCTTTCTTTCTTTCTTTTTTTTTTTTTTTTTTTTTTTTGCTTTTCAAAGTAGTGTCTCACTCCAGCCCAGGCTGACCTAGAATTCACTTTGTATTCTCAACTCACAGTGATCCTCCTATCCCTGCCTCCCCAGTGCTTGGATTAAAGGCGTGTGCCCCCACGCCCGGCTTTTTTTTTTTTTTTTTTTTTCTTTTTTTCTAGGTAGGGTCTCACTCTAGCCCAGGCTGACCTGGAATTCATGTGTGCCACCACGCTCGGCAAACATTGTTCTTTTTTTTTTTTTTTTTTTTTTTAAAGATGTTTAGGGGGCTGGAGAGATGGCTTAGTGGTTAAGCGCTTGCCTGTGAAGCCTAAGGACCCCGGTTCGAGGCTCAATTCCCCGGACCCACGTTAGCCAGATGCACAAGGGGGCGCACGCGTCTGGAGTTCGTTTGCAGTGGCTGGAGGCCCTGGCGCGCCCATTCTCTCTGTCTCTCTCTCTCTCTCTCTCTCTCTCTCCCTGTCACTCTCAAATAAATAAATAAAAATGAATAAAAAAAAAAAGATGTTTAGGGCCAGGTGTGGTGGCGCAAGCCTTTAATCCCAGCACTCAGGAGGCAGAGGCAGGAGGATCGCCATGAGTTGGAGGCCACCCTGAGACTACATAGTGAATTCCAGGTCAGCCTGAGCTAGAGTGAGACCCTACCTCAAAAACACAAAAAATAAATAATAAAGAAATAAAGAAAATAAAGAAAAAAGAATAAATAGAGAAAGAAAAAAAAATCAAAAGATCTAAGGACATTTCTCTCAAAATTACTGATGACCAACAGTCTCATGGCAAGAATGCAGCATCATCAGCCATCAGAAAAATGCAAATCCAAACCATAATGAGGTACTATTTCACACCCACTAAGATGGCTATAATCAAGATGAACAGATAATGACAAGTGTTAGTGAGGAGGTAGGAAAATTAGAGCCCTGTACACTGCTAGAGAGAAGGCTAAATGATACAATTGCCTTGGAAAACAATTGGGCAGTTCTTACAAAAAAAATTACCTTATTACCATCAATTCTACTCCAGAGCACACACTCAAGTGAAATGAAAACACAGAATGCAAAAACTTGCCCAGGAAAGCCGGGTGTGGTGGTACACACCTTTAATCCCAGCACTTGGGAGGCAGAGGTAGGAGGATCAACAAGGCCACCCTGAGACTACATAGTAAATTCCAGGTCAGCCTGGGCTAGAGGGAGACCCTACCTAGGGGAAAATAAAAACAAAAACAAAAAAACTTGTCCACAGATGTTCACCGTGTTCTTCATAATAGCCAGGAAGTAGAAATAGCCCAAAATATCCATCAGCTGATAAAAGGATAAATCAAATATGGAATTTCATGTATCAATAGAACATGTTTGTCAGCAAAGGAAAGCTAAAGCTGGAGTGTATAGCTCAGTGGCAGAATCCATTCTCAGTATGTGTGGTAGAGGACCAATGTGGTTCCATCTCCGGCACTGAAAAAAGAAAACTAGGTATACTTTTTTAAAAATTATTTTTTTTTCAAGGTAGGGTCTCACTCTGGTCCAGGCTGACCTGGAATTAACCATGTAGTCTCAGGGTGGCCTCAAACTCTCAGCGATCCTCCTACCTCTTCCTCTCGAGTGCTGAGATTAAAGGCATGCACCACCACGCCTGGCTTAAAAATTATTTTTATTTTGTTTATTTGAGAGAAAGAGAGAGGCAGAGAGAGAGGGTGCGCCAGGACCTTTGGCCACTGCAAATGAACTCCAGATTCATGTGCCACCTTGTGCATCTGGCTCACTTGGGTCCTGGGGAATCGAACCTAGGTTCTTTGGTTTTGCAGACAAGCCTCTCCAGCCCTGGAAGTTTTTAATAACATGTTTTTGCTTTGTTCTGTTTCTCTTACTTATTGTTAGGGTTTTTTGTTTTTGTTTTTGTTTGTTTGTTTGTTTGTTTTGAGGTAGGGTCTCCCTGTAGCCCAGGCTGACCCGGAATTCAGTATGTAGTCTTAGGCTGGCTTGGAACTCACAGTGATCCTCCTACCTCTGCCTCCTGGGCGCTGGGATTAAAGGTGTGCGCCACCAGGGTCTCTTGCTGCTATAAACTAATGCCTGTTCAGCTTCACATGGGTGGCTAGGAAATTGAACCCAGGCCAGCAGGCTTTGCAAGCAAGCATCTTTAACCATGGGCCATCTCCTAGCTCCATTCTACAGTTAACACATAACATCCCTACTCCCAATACTTGATTTTTTCTTTGCGACTTTGTCATTCTTTCAGTATCTGTGCCAAGTGAGCCTGTTTCTCTTAGTAACATATGAAATTATTTGATTAGACCCTCAAACATCCCATCTCTTCATCACTAGTACCACAGCCCTCCATTTCAATGTACCCATGTCTGTCTGTCCTGGGGCCCTGTTAGTAGATACAGTCACTTTTCTCAAACTGAAGCAATCTTGAAGTATAACTTTACTCTCATCTTTTTTTTTTTTTTTTTTTTTTTTGGTTTTTCAAGGTAAGGTCCTGCTTCTCCCTATAGCCCAGGCTCACCTGGAATTCACTAAGTATTCTCATGGAGGGTGGCCTTGAACTCAAGGCAAGTCTCCTACTTCTGCCCTCCAAGAGCTGGGATGTGCCACAATGCTGGGCTCTTGCTTTTGTTATTTATTTACTTGAGAGAGACAGAGAAGCAGAGAGAGACAGAGAGAGAGAGAGAAAATGGGTGTACCAAGCCCCTTCAGCTGGTACAAACAAACTCCAGATGCATATGTCACCTTGTGCATCTGGCTTACATGGGTCCTGGGGAATTAAGAACTTGAGTCCTTTGGCTTTGCAGGCAAACTCCTTAACCACTAAGCCATTTCTTCCCAGCCCTCTTGTTTTGTTTTGTTTCATTTTGTTATTTGGTTTTTCAAGGTAGGGTCTCACTATAGCCCAGGCTAACCTAGAATTTACTATGTAGTTTCAGGGTGGCCTTAAACTCACAGTGATCCATCTACCTCTGCCTCCCAAATGCTGGGATTAAAGGTGTGTGCCACCATGCCTGGCTTCTTTTGTTTTTGAAGGTAGGGTCTTGCTGTAGCCCAGGCTGACCTGGAATTCACTATGTAGTCTCAGGCTGGCCTCAAACTCACAGTGATCCTCCTACCTCTGCCTCCTGAGTGCTGGGATTAAAGGCATGCGCCACAATGCCTGGCTGTTTACATTATTATTATTATTATTATTATTGGGCTTTCGAGGCAGGGTCTCACTCTAATCCAGGCTGACCTGGAATTCACTATGTAGTCTCAGGGTAGTCTCAAACTCATGACAATCCTCCTACCTCTGCCTCCCAAGGGCTGGGATTAAAGGTGTGCACCATCACGCCAGCCTCTACTCTCTTATCCTTGTGACTCCTGCCTCTCCTCCACTCTTTTCCCCCAGAAACTCATAATAAAAAGGACTACCTCAGACTGAGGAAATGGCTTTGCGGTTACAGCATTTGCCTGTGAAGCCTAAGGAGCCGGGTTCAATTCCTCAGGACCCACGTAAGCCAGATGCACAAGGGGGCACATGTGTCTGGAGTTTGTATGTAGTGGCTAGAGGCCCTGGCATGCCCATTCTATCTGTCTCTTTCTCTCTCATAAATAAATAAAATATTTTTTTAAAAAGGACTACCTCACTTCATTCCTCTCTTTTCCTTTTCTTTCTCTCTCGACACCACTATGCCCAGCCCATGTCATAATGCTATAACTCTCCTAATAAATTAAAAAATAAAATTAAAGCTTTATTAGCTTTAATTCTAAAAGTGCAATGTCTCAACTACCTCTCCTCAAAGCAGCCTGTCTATCTCTTCTTTTATCTATCAGTGTCTTTAGCCCAGGAATGTCAGTGGGGTGCCATGTAATGTGCCAACTCTGAAATACATAGCTTTGGAGTCCTGTGTTGAGGGTTTCTTTGTAAACTGGCTGTGCCTGGGTTCTATTGCTAAGAACTATGATCCACTAGCGATCTCTGCCTTAGTAGACACAGGGTTATTGAAAGGAGGGGCTATGTGTCAGGCACAGACTCAGAAAGGGACCAGGTCTATGTTCTGCCTGTGTTTTAGGTGGCTGTTCTGCTACCCTGCCTGCGTGTTTTCACTGCCAGGTGGCTCAGAGCTGCTCAGAAGGTGAGTAGGCTGTGAATGACTTGCCTAGGAACTAAATGGAACACTACCAAGCTAGAGGGGACTTGGTCAGGCATCCATTGAAGCATTGGTGGGGTGTCCATAGAACTGCAGGCTCTAGGGAGGTGAATTTCTTTTCTTTTTTTTTTTGTGGGAAAAGAGGTTGTTTATTTTGGCTTACAGACTTGAGGGGAAGCTTCATGATGGCAGGGGGAAATGACAGCAGATACAGAAAGTGGACGTCATATCCTGGCCAACAGGAACAGGAGAGTGTGCCAAACACTGGCAAGGGGAAACTGGCTATAATACCCATAAGCCTGCCCCCCAACAATACACTGCATCCAAGAGGCGTTTAATTCCCAAATCTCCATCAGTTGGGAACCTAGCATCCAGAACACCTAAGTTCATGGGGGACACCTGAATCAGACCACCACAGTGGTGCTTGTCTGTAATCCCTGTACTAAGTGGAAGGAGGAGGATCAAGGGATCAAGATGATCCCTTGGCTACATAGTAAGTTTGAGGCCAGCTATATGAGACTCTATGGCAGAAGAAGGAAAGAAGGAAGGAAGAAAAGAAGGGATAGACAAAGAAAGTAAGGGCTGGAGGGATGGCTTCATGGTTAAGGCACTTGTCTGAGAGACCTAAGGACCCAGATTTGATCCTCCAGATCCCAGGAAAGCCAGATGCACATGGTGGTGCATGTGTTTGGAATTAGTTTGCAGTGGCTAGAGGCCCTAGTGCACCCATTCTCCCTCTCTGTCTCTAATAAATAAATAAAAATAAAAACTTTTTAAAAAAAGAAAAAGAAAGTAAGGGAAGGAAGGAAAGGAGAGAGAGGGTAGAAGGGAAGGAAGGAAGAAGAAAGGTGGAGAGAGAAAAAGAAGAAAGACAGAGAGAGAAAAGAAAGAGATAGAGGGCTGGAGAGATAGCTTAGTGGTTAAGGTGCTTGCCCACAAAGCCAAAGGACCAGGTTCAATTCTCTAGGACCCACATAAGCCAGATGCACAAGGTGGCACATGCATCTGGAGTTCGCTTGCAGAGGCTGAAAGCCCTGGGGGCCCATTTTTCTCTCTCTCCCTCTTTCTCTCAAACAAATCAATAAATAATCTCTATGCAGGTTTATCATCTGGGAGTGGTGGCGCACGCCTTTAATCCTAGCACTCTGGAGGCAGAGGTAGTGGGATTGCCATGAGTTCAAGGCCACCGTGAGACTGCATAGTGAATTCCAGGTCAGCCTGAGCTAGAGTGAGACCATACCTTGATAAATCAAAAAGAAGAGTCTCCTCCATCCAGTCTCTTAGTTCATGTGGCGTATGTCACATCTCACTGGCCAGCACTACCAAGCCCTCCTGTTGGCTGCTGGGAGATGGCTGCTAATCTTTTGAAATGCCAGCCGCTCACAGAGCTACCGAAAGCGAGGCAGATGTATAACACATGGTAGGGATGTGAATTTCTTGAGAGCTTGTTTGGAGGTTCTAGCAGGGGAACGCAGCTACTCGTACACCCTTGACTGAAGACTGCTCCTCCTCTGTTCAAGGAAGGTTGTCCTCTTTGACCTAGCACACAGCTTTTGGAGGGTCGCACGTGGAGCGGTGAGGGAGGAAGGGGACACCAGCATAGCCAGCCAAATCAATCCTGGCGATCAATGGATGACAGATGTCACAGACAGATCACCCTCATATCCGGGATGTGAATTTCTTATCCTCCAGAGCCCACTGTTTCATCTACATGAAGACAGCTGGCTGGCCTCAAAGGGTGAGTCGCAACTCAAGGATAAAAACCTTATATGGGGGCTGGAGAGACGGCTTAGTGGTTAAGGCACTTGCCTGCAAAGCCAAAGGACCCACATAAGCCAGATGCAGAAGGGGGCACATGCATCTGGAGTTCGTTTGCAGTGGCTGGACGCCCTGGTGTGCCCGTTCTCTCTCTCTCTCTCTCTCTCTCTCTCTCTCTCTGTCAATTTATCATCTATCTATCTCTCTGCTCTCTCTTTCTCTCAAATAAATAAATAAAATAAAAAATAAATAAAAACCTTACATGGGGACTGGAGAGATGGCTGAGATGACTCAGTGGTTAAAGTGCTTGCTTGCAAAGCTACGGACTCTGGGCTCACATTGCCCACATGCATGTGTCTGGAGTTCATTTGCAGGAGCAAGAGGCCCTAGCATACCCATTCTCACTCTCTCTCTCAAATAAATAAAACACTTCTTTTTTTTTTTTCAAAGTAGGGTCTTGCTCTAGCCCAGGCTGAGCTGGAATTCATTATGTAGTCTCAGGGTGGCCTCAAACTGACAGCGATCCTCCTACCTCTGCCTTCAGAGTGCTGGGATTAAAGGCGTGCACCACCACGCCTGGTTTAAAACAGAACTTTTTGGTTGTTATTGTTCCATTGTGATTTTTATTTATTTATTGTTGATGCAAGACATTATGCCTTCATGTATATTAGAGCCATTCAGTCAACAAGAGAAGAAAAGTCACTGAAGGAAAGTCCCAGAGCATGTGAGAAGGGCCCTGGGGGGCTGCAGGGAGGAGCAAGCAGGTGCACCCTTGTAGCAGGAGGGGAAGGCGCCAGGCCAGAGGAATGGGTGGAGCAGGTGTTGAGAGTGGAAGGAAGTGCCCTTCAGGTTATTCTGTCTTCCCAGGGAACTGGGAAGCAAGGTCATCAGCTGAGAGGAGGACACAGGAGGAGCTGTCAAGCAGGAGGACAGAGGAGAAGGTATGGCCCTGTCCTCTAGGTCCCCGCAGAGTAAGACGTCTGGGTCATGCACTAGGCGGTGGGCATGATGTCAAAGTGAGATGAGCCATCAGGGCTGTTTCTCTCCAGCTTCAGTCAGCTGTATGGCATCAACCAAGGTGTGGTTTTCCCAGGTAGAGGCAATTTACTGAGCAGGAAACAAGGGGGTTGAGGGTGTATGCAAGGAAGTAATTATAGCAATGGGGCATGGAGTCTGAGCTGGTTAAGGAGGAAAGTCAGGACATGAGGGATGAGAGAAACAGTGACAGGAAAGTGGCAGGGTCCCCAGATTAAAGGTCCTGGTGTGTCAGGGAACTCCTAGGAGATGGGGTGTTACAAGTGAGCAGAATAGAGGAGGTAATGTTGATGTCAAGCTCATGTGAAGTAGGGGTACAATTACTGGTAATGACAAGGTCATTACCTTGGCCATGAGGACACGAAGTAGGCTAGAAGCCAAGAGCCACAGAAGGAAGGGACGGGTGGGCCTCTGCGGGGGAGGATCACCTGTGTGTAACTGGACTCTCCAAGTCCTCCTGCAAGGAGAGGGCTTTGAGCCTGGGGTGTTCAGTCAGACCTGGGTATGAAGTCTCTTTCCAACTCTGGGGTGATACACAAGTGACCTCATCTCTCTGGCCTCAGTTTCCTCTTCTGAAAAGTGACAAATCACTCCTGTGTCACAGAAAATGATGTACTGAAGATTGAATGAGATTGCCACAGAACATGGGATGTGAATGGATGAAGTAGTAGCCATATATCAGTTTCTAGAAAGCTCTCCTCTGGGGTCCCAGAGCTGAGGGGGAGCCATTAGAGTGACCCAGACCCTCCCCAGAACCTCTTCTCACCCTCAAATCATAAACAGATGCCCTCTAAGGCTCAGAGAATATTGTGGAAAAGGGGGACAGAAGGAAGGTGAGAGCCACAGGATGGAAGATGTACTAAGAGGCACTGTCCACATACAGAGACTGACTGGTGTATTCCTGACCCTGCAGTGAGTACTGACAGCCCCAGTGCAGAGGGCTGTCATTAGGATGGGGTAGCGGAGAAGGAATATGAGTCTAACCTGATAGGATTATGACCAATATTCAATATGTTCATACAATAAAGTTCACAGTAAAAAAATAATTAAATAAAGCCGGGTGTGGTGGCGCATGCCTTTAATCCCAGCACTCGGGAGGCAGAGGTAGGAGGATTGCCATGAGTTCGAGGCCACCCTGAGACTACAGAGTGAATTCCAGGTCAGCCTGGGCTAGAGCGAGACCTTACCTCGAAAAACCAAAATAATAATAATAATAATAATAATAATTAAATAACCACCAGCCAGGTGTGGTGGTACCTGCCTTTAATACTAGCACTGGAAAAAAATTCATTTGCAATGGCAGGAGGCCCTGGTGCACCCATACACTCACTCTCTCTCTGTCTTTCTCTGCGTCTTTTCTCTCTGTCTCTCTCTTGCAAATAAATAAATAAATAAATAAATAAAAATTTAAATCCCAGCACTCAGGAAGCAGAGGTAGGAGGATCTCTGTGAGCTGGAGGCCAGCCTGAGACTAAAGAGTGAGACCCTACTTAGGAAAAAAAAAAAAAAAAAAAGCCGGGCGTGGTGGCGCACGCCTTTAATCCCAGCACTCGGGAGGCAGAGGTAGGAGGATCGCCATGAGTTCGAGGCCACCCTGAGACTCCATAGTGAATTCCAGGTCAGCCTGGGCTAGAGTGAAACCCTACCTCAAAAAACCAAAAAAAATAAATAAATAAAAACAAAACAAACAAACAAAAAAAACCAAAACACCATAAGCAGTGTTAATGGGAGAACCCCACAACTATTTCACTCCCATTTACAGAACAGGAAACTGGGGTCCAGAGAAAGTGACTGACTTATCTCACTGAGATTCAATTAACATAGGAGGCAAGTTACCTTTTAAAATCAGAGGCATAATTATGATGGGGAATGTGTGCTGGGGTCTGAGGGAAGCCCACCAGTAACATTGGGAAGCCAGTTGGTCTCAGAATGTTCCCAGCCTGAGCTTCATTTGCTCAGGCAGTTCAAAGCTGGCCTTAGTGGAGACAAAAGAACCTACTGGATATAATAAGTCGGCTGTCTCAGCTTCCTGCATACCCAAGTCACTCCCATCCCCACTGACGATTCACAATGCTCTCATTGGCTAATTGTTCTTTCCAGGCCAAACAGAAGGAAGGAGTAAGAGGATCTGAATTTCCTTGGAAAATCTGATCCAAGTACTTAAAAGAGCGCCCAGCCCCATACCTTCCAGCCCTAGCAAGTCCACCTGGGATAAATGCCTTTTGTTGTCTGCACTCCACTTCCTCCATCTATAAACTGAGAGTGAACAAAATGATTGCTAAAGGTCCTCTTAGTGGGAGCACTGAAGGTTCTAGGAATAAACAGCCTAATGTATCTTCTGGGGTGCTGGCTGCTCAAGGACAAGCATGGGGAGGTGGGGCAGAAGTAGACCCAGAAACACAATAGGGAGCTGTTGTGATCACAACATCTAAGGATTCTCTCTCCAACACTTTTCCTCTCTCTCCCCTCACACAGTTGGTCTTTCCCATGACTCTATTTTGTTTTCTTCTTAGCACTATCTAAAATGTCTTGTTTACTATTGTCTTTCTACAGTAGAAAGTTCTAGAAGAACAAAGACCTTGCCTATTCTATCTCAGAGTCTAATCCAGTACCTGATATGCAGTAGGTACCCAATACACATATGTTGACTAAAGAATGAATAAGGGGCTGGAGAGATGGCTCAGTGGTTAAAGGAACTTGCTTGCAAAGCTTGATGGTCTGGATTCAATTACCCAGTACCCACGTAAAGTGAGATGCACAAGGTGGCACATGTGGTCTAGTGTTCTTTTGCAATGGCAAGAAGCCCTGGCATGCCTATTCTCATTCTTTCTCTCTTTCTCCTTGCAAATAAATAAAAATATTTAAAGAATGAATAAGTAGCCAGGCATGGTGGCACACACCTTTAATCTGAGTTCTCAGGAGGCAGAGGTAGGAGGATCACTGTGAGTTCGAGGCCACCCTGAGACTCCATAGTGAATTTCAGGTCAGCAGGGCTACAGTGAGACCCTATCTGGAACTCTCCCCACCGCCCCTCAAAAAAAGAATAAGTAGAGGCTGGAGAGTTGACTCAGCACTTAAAGGTGCTTGCTTACAAAGCCTGCTGGCCCAGGTTCAATTCCTTAGCTACCCACATAAAGCTAGACCCCAAAAGTGGCATAAGCATCTGGTATTCATTTGCAGCTGCAAGAGACTGGTGTGCTGATCGCTGTGAGTTCAAGGCCACCCTGAGACTACATAGTGAATTCCAGGTCAGGCTGAGCCAGAGGGAGATCCTACCTCGAAAAACAAAACAAAAATGCTCACATGCAAATTATTTATTTATTTATTTATTTGCAAGCAGACAGAAATAGGAGACAAACAAAATGGGCATGCCAGAGCCTGCAGCCTCCACAAATGGACTCCAGATGCATGTGCCACCTTGTGCATCTGACTTTACATGGGTCCTGAGGAATTGAACTCTGGTTGTTTAAGCTTTGCTGGCAAGCTTTAACCACTGAGAAGTTTCTCCAGACCCACAAATAAATATTTTTTTAAATTTTAAATGAGGGTTGGATAGATGGCTTAGCAGTTAAGGTGCTTGCCTGTGAAGCCTAAGGATCTAGGTTTGATTCCCCAGTAACCACGTAAGCCAGATGCACAAGGTGGCCTATGTATCTGAAGTTCATTTACAGTGGCTGGAGGCCCTGGCATGCTCATGCTCATTCTCTCTCTCTCTCTCTCCATAACCATAGATAAATAGATGATAGATAGATAAGATAGATAAGATAGATAGATAGATAGATAGATAGATAGACAGATCTGCCTCTCCTTCTCTGTCTCTCTCAAATAAATAAAATAAAATAAAATAGATTTAATTGAGGGCTGCAGAGATGGCTTAGCAGTTAAGGCACTTGCCTGTGAAGACTAAGGACCCAGGTTTGATTCCCCAGTACTCATGTAAGCTAGATGCATAAGGTAGCACATATGTCTGGAGTTTATTTGAAGTAGCTAGAGGCCCTGGTGTGTCCATTCTCTCACTATCTGCCTCTCTCTCTCTCAAATCAATCAATCAATCAATCAATAAAATATTTTTCAAAAATTTAGGGGCTGAAGAGATGGCTTAGCAGTTAAAGCCCTTGCCTGCAAAGCCAAAGGATCCAGGTTTGATTTCCCAGTAGCCACATAAAGCCAAATGCACGAGGTGGCACATGTGTCTGGAGTTTCTTTGCAGCGGCTAGAGGGCCTGGCATTCTCGTTCTCTCTATATCTGCCTCTCTGTCTCTCTTCTCTCAAATAAATAAACAAACTATTAAGAATATTTTAAATGAAAAAAGTGCATGGACGGATCTTGTGGGTGGTGTCAGGTCTGTGTCAAGAATGACTCTGTGATCTGTGCCAAGTCTTCCAAGAGGAGGGGCTGAAAAATAAGGCTCTGGAGTCAGGAGACCTGAATTCAAGCCCCATACTGCCAATTAGTGGTTTATTACCTTGAGCATATCACTTGACCTCTGGAAGTCTTTGTTGCTTCATCTGTATATTGAGAATACTGATCTCGTCTGCTGAGATATATTTTCAGGAATGTATGTAATGTGATCTGATGCATGCTAAATATATTCAGTAAGTGTTAGTTTTTCTCCTTCCCTCTGCTGGGGCATGGACAGGGGTCAAAGAATACAGTACTGCGTTTTTGGTTTTTTTTTTTTTTAACATTTTATTTTTATTTGAGAGAGAGGAAGAAAGAGGCAGAGAGAAAGGGAGGGAGGGAAAGACAGAAAGAGAATAGGCATGCCAGGGTCTACAGCCACTGCAAACAAACTCCAGACGCATGTGCTACCTTGTGTATCTGGCTTACGTGGGTCCTGGGGAATTAAACTAAGGTCCTTTGGCTTTGCAGGCAAATACTTAAACCGCTAAACCATCTCTCCAGCACTTGTGCTACGTTTTTGTTTTTTTTTTAATATTTTATTTATTTATTTGAGAGACAGAGACAAATAGAGAAAGAGAGGGAGAGAATGGATGCTCCCGGGCTTCTAGCTACTGCAAATGAACTCCAGATGCATGTGCCACCTTGTGCATCTAGCTTTATATGGGTACTTTATATGGGTCCTTTGGCTTTGCAAGCAAGTGCCTTAACCGCTAAGCCATCTCTCTAGCTCCTAGAGCTTTTGTTTTGTTTTGTTTTCTCAAGGTAGGGTCTCGCTATAGCCCAGACTAACCTAGAATTCACTATGTAGTCTCAGGGTGGCCTCAAACTCATGATGGTCCTCCTATCTCTGCCTTCCAAGTACTGGGACTAAAGGCATGCACTACCATGCCCTGCTTGGCTTTTTCTTTTTAACTTTTTATTTATTTATTTGCAAAGAGAATGAGAGAGAGAGAAAAAAAATGGGTACACCTTCTGCATCTGGCTTACATGGGTCCTGGGGAACCCAACCTGGGTCCTTAGGCATCCCAGGCAAACATCTTAACCACTAAGCAATCTTTACAGCCCAGTGTTATGTGGTTTTGTTTGTTTGTTTTTCAAGGTAGGGTCTCACTCTAGCTCAGGCTGACCTGGAATTCACTATGTAGTCTCAGGGTAGCCTCGAACTCACGGTGATCCTCCTACCTCTGCCTCCCGAGTGCTGGGATTAAAGGCGTGTGCCACCACTCAGGACTATATTTTTTGTTTGTATGTTTTTGTGTACTGGGGACCAGATTTAGGCCCTTGTACGTATGAGGCAAGTACCACTGAGCCACATCTACAGCTGGCAGAGTGCTGTAGTTGGGCCTTAGGTTCTTTGATCAGTAGACTCAGGAATCTTGGTATACCTAGGGTTCAGAAACTCTGCACCACTCAGCCAAGGGAGATTTCTTTCTTTCTTTCTCTCAAGCTGCTCTGAACTCAGGGATTAAGGTGTGTGCCACCAAAGAGTTCTTATCTTTTTTTTTTTTTTTTTCCTGTGTTTTTGTTTGTTTGGTTGGTTTTTTGAAGTCCCTACTTCAAAAATCTCAACCTCCCGGGCTGGAGAGATGGCTTAGCGGTTAAGCACTTGCCTGTGAAGCCTAAGGACCCCGGTTCGAGGCTCGACTCCCCAGGACCCACGTTAGCCAGATGCACAAGGGGGCACACGCATCTGGAGTTCGTTTGCAGTGGCTGGAGGCCCTGGCGCGCCCATTCTCTCTTCCTCTCTCTCTATCTGCCTCTTTCTCTATCTGTCTGATGCTCTCAAATAAATAAATAAATAAATAACAACAAAAAAAAAATCTCAATCTCCCAAGTGCTGGAATTAAAGGCATGTGCTACCATGTCTGGCTCTTACCTAGTTTTTATCCTTCAAAAGAACATAAAGCCAAATAGCAAGTGAGTGCACTAAGGGGAATGAAAAGGACTTATCTAAGGTCACTTGGCCAAGAAGTATGTTCCTGTCAGAAGGCTTTCAGGATAGAGGGAGTGAACAGGGGCTACAGGGTGCTCAGGTTGACCTTCAGAAAGAGGAAATGGCCCCTCTGGTCAGGAGTGGGCCCAGCTCTGTCAGTCAGGCTCATGTCTACGTGAGGTGGATTCTATTTCTCACTCTTGTTTCTCTTTCTCAGCCTGCCTTATAAGAGAATGTTAGCAGACTGAGATTTCTTTCTTTCTTTTTTTTTTTTTCTTCTTTGAGGTAGGGTCTCGCTTTAGTCCAGGCTGACCTGGAATTCACTATACAGTCTCAGGGTGGCCTTGAACTCATGTCAATACTCCTACCTCTGCCTCCTGAGTGCTTGATTAAAGGCGTGCACCACCACACCTGGCCAGACTGAGATTTAATTTGAAATATTACTAGGAGGATGGTATTTAAGAAATAAACATGGGGGCTGGGGAGATAGCTCAGCAGTTAAGGCACTTGACTGAAAAACCTAACAACTGGAGTTTGATTCCATAGTACCCACGTGAGCCAGATGCACAAGGTGGCACATGTGTATGGAGTTCATTTACAGTGGCTAGAGGCCCTGTTATGCCCATTCTTTATCTACCCCTTTCTCACTCAAATAAATAAATAAAAAATATATACTTTTTTAATTTTTTTCTTCATTATTTATTTATTTATTTGAGAGCGAAAGACACAGAGAAAGAGGCAGATAGAGAGAGAGAGGGAATGGGCGCACCAGGGCTTCCAGCCACTGCAAACGGAACTCCAGATGCGTGCGCCACTTTGTGCATCTGGCTAACGTGGGTCCTGGGGAATCGAGCCTCGAACCGGGGCCCTTAGGCTTCACAGGCAAGCGCTTGACCGCTAAGCCATCTCTCCAGCCCTAAAATATATTTTTTTAATATTTAAAAGCAAAACAAGCTGGGCATGGTAGCCCACACTTTTAATCCCAGCACTGGGGAGACAGAGGTAGGAGGATTGCTGAGTTCAAGGCCACCCCGAGATTGCATAGAGAATTCCAGGTCAGTCTGGCTAAAGAGAGACCGACCTCAAAAAAAAAAAAAAATAAAAGCCGGGAGGGCATGATGGCACACACCTTTAATCCCAGCACTAAGGAGGATGAGGTAGGAGGATCGCTGTGAGTTTGAGGCCAGAGAAAATTCCAGGTCAACTCTGAACTAGAGCAAGACCCTACCTCTAAAAACCAAAAATAAATAAATAGAAAACGAAAACAAACTGCAACAAAACAAAATAAATGGGGGGGGGAGCATAAAGGAGCTATAAAGTGGAAAATTCAAGCAATCATCGCGGAAAGGCTCTGAGTCTGCGCAGGTGCAGTGTAAAGAGGACGCCCCTCGGATTCTAGTCCCCTAGTCAGGACTTTAAGTGGCACACAACAAACTGTGTAATGTTCCGAGAATAACACTCCCCGAGATTTCATCTCCCCTGAATTAGTACAAGTATGCCGGCCATGCTGAGGTTTGCAAGGGCCAATCAAAGAGCGAATTATGCGGGGTGTGGCAATCCCAACACTTGGGAGGCAGAGGCAGGAGGATCGTTGCAAGTTCAAGACCAGCCCGGTTTACATAGTGAGTTTCAAGCTAGTCAGAGAGGGAGGAGAAGGGGGGAGGCAGCGATCTCATTATACAAATACGGACTACATTACCTTTCCTTGACTCTGGAAAACGGCCGGGGAGCAGACGGAACGCCGTGTGGAGTTGAGCTCCACGGACCAATCTCTTTGGGTTTCTGAAAACAGCAGATGATCAGGATCAGGCCAGGCGATTTCTCAATTTCTTTCCTTGCAGGGGAAAAAGAAAAAAAAAAATCGAAGTTTCTCAGTTCTCAAGTGTTCTGATTTCATTTCCAATTCTACAGATCATTCCCTCTCGCCTGCCCCTTGAGGGCGCCGTCTCTTCAAATCCAAGCCGGCTAGGGCCAATCACATTTAACAGAAAAGACCAAAGGAGGGAATCCTGACGAGAAAGAGGGCGGGGCAGAGGGCGTGCCTTCCAGCCAATCAGAATCTTCTTGGTGTAGTAGCTCAAGTGCAAAGCTCTGATGACCAATGGCAGTAGAGCGACGGGGGAGAGGCGGGGCGACTCTCTGTGTGACAGCTATCCTGACCAATGGGCGTGCGGCCCGCGGCCTATAAGTCTCAGCCGGGCCCGGGACGCCGGGCTCCAGGGTCGGTTAGTCGTTGCCGTCGGAGCTGTGCCCTGGGTTTGCCCCCGCCGTCGCTGCCGCCGGATCCCTGGCATTCCCGCCCCCCTCCAGCCACTCTCCCTGCCCTCTTCCCATTAACCACCCCCCGGTTTCTGCCGTCGAGGCCCCGGGGCTTGGGCGAATGATGCCGTCGGAGAGCAGAGCGGAGTGTCTGGATCAGGCGGCCGCGCAGGTGGGGACGGCTGCGGGCTCGGCTGAAGCCCCGGCTGCTCCGGCAGGCGGCGGCCCCGACCCGGAGCCCTCGTCGGCCTCGCTCGGACGTCACCAGAGCCGGCTGTCCTGGCCACAGGTGAAGCGGCTGGACGCGCTCCTGAGCGAGCCCATTCCCATTCACGGGCGCGGCAACTTTCCCACGCTGAGCGTGCAGCCCCGGGAGATCGTGCAGGTGAGAGGGGCCGGGGTGGAGGGGGGAGGGAGGGAATCTGGTGGCTTGCAAGACACCTGGTATCTGTTTGGTCTGCTGGGGCAGCTAGGGAAACCGAGGAACAGAAACCAGGACTGGAACGATGGCACAGCGCGTGGCTCCTCTTGCATCTAATTAACCCCCACCACTGAGCTCCCCAGCTCTGATTTCCCCTGGGGACTCTTCGACTCTTCGAGATCCAGGCTGGGAGAGGGGTGGAGATTGGGGAGGGACTCCATGGGGCATCGCCCCGCCTGCTAACCAAGGGCAAAAGTTGCCTGGCAACCGCCTCTTAAGGGGTAGTATGTGTGCTTGGGTTCCAAGTAGCTTTCTTCCTCTTCCCGGCTTCCCTGCTCCTGCTCTTCCCCAACATTCTAGAATCTTAGCCCGTGGCTCAAGAACCCTGGCTAGGTGGGAAAAGCTTAGGCATGCCAGCAAGAGACTCCCTGCCTGTCATGGGTTATGGTAGAAAATTGATTGAACTGAGACCCCATCCCTGAAAGCAGCATTAATATATAGTTTGTGTCCTTCTCCCCCCACTTTTTTTTTTTTTTTTTTTTTTGAGGTAGGGTCTCACTACATTCCAGGCTGAACTAGAACTCTCTGTGTAGTCTCAAGCTGGCCTTGAACTCACGGCCATCCTCTTACCTCTGCCGCGATTAAAAGCGTGCACCACCACACCCACCTCCCTCCTTTTTAAGGCTGGAAGTGAAGGCCAGTGTAGGGTTCAGACCCCAGTTGCCCCCTCAGATCTGAGGAACAGGGGAAGTCACTCCCTCCTAGAACTCCAACTCTTCCTTTCATCTGACCCTGCAGGACCCCAAACTACTCTTTCACTGTGTAGCCCAAGCACTATTCTGAAAGATCAAAGATGGCCTTTCTTGTCCCCTGTTCCAGCTGAGGACAGTGAGCTACATACGACTACCGAGGGGGGGAGTCAAAGCTGGGGTATCTTGGACCTTCCTGGGAGCAGGTGGTACAGGTTCAAATTTTCCTCACTTCTTCCCTGACTGGGAAGTTCTACATCTAGGTCTTCAGAGAGCCCTTTGATAGAAGAAACCATAAAATCTTGATGGCTCCTGTATGTTGCTGCCAGCCAATGGCTTTTCCCCACAAGCCAGGTGCTGGCCATTCCCAGGCTACTGTAGCCTCCAGCAAAGGGGGAGAGGATGCCTGCTGGGGGATTGCCTCACCCTCCCTGGAACAGGAATGAGTTGGAGGGGGTGGGGACAGATTCTCCAGGGCTGACTCACCGATGGGGCTAGTGGAGGCATTCCTTGCTGCCCGCTGTCATTTAGGTGATCATTTGAGGCTTTTCTTTCTTTTTCTTTTCTTTCCTTTTTTTGTTTTTCTTTTTTTTTGAGACAATCCTTCTACTGCTGCCTCCCCAGTGCTGGCATCAAAGGTTTGTGCCACCACACCCGGCTCTTTTTCTTTTTCTCAGAATAGGGTCTTCCCTATGTTGCCCGAGCTAGTCTTAAACTCATGGACTCAAGTAATCCTCCTGCCCCAGCTTCCTGAATACCTGGGTTTACAGGTGTGTGCCAGTTTTCTGTCCCTAGAGCATACTGTGACCCCCAGGTTTGAATGGAAGGGAAAGGAAGAGAAGGGCAGGTAGTGCCCAGTGTGATAGCTCCCCTGTGCAGGGACAGGTATGATCTTCACTGACACCAAGGGGCACAGATGTGACTGGCAACCTTTTAACTTCCTAGCCATGTAGGGAAACTGAGTCACTTGGAGCTGTGGTTGTAGCACAGTGTTGTCCTAGATTAGGATAAAAGTCATCACTGAATAGATAGCTGTTGGCCCTGGGACAGGGTGGGGGAAGGGAGCTGGTCCTAGAGATTGGAATCTAGCTTCAAGGCCTGGACTCTTGATTTCTTTCTTTTTTTTTTTTTTTGGTTTTTCGAGGTAGGGTTTCACTCTAGCCCAGGCTGACCTGGAATTCACTATGGCGTCTCAGGGTGGCCTCGAACTCACGGTGATCCTTCTACCTCTGCCTCCCGAGTGCTGGGATTAAAGGCATGCACCACCACGCCCGGCTTGGAGTCTTGATTTCTTATGCTCAGTGACCCCATCTGTTCAGTGGGCATGGGTTGAACTGCTCAATGATACCCTCTGGTTCGAGAATCCAAAGGGTTCCTTCACCTGGCCTGTCCAGCCCTTTCCACAGGGAAGAAAGTGTCTCCTGGCAGGAGTCCACAGCTGGCAACTTCAAAAGCTATGGGGGTAATGTGCGGGGGTGGGATGAGGGTGAGGGAGGGACTGGTCAGGCCTTCTCACCAGTGCTGAGATATATCATTGCTCAAGAATGGAAACCCTTCAGCCTCTGACCCCTACAACATTTTGCCTACAACAGCAATCCGAGTAGCTAGAAATATAGTCCTGTTAGTCCTGTTTGGGCATGGCTGAAGGGACTCACTGTCTTGTAGGAGTCCTCTTATCTGTAACCCTGGGAGATTCCGTTTTAGTTAAGATTAGCCATGTATTTACTGCATGACCTTGGACAAGTCATTTGCATTCTATGGGTCCAGAGAACTGAACTAGGCAATTTGATCTCTCCAGTTGTCAGAGGACCTGGATCAGGCATCTCGGGCAAGTTTTGCAAGTCTTACTGGCTGACAGTCTTCCTGAGGTCTCAGCAGCAGCCCTGGAGCAGAGCAGTTATGGGGAGTGAGTGCCTTGGTACAGGAGAAAGGAGGCTACAGTCACTACCCCTTCTGTGGCTAGAAAGCCTGATTCCAGAGGCTCCAAGGTGCCCTACAGTCCTTGGGTGTGGCAGTAGCTGGGAACCGACCTCCTGTCAAACTGGCTGTAGTCATACCTGGGGAAGACACAACAGCCACTGGCTGGCTGACACAGCTGGCCTCATGGCCCTGACGCAGGGGATCACTACCTACTCACCAGGCCAGATGCCATGCCCTGGGATGGGCACCAGCTGAGAAGCAGACGCTGGTACTGAGTAAGGCCCAGTCAGCTCTCCTGAGACTTGGGGATGAAGCTGGTCTGCTCTGTACTTCCCTCATTAGCTACCTGAGCACAGCTGCCTGTTGTGCCTTGGAAGTCCCTCAGGCTGGCTACAGCAACTGGCCCTGACTGTCCAAAGATTCTACCAACCCTCACCCTCCTGCTTCCTGACTATTCAGCCAGTAGTGTGAGGCTTACTCTTACTTTGAAAAACAAAAAACCTTCCAGGAATGGTGGTATATACCTGTCATCCTAGCACTTGTGAGATGGAAGCAGGAGGATCAGGAATTTAAGGTCACCGAGGCTAACAGAAGGCCAGCCTGTGCTATGTAAGATTCTGTCTCCAAAACAACAACAACAAAAAAAACCAAAAAATGGCCGGGGAAAAATAACTCAATGTGTAAAGGTGCTGGTTTGCAAAGACTGCTGACCCAGGTTTGATTCCCCAGTACCCACCTAAAGGCAGATGTACAAAGTGGCACATGTGTCTGAAGTTCATTTGCAATGGCAGTTGCCCCTGGCATGCCCATTCTCTATCTCTCCCTCTCTTAAACAAATAAAAATATTTTTTAAAAGAAGAAAAAGAAAGAAAGAAAGCTGGGTGTGGTGGTGCACGCCAGTAGGATATTGCTGAAGAGGTGGAAGCAGGAGGATCAGGCGTTCCAGGCCAGTCTGGGCTACACATTTTATCTGGGTGTGTGATGCAAGCCTTTAATCCCAGCCCTCAGGACGACATGAGTTTGAGGCCACCTTGAGACTACATAAAGAGCCAGGTGTGGTGGCACATGCCTTTAGTCCCAGCACTTGAGAGGCAGAGGTAGGAGGATCGCTGTGAGTTCGAGGCCACCCTAAGACTACATAGTGAATTCCAGGTTAGCCTGGGCTAGAGTGAGACTCTTATCTCGAAAAACAAACAGAAAGGAAGAAGTAAGGAAGGGAGGGAAGAAGGCTGAGATGGCTCAGTATTAAAGGTGCTTGCTTGCAAAGCCTGCTGACCTGGGTTTGATTCCCTAGTACTCATGTAAAGTCAGATACACAAAGTGGTACATGTATCTGGGATTCATTTGCAACAAGAGCCTCTGGCATGCCTATGTTCTCTTTTCCTCACAAATAAAGAGATAGCTTAGGGGTTAAGGAGTTTGGGAGTAAAGTCAAAGGACCTATTTTCCATTTCCCAATACCAAAGCCAGGTACACAAGGGGGCACATGTGTCTGGAGTTCTTTTGCAGTGGTTGAAGGCCCTGACATGCTGGTTCTCTCTCTCAAATGAATAAATAAGATATTTTTAAAAGAATGAATAGCAGGGTGTGGTGGCACACGCCTTTAATCCCAGCACTTGGGAGGCAGGGTTAAGAGGATTGCTATGAGTTTGAGGCCACCCTGAGACTATATAGTAAATTTCAGGTCAGCCTGAGCTAGAGTGACACCCTACCTGGAACCCCCCCCCCAAAAAAAAAGAATAATAATAAATAATATTTTAAAAAAGAATGAACAATTACAGAATTATAGTCAGGCATGGTCATACCTTTAATTCCAACACTCAGGAGGCAGAGGTAGGAGGATCACCTTGAGTTTGAGGCCAGCCTGAGACTACATAGTGAATTCCAAGCTCAGCCTGGACTAGAGCAAGACCGTACCTCAGAAAACCCAAAACAGGAGGGGGGCTGAAAAGATGACTTAGCAGTTAAGGTGCTTGCCTTCAAAGCCAAAGGAGCCAGGTTTGGTTTCCCCGGGACCCATATAAGCCAGATATACAAGATGACACATGTCTGGAGCTTGCTTGCAGTGACTAGAGGCCCTATCATGCCCATTCTTTCTCTCTTTCTCACTCTGTCTCTCTCAAATAAATAAATAAAAATAAAACATTTTTAAAAAGATGAACAAATATACATGTATACTCACAATATTTTTTTTTTTTTTTGAGGTAGGTTCTCACTCTAGCCCAGGCTGTATTTTTTGGTGCAGGGGGGTGGTGGTTTTTTGGTATACTTACAATACTTTTATTTTGGAGTAGGGAGATTGGTTTTGAGACAAGGTCTTATCCAGGCTGGCCTCATTTTCAGTTGTCATCCTGCCTCAGCCTCCCCAGTGCTGGGATTAAACATCTAACAGGACCACACCTGTCTCCAGCTGACTACTTTTTTTTTGTTTGTTTGTTTTTGTTTTTGTTTTTTCAAGGTAGGGTTTCACTGTAGTCCAGGCTGACCTGGAATTCACTATGTAGTCTCAAGGTGGCCTTGAACTCACAACGATCTTCCTACCTCTGCCTCCCAGGTGCTGGAACTAAAGGCATGTGCTACCAGGCCCGGCTTCCAGCTGACTTTTTTTTTTTAATCTTTCTTTATTTGAGAAGGATAGACAGAGAAAGAGGCAGATAGAATGGGTGCGCCAGGGCCTCCAGCCACTGCAAACAAACTCCAGATGCATATGCCACCTTGTGCATCTGGCTTACATGGGACCTGGAGAATCAAGCCTCAAACTGCGGTCCTTAGGCTTCACAGGCAAGCACTTAACCTCTAAGCCATCTCTCCAGCCCCCAACTCACATTTTTTTTTTTTTTCGAGGTAGGGTCTCAATCTAGCCCAGGCTGACATGAAATTCACTATGGAGTCTCAGGGTGGCCTCGAACTCACGGCGATCCTCCTACCTCTGCCTCCCAAGTGCTGAGATTAAAGGCATGCGCCACCACGCCCGGCTTCCCCAACTCACATTTTTAAAGGGCAGGAAGATTAGAACACTAGTTTCTAGTCTCTGTGCCTTCTCAGCCCTGGGCTGAATGGTAAAAGAGGAAAGACTATCTGAGGGTCATGGTTCAGTGATAGTGAACTTTGAGTGTGGGAAGCCCTGGGTTCAGTCCCCAGCACTGAAACAAAAAGAGGACAGGATTTAGAATCAGCTATGTCAGGGTTTGAAGGCACCTCTGTAGTTTGTTCCAGTGAGCCTCAGTTTTCCCATCTACAACATGCAGGTCATAAAGATCTGTAAAACCATAGACTCTTGTTTGTTTGGTTGCTTTTGATGCTAGGGAAGAAAGTCAGGGATTTAATCATGTAAGCATGTCCTCACTACTACTGAGTTCCACCCCAGCCCCCTACGGGTTCTGGTGGGGTCCATTGCCTGGTACTCACTAGATACCTGTCCACTGTGCTCCTCCCTTTTCCTTCCCTGTGCCTAAATCGTACTGGTGGCCAGTTGCTCTTCCCCACCCCCTATTACCATGACAACTCCTCGGGGAAGTCTTCCTGGAGGGAGCCACCCGCCTCAGATTGCTCAGATTGCCCCACAGTGGCTTGCCTCCTCAGCATTTAGGTGCATTCTTTGCTGTAATTCCCTGGGAGGCAGAGCTGGGTGCTGACTTGGCAGCAAGGCGGGGTTGCAGTCACTAAAGGCAGGAATGCTGCCTGGTCACTTTCAGGACTGTCCTTGGGGTTGCTGAGAACACCGAACATCCATGTTCACCCTCAGCTTCATTCTCCTCACACCTGGTGCCATGGCCCAGAGAGATGCCTTTAGCCTAAAAACCAAGTTCCGGAAGACTTGGAGGTTTCATTGTGTGGGTCCCATGCCACCTGCCCCAGGTCTCTCAGGCAGGATCCTCCATGTCTTCCCACTTGGCTTGAGAGGCTTCCTGACTGTGTGTGTTCATTTTTTTGAGGTAGGGTCTCACCCTAGCCCGGGCTGACCTCAAACTCATGGCAGTCCTCCTACCTCTGTCTCCTAAGTGTTGGGATTAAAGGAGTGCTCCACCATGCCTGGCAGCCCTTGAATTCTTGGTCCTCCTGCCCCACCTCCCAAGTACTGGGATTTCAATTGTGTGCCACTGTCTTTGGCCTGGCTTCTAGTCTTATTTACACATTTATTTATTGAGACAAGGCTTCCCTAAATTGTCTGGGCTGGCCTTGAATTTGTAATCCTCCTGCCTCTACCTCCTAAATAGTGGGGGTTACAGGCCTCTTCACTGTTCCCAGCTCAGCTCTGCCATTTCTGAATGGCTTCTTCTCGGCTTTAGTTTTACCACTGTTAGTCTCAGTCCCCATATTGGAAAGAAGTTTAGTCAGAAGTTTAGCCAGACAGGGATGGTTCATGCCTTTAATCCCAGCACTTAGGAGGTAGAGGTAGGAGAACCACCATGAGTTTGACTAGGTCAGCCTGGAGCTAGAGTGTGTTACAGGCCAGCCTAGGCTAGAGGGAGACCCTGCCTTGAAAAACAACAACATCAAAAAGAAGTTCAGAGCCGGGCATGGTGGCGCACGCCTTTAATCCCAGCACTTGGGAGGCAGAGGTAGGAGGATTGCTGTGAGTTCAAGGCCACCCTGAGACTAGAGTAAATTCCAGGTCAGCCTGAGCTAGAGTGAGACCCTACCTCAAAAAACCAAAAAAAAAAAAAAAAAAAAAAAAGAAAGAAAGAAAAAGAAAAAAGTTGTTCAATATTTATGTTGCTTGTAAGGATGAAATAAGATGCATATGTCAAGAGAAAGAACATTTGAGGACTTGAGAACCCAACCAACGTGGCTGCTGGTCCTAGCTCAGCCCATGATCTTGGACATGTCCCTTCTTTTCTTTCTTTTCTTTTCTTTTTCTTTTTTTTTTTTTTTTTTGGTTTTTTGAGGTAGGGTCTCACTCTAGCCCAGGCTGACCTGGAATTCACTATAGAGTCTCAGGGTGGCCTCGAACTCACGGCAATCCTCCTACCTCTGCCTCCTGAGTGCTGGGACTAAAAGCATGCCGTCACCACGCCCAGCTGTAATTTTTTTTTTAATGTGTGTGCGTGAGAGAGAGAATTGGTGCACCAGGGCCTCCAGCCACTGTAATAGAACTCTAGACGTGTGTGCCAGCTTGTGCACATGTGTGACTTTGCGTGCTTGTGTCTGACTTGTGTGTCTGGCTTACATGGGATCTGGAAAGTAGAACATGGGTCTTTAGGCTTTGGAGGCAAACACTTTAACTGCTAAGCAGTCTCTCCTACTCTTATTTATTTATTTATTTATTTGACAGAGAGAAAGAGGGGTAGAGAGAGAATGGGTGTGCCAGGGCCTCAAGCCACTGCAAACAAACCCCAGACACATGTGCCACCTTGTGCATCTGGCTAACATGAGTCCTAGGGAATCGAACCTGTGTCCTTTGGTTTTGCAGGCAAACACCTTAACCTCTAAGCCATCTTTAATATATTTACTTTTTATTTGAGAGAGAGAGAGGCAGAGAGAGTAGGGAATTGAGCCTGGGTCCTTTGGCTTTGCAGGCAAATGCCTTAACTACTAAGCCATCTCTCCAGCCTGGACATGTTTGTTTCTTTTGAGGGGGGGTTCGAGGTAGGGTTTCACTATAGTCCAGGCTGACTGAAATTCTGGAATTCACTATGTAGTCTCAGGGTGGCCTTCAAACTCACGGTGATCCTCCTACTTCTGCCTCCCAAGTGCTGGGATTAAAGGCGTGAGCCACCATGTCCAGCTCTGGACATGTTTCTTGACAACTCTGTACCTCAGGTCTCACACTTGGTGATTGGAATACTGGTGATAGTCAGACAGGAGCGTGAGGGTTACTGTGATAACACACATGAACTGGTAATTATACTGCAAATTGAAAAAAAAAAAATTGGAAGCCTGAGCATGGTGGCACATACCTTTAATCCCAGTGCTCGGGAGGCTAAGATAGGACTGCTGTGAGTTTCAGGTCAGCCTAGGTTAGAGTGAGACCCTACCTTGAAGAAAAACAAAAAAAAAAATTTATCTATTTGAATGTGTGTATGTGTGTGCGCACGCATGTGCACATGTCAGGGTGTCTTGCCACCACAAATGGCAGACCACTTTTTGTGTCTGGCATGAAATGGGTGCTAGAGAATTGAACTCAGGCCATCGGACTGTAAGCAGGCACCTTTAACTGACATTTCCACAGACAGCCCTTTGAATAGTTAACACAGTGCCTGGCACAATGTTAAGTGTTTTGCTGCTTGCAGTGCTAGAGATGTAAGATAGCGTAGTGGTTAAGACAAGACTCTTGAGTTTGATTCCCAGCTCAGCATTTGGGCAGTTCCTAGGCCTCTCTGCATCTGTTTCCCAATCTGTGAAATAGGAATAATAATACCTTGCTTCATCAGGCTATTGTGAGGATTAAGTGAGGTTAATTTAAATGTACAAAGTGCTTTGTAAATTCTCTGCTTGCGTTTGCTATTTTTATTGCTGTTCTGCCTGAGTCACTCCTTGAAATGGGCCCTTCTCCAGACTGGCAAATTGAGGCTTTGTAAGTTGAGTGACTTCACAAAGTCACAGCAACTGCTAAGAGGTGAACAGTGATCAATGGTACTATGATGTACCATCATGGAAGTCACTGATGGAACCCTCAGGGGCCCAGGCACCTGACACCTCTCTTGTGCTCTGCCCTCCTTTGGCAGGTCGTCCGCAACAGCCTGGAGGAACAGGGACTGCGTGTGCACAGTGTGCGACTGCATGGCTCAGCCGCCAGCCACGTGCTCCACCCAGAGAGTGGCTTGGGCTTCAAGGACCTGGACCTGGTGTTCCAGATGGACCTGCCCAGTGAGGCATCCTTCCAGCTGACCAAGGCAGTGGTGCTGGCCTGCCTGCTGGACTTCCTGCCAGCTGGAGTGAAACGGGCCAAGATCACACCAGTGACCCTCAAGGAGGCGTACGTGCAGAAGCTGGTGAAGGTGTGCACGGACACGGACCGCTGGAGCCTCATCTCGCTGTCCAACAAGAGTGGCAAGAATGTGGAGCTGAAGTTTGTGGACTCCGTGAGGCGCCAGTTCGAGTTCAGCGTGGACTCCTTCCAGATCATCCTGGACTCCCTGCTGCTTTTTGGCCAGTGTTCATCCCCGCCTATGTCTGAGGCCTTCCACCCGACCGTGACAGGTGAGAGCCTATACGGAGACTTCTCTGAGGCCCTGGCGCATCTGCAGCACCGCATCATTGCCACGCGTAGCCCCGAGGAGATCCGTGGTGGTGGCCTCCTCAAGTACTGCCACCTCCTGGTGCGGGGCTTCCGGCCTCGGCCCAGCACTGACGTGCGTGCCCTGCAACGGTACATGTGCTCCCGATTCTTCATCGACTTTCCAGACCTGGCAGAGCAGCGGCGCACTCTGAAGCGCTACCTGGAGGCCCACTTTGGAGGGCCAGATGTGAGCCGCCGCTACGCCTGCCTTGTGACACTGCACCAGGTGGTCAACGAGAGCACCGTGTGCCTCATGAGCCACGAGCGACGCCAGACACTGGACCTTATTGCCATGCTGGCCCTCCAGGCACTGGCTGAGCAAGGCCCTGCAGCCACTGCTGCCTTGGCATGGCGCCCCCCAGGCCCCGATGGGGTTGTGCCAGCCACTGTCAATTACTATGTGACCCCCATGCAGCCTCTGCTGGCTCAGGCCCACTCCTATCCCACCTGGCTGCCTTGCAACTGACTCAGATCCTGGCCAGAAGGGACTGGACCTCAAGGGGTGGGATGGGGTCAGCAGGTACATGTGGAGGACATGACCAGAGACAGGCAGCCTGTGCCCGCTGGCCTGGCACTGCTGTAGGGTTGGGTCTTCTACTGAACAGACCAAACTTTCCCGCATGAGGCCCTCTGTGTGGGCTTAGAGCCAAGCCAAGGTTCTTGACAAGAGGACCTTTTGGTCATTTCGCCACTTTTGGGACCAGCATGGTTGTGGGGGGCAGGGGCTACTTGTCAAGACAAAGCAAGCTTGGGTTGATTTCCATGACCTAGAAAGAGTCAGTCCACAGGGAGCCTGCACACTGGTGAAAATATAGTATTATGTGGCAGGACTACTCACTTTGGGTTATGCTGAACCATTAACAGGGTCTGGTGGTCCAACCTTGCTAATCACCAGGAGGAAGGAAACTGAGGCATGAGGCAGCTACTTGAGTTGGGGTGGGGAGGATTAGCTCCTGAAATTTTGTTCCCCATGCTGTGTGACCTTTGAGGGGCTGAGGTGTGCAGTGGACAGGCTCCAACCAGCCAGGGTAGGATGCAAACCCCGCCCCTCCCAGTGTCGTCTCCTCTTCCTGCCTGAGCATTTGTGCCAGAGGGTCCTGGATCCAAAGTTCCAGTCAAATCCAGTACTCCCACCCTACATACTTGTTTCTAGGACTTTTTCACATGGGGGAGGGTAGCCATATGCCGCCACCTTGTCCATTCCTCTAGATTCATTGCCATTTTGCACTCACCCACCAATAAAGATTGTTACACTGGATTACCTGCTTGGTTCCCCTGTATAATATATATTTATTTGAGAGAAAGAGGCAGAGAGAGGGAGAGAATGGGTGTGCCAGGGTCTCCAGCCACTGCAGGAAATTGGCTTGGGGACCTGAGGCATGAGAGAAAGAAACATGCTGAGCATGAGGGGAACCCAGGGCTGTGGGCACACACGCTACAGGCTGAGGGAGGAGTGGAGTGGGGAGGAGAGAGAAAGGGGATAGGGTCAGAATGTGTGAGCATCAGCAGGCAGGAGTAGGGGAGGGAGCAATGGTGAACAGACATCTTTGAGCTGAGGTAGCAAGTGATGGGGCTTTTGGTGAGCTGACCAGTGGGAGGGGAATGATGGAGGTCCAGACTTAGCCTCTGGTAAGCAAGTGTGAAATGGTGAATCCTCCAGCCCTCCAGTAATGGCAGCTGAGACTGAGGGACTTGCAGAGTCCCCCAGAGTCCAGGTAGGGTCTCCCTATCAAGGGGAGATGGGAAACAGTAGCTCCAGCTCATTGTGTTTGCTTTTTTTTTTTTTTTTCCCCTGTTTTTCGAGGTAGAGTCTCTAGCCCAGGCTGACCTGGAATTCACTATGTAGTCTCAAGGTGGCCTCAAACCCATGGTGATTCTCCTCCCTCTGCCTCTGCCTGGGATTAAAGGCATGAGACACTCAGCAGAAGCTCATTGTAAACCGATCCCCTGGAGAGACAAGGTCTCAGAACCCAGCTGGGACCATGCTTGGTGGTCTAGGAATGTCAGCTGCAAACTCAGGGAGCTATTCCCTCAGGGCATCAGCCACTCACTGCTGGACGCTGCCCACTGTTTGCCCTGTCTCTTTGATCAGAGGATTACAAAGCCCTTAACATATTCATCCTCATTAGGGACTTATGAAGTGGTGACTTCCAATGGATGATTCCAGGCAGAGTGAAACAAACAAGGGCCCAGAGGAGACCTCGGGTCCTGGGGTGAGTCCTCACTGCTCTGTGGGTCTGACTAGGTGCCTCAGCCCCTTCTGCTGATGATTTTTTCTTTTTTTTTGGGGGGGGGGAGGGGTTTCAAGGTAGAGTCTTGCTTTAGCCCAGGCTGACCTGGAATTCACTGTGTAGTCTCAGGGTGGCCTCGAACTCCTCCTACCTCTGCCTCCTAAGTGCTGGGATTAAAGGCGAGTGCCACCACGCCCGGCTTTTCTGCTGAGCGTTCTTAATGCTCAGGAGAACAGTTGGAAAGTCTTCCCTTGCTTGGTGAATAAAAACAGTCCTCCCATTTTCCAGCTGTGGCTACGGGAGAGACTTAACTAGACCCACACCCAGATTTGGTAATGTGAATTTGGGATGAGGGATATATAGTGTAACTGTGCTCAGCTTAATGGAATGGAGGCAGGGGTACACCTGGGTTTTTCAAGGTAGGGTCTCTCTCTGGCGCTAGCCTGACCTGGAATTCATTATGTAGTCTCAGGGTGTCCTTGAACTCACGTTGATCCTCCTGCCTCTGCCTCCCAAGAGCTGGGATTAAATTTGTGCACTACCACACCCAGCAATGTGGTTTTTTGGAGGGGGGTTGTTTTGTTTTGTGTGTGTGTGTGTGTTTGTGTGTGAGGTAGGGTCTCACTTGAGCCCAGGCTGAATCTCAGGCTGGCCTCGTGGCCTCGAACTCACAACGATCCACCTACCTCAACCTCATGAGTGCTGCTGCTGATTTTTTCTTCAGTGGTTGAGGAAACCATAAACCCTGGTATGCAAGTGTACACACTGCACCAGCCTACCATGTTCCTGTCACTGTTCTAGGTATTAGGAGTACATCCCTGCCCTTGTGGTAATTATAGACTAGTGGGGTAGACAACACGAACGTTATGGTCTTAGAAGGTCAGCCATGGCTGGGTGTGGTGGCACACGCCTTTAATCCCAGCACTTGGGAGGCAGAGGTAGGAGGATCACCGAGAGTTCAAGGCCACCCTGACTAAGACCCTACCTCGAAAAACCAAAAAAAAAAAAAAAAAAAGGTCAGCCATGAATAAAAATACATATGTAGCAGCTGGGCATGGTGGCATATGCCTGTAATCCCAGCATTTAGGAGGCAGAGGTAGGAGATCATCATGAGTCGAGGCGACCTTGAGACTGCATAGTAAATTCCACGTCAGCCTTGACTAGAGACCCTACCTCAAAAAACAAAAACAAACAAAAGAGCAGGGCGTGGCGGCACACGCCTTTAATCCCAGCACCTGGGAGGCAGAAGTACGATGATCGCCCGTGGTGAGGCCACCCTGAGACTACTTAGTGAATTCCAGGTCAGCCTGAGATAGAGTGAGACCCTATCTCAGAGGGGGAAAAAAAAAAAAAGAATATATGTATATGTAGCAAAGGAAGGGACCAGTACTGGCATTTGCAGACTTGAAAAAGGGTATGTCACAATGCGAGATGCCATCTGACTGAACAAATGGGAAGCAAGCCCCATGGATGTCTAGGGAAAGTGTTCCAGGCTGAGGGAACTGGTCTCTCAATGTTCCTGTGTGCTGGCAGGTGTGTCCAAAGGAGAGTGCATTGCCTGAGGGTATTTGGCCAGCCCTGTGTGGGTGTGGGTGCTCACTGGTGCCAGTACACACGCAATCATGGGCGTGAGGAAGAGGGGGCTTGTGACAGGAGTTAGCAGCAACAGCTGCTGTCTAGCATTCTTTATTCCAGAAGGGATACCATGCCTGTCTTTCCAATCATTTCAGTTTTGTTATTCTTTTGAGGTAGGGGCTCACTAGCCAGGCTCATTTCAGTTTTCATCCCTGTAACAACTGAGGAATAGTATTGATTTATTAGAGAGAAAGAGAATGGGCACACCAGAGCCTCTAGCCAATACAAACGAACTCCAGATGCATGCGCCACCTTGTACATCTGGCTTACGTGGGACCTGGAGAATCAAACCTGAATCCTTAGGCTTCGCAGGCAAGTCTTAACTGCTAAGCAATGTCTCCAGGCCTTTTTTTTTTTTTTTTTTTTTTTTTTTTTTTTTTTTTGAGGTAGGGTCTCACTCTAGCCCAGGCTGACCTGGAATTCACTATGGAGTCTCAGGGTGGCCTCAAGCTCATGGCGATCCTCCTACCTCTGCCTCCCAAGTGCTGGAATTAAAGGCGTGCGCCACCACACCCAGCTCCATTTTTTTTTTTTTTTTTTTTTTTTTTTTTTGAGGAAGCCCAGGCTGATCTGGAATTCAGTATGTAGTTTCAGGGTGGCCTCGAACTCATGGCCATCCTCTTACCTCTGCCTCCCAAGTGCTGGGATGCACTGTGGAATAGTGTTTCCTTTTACAGACACAACTGAGGCAAAAGAGGTCTGGGGGACCTGTGATGTCACTGTTTCCTAGCATCCTACTCCTTCATTGTTAATGCAGACCATCATGTCAGCTTGTCTGTCTGTGTGTGTGTCAGGGCACATGTTTTCTGTATGACTGGCAGAGTGTCGTAGTGTGCCAAGATGTACTTTTTCTTGATTTACCTGTGCCAATAGTCATGGCTTGAGATGACTGTCTGGGGGCACTTGCGGTGGCAACAGCGTGCCTGAGGGTGTGTTTGGGTGTGGTGCACTATTTCCTGGTGTCAGAAAAACACCGACTCAGTGGCTGACATTGTTCTACTGTGGACAATCCCCGGAGCCACCTAAGATGCTAGAACATCAAGACCTGGGAATCAGGGAGGGCACAGCTGAGGGAACACAGCTCTGTCCTGCACCTTCCTGCTCCTCTGTGCTCTCCCCTCCCCCAGTAACAACCCCCATCACCACCCTTTCCCACCAGACCAAGCAGAAAGGCCAAAAAAGCAGTGCTTTGAACCTGGAGAAGAGTACCCCCAGGCAAGTACGTGATGTGCTGGATCCTCCAGGTCCATTCTCCACCCTTCTTCCACTTGGTGCCCTGGAGAGGCTGTGTTCTGTGGATGGTATCAATGGCTTCCTTGTTCTTGGCTTCCTGCTGCACTGATGACAGACCAGCCGCAGCAGGAGATGAAAAGGAAAGACTGTTTATGCTCCCGGTTACCTCCCTACCAGGTTGTCACGGTGGATCACGTCCCTCAATGGAAGGCCACTGCTCCTGGCTGCAGTCCTTTGACAATTGCCTCCAATGTGGGTCCAAGAGTAATAAAAGCTTTCTACCCTTGGAAACTGCACTCCATCCCTAAGCTATATCCCCAAGCCTTGGTTTTTGGAGGTAACATCTCCCTGTATAGCCTAGGCTGGCCTTGAACTATGTATCCCCTGGCTGATCTCACATTCCTTATCCTCCCGCCTCAGCTTCCTGAGTACTGGGATAGGCCTGGCTCCCCCTAAGTCGTAGCCCATACCTTTGGAAATAGTGCCCTGTCTCCTACGGGCACCCTGATGGACGGGCAAGCCACCGCGGCCCTTGCGCCACAGTCTGTCAACTAACACAGTATCCCAACCTCCTCAAGTTGCACCCAGTCTCATACATACACAGCCACCCCTGAGCTTCCTGGCCACACTGGGAGACTTCCTGGAGAGGGTCAGCTGTGAGCCAAGTCAAAGAAAAAAAAAATCAGTCTGCAAGCCAGTTCTGATTACCAAACTAAACAGGCAGCTCCAGGAACTGTCAGCTGAAAGGGACATGACACACACAAGGACAGGCAGCCACGACACCGGCCAAGGGCACCTCGGAACCACAGTCCTCGGTTATTGAGATTTATTCTTCCTGAACGTATACATCTGGGGACTGAGTCAATCTACAGCTGCCTTGCAGAATTCTACAAGTTCTGCAGGGGGTGAGTACATGTGCTCCCCTTTCCTATCAGGAAACTTAAAGAAACGTGTTTCTTTTCTGCATTTAATTTTGCTTGGTGGTTTTATGTTGCCACCACCTCTTCCTGAGAAAGAGGCATGTCCCTTAGGAGGCAGCGGCTGATTGTCTATGAGGGGCCACGGGCATGCCCCCACATGGGGAGGACAAAGGACAGCAGGTGAGGGAAACAGACATGTCTTAGACCAGTGTTTTCCCTCCAGTCTCCTTGAGCTGTTATACATGGAAGCGATGGCAAGGGACTCCAGCTATGCTGTGACTTAATGAAGATTCAGTCTATACGTTTTCATTGTCATAATGGAGATTTTTTTTTTTTTTGCACTCTCAACTAATTTGATTGTATCGTGGGGCCCCGTGGTAACATCACTAATTACATGGTGTAAGCAAAGTCAAATGCAGCGTATGTGAAGAAATTCCTAAGATGGCAAAGTCCCAGAACCCAGACCCTTGCCCTTGTAAGGGCTCCTGAGAGGATGGCGCTGAGACTGGACAGAGCCAGTTCCGGAAATCTTCCTGAAGGCGGATGTCAGGGAAGGAGAATGCAGGAGTCCAAATTCATACAGTAGAGGCTCCCAGGAGCTTGGAGGAGCTGGAAGAGTAATTCCAAAATCTTTAATTACCTCTTTCCCCCAGCCACCCGACCCCACCCAAGACCTTCTACATCTGCCTCCTTGAGAGGGATGGTTGTGTGGAGGAGAGGGGACCACGCAATGGAGAGGTGCTCCTGGGAAGCCGAGGAGTTTCCCTTGGGCCTTTGTCCTTGGCTGGGATCCCCACTGGCCTGAGCAGTTGGAATGGAATGTTCCTGGGATGAAGAGCCTGCCCCTCCTCCACCTCCCCCCCTTTGGCGCTCAGGCTGGGATTCCTGATATGGTGATGCTCAAGAGAAGGTCCGGACCCACACTCCCCCTCTGCTGAGTGGCTCCATCTTTTATAGGCGCCCACTGTGCTCCAAGCACTCGCTGGGACTTCTCATCTAATACCCAGGAGTTAGCGCCCCGCTGAGCTCCAGATCACCCAGTTGAGATGATTTATGAGGCTGAACATCATTGTTCCACCTGGGGCTTTCTGCTTGCCAGGAACCTGTCACCCTCCCCTCCTGCCATTCAGGCTCTTTGCTCTCCAGCTCGGCAAGGAGAGGAGGCAGGCAGTCATCCCAGACAAGCCTTAACCTTGCACAGGGCTCTAAGCATCTTTGGCCCACCCTTGCCATAAGCCATGTGTGCTGACTCAGCCTGAATCAACCCCAGAGCCTAGACAACCTGGCTAAGGCGTGCCCAGGCCTAGGAGATATGGGACACACTCTGTCACCCCTAGAGAATCTCGTACATCCTTCCTTGTAACCAAAGACTGCCTTCAAGGTGAGACCCCAGAAATCCGCCAAATAGAGCTCTCATTAACTAACTGGATGAGGTACCCCACAGCCTGTTTAAAGGTCAACTTATAGGCCTTACGTCTTCGGGTAAGTCATTGCCCCTCCCTGACTCTCAACCTTCTCATCTGTGGAAATGAGAATAATAACCCTTACTTTGCAGAGTGCTTGAGAAAACCTGAACAGATGATGGTGTAAAGTGCTTGGCATAACGCCTGGCGTGAAAGACGTGGTTAATGTATTATTCCAGAAACAAGGGCCAGGGTGCCGCCACAGAGTAATTGGTGGGGGGGGAATAGGTTGGGACTCTCCGAGCTTTCCCCAATGCTTCCTCCCCACCAGCTCTGGGACGCCTGGGCACCTAGGTGGTTCCCAAGAGATCCGGCAGTCAGCACAGGAAAGTGACACTGCCCACTGCAGACTTGGAGCATCTCAGCCGCGACCCTTCGCCGGAGCCTGGTTGCTAACAGGTGACATTGATCGCTAGGTGGCGGCAGAACTCGGTGCTTGGATCAGTTATCAGTGTAACAAATCTGTGTCTAGCGAGCCTGCTAGGAGCTTTTGTACAGATGGTGACAGTCAATAAGGGGCACCCTTCTTCATGAGGTCCGGGGCCGACTCTGTCCCCGCTCCAAGGGGGGGGGGTCCCCCGACCCCAGGGAGTCAGGGATGGGTCAGATCCCAAGCTCGGCCCACTCAGGAAGCTATCGTCGGAACCACACCATCATCCTCCCGCCCCGGGGGGGCCGTCGCAACCTCAAACTTTACAGCTCAAAGCTAGGAATCCCGGGGACCATCAGGAAAGATGGGGGGAAGAGGTTTAGGAGTGTGGCCACCGAAAACTGAATCCTCTCCTGACCACGCCCTCCTCCCACGAAGCAACCCCATACTGCCCCCTGGTGGCCCTGTCCACACACTACTGGAGCCAGCCAACAGTGAAAAGGGCTCGCCCAGGTGGGCAGCGCGTTCCACACCAAAACCCACCCTGAACTGAACTCTCGGCCCTATCTAGGCCCTGTTCCCTTTTTCTTTTCTTTTCTTTTTTTTTTTTTTTTTTTTTTGGTTTTTCGAGGTAGGGTCTCACTCTAGCTTAGGCTGACCTGGAATTCACTCTGCATTCTCAAGGTGGCCTCGAACTCACGGCAATCCTCCTACCTCTGCCTCCCGAGTGCTGGGATTAAAGGCGTGCGCCACCACGCCCGACTTTGTTCCCTTTCTTTTTGTTGACAGCCCAGGAAACTGCAGGCTGGGAACCATCAAGTGTTCAGAAGTCATGTGGAGGTGTAAAAATATAGTCCCCAGGGGCTGAGGATGGAGCTCAGTGGTAGAGGGCTTGCCTAGTGTGCACACATGACCATGACCCCAGTGGGGTTGCATGCCTACAATCTCCGGATTTGGGAGGTGGAGCCAGGAGGATCCAGAAGTTCAAAGACATTTTCAGCTACATAGTTCTAGGCCAGCCTGAGCTATAAGGACCCCTGTAAAAAAAAAAAAAAAAAAAAAAAAAAAAAAAAAAAAAAAAAAAGAGGTGTGATGGAAAGATGGTTGTTCAGTGGTTAAGGCGCTTGCTTGTAAAGCCTAAGGACCCGGATTTGATTTCCCAGTACCCTCGAAAAGCCAGATGCACAAGGTGGTGTATTGAAGTGGCTAGAAGTCCTGGCATGCCCATTTTCTCTTTATCTGCCTCTTTCTCTCTCTCCCTCTCTCAAAAAAAAAATAATAATAATAAAATAAAAACCACGGTATGGTGGCACACACCTTTAATCCCAGCACTAGGGAGGCAGAGGATCACCATGAGTTTGAGGCCAGCCTAGGACTCCAAAGTGAGATGCAGGTCAGCCTGGACTAAAGTGAGATTCTACATTTAAAAAAAAAAAAAAACTTGCTGGGTGTGGTGGTGCACATCTTTAATCCCAGCACTTGAGAGGCACAGGTAGGAGGATCGCGGTGAGTTTGAGGCCACCCTGAGACTACATAGTGAATTCCAGTTCAGCCTGGGCCAGAGCAAGACCCTACCTCGGGAAAAAAAAAAAAAAAAAAAGGGCTGGAGAGATGGCTTAGCGGTTAAGCGCTTGCCTGTGAAGCCTAAGGACACCAATTCAAGGCTTGATTTCCCCAGGACCCACGTTAGCCAAATGCACAAGGGGGCACATGCGTCTGGAGTTCATTTGCAGCGGCTGGAGGCCCTGGCCCACCCATTCTCTCTATATTTATCTGCCTTTCTCTCTGTGTCTGTCGCTCTCAAATAAATTAATAAAAATAAACAAAAAAAATTAAAAAACTTAATAAACAGCTGGGCACGGTGGTACATGTCTTTAATTCTAGCACTAGGAAGACAGGTAGGAGGATCACCATGAGTTGGAGGCCAGCCTGGGACTACATAGTGAATTCCAGGTCAGCCTGGGCTACAGTGAGACCCTACCTCAAAAAACCAAAAATAAGTAAATACATAGAAATATATGGAATGTGGATGTAGCTCAGTTGATAGTATGCTTAATTAGCATGTCTGAGAACTTGGATTTGCTCCTCAGTAGTGCAATATGTAATCTTTAATACCCAAACTGCCCAGACTCAGGGGGTCTTAGAAGGCCTTAGAAGCAGGGACTCAGTGATTCAGGTCTCCTCTTGAAAGCCCTGGACTGAGTCAGTATTAGCATTTCTTGGGTTTATTTGGTTTTTCAAGGTAGGGTCTTGCTCTAGTCCAGGCTGACCTGGAATTCACTATGTAGTATCAGGATAGCCTCAAACTCGCAGTAATTCTCCTAACTCCTCCCAAGTGTTGGGATTGAAGGCGTGCGCCCCCACGCCTGGCTAGTATTATTTGCTCAGTGAGAAGAACATGGAGCCAAGCCTGGGAGCTCTACAGAGTCCTGGGTGGGCCAGGAAGGATGGTGGGAAGCTGACTTTTACTAGAGAACTGGATAAAACACTAACCAGAAACTGAGGTTCAAGCCACACAGCTGTTTGCCCTGGCCCAAGTCCGTGGTGGACAGCAACATGGCATTGGCATTTGGAAGAGGGAAGGGACAGAGCTTCCTGCGACACCAGGAGCACCCCCCCCCCATGTATATCTGTATATAATCACTTTTCTCCAGCAAGGGTCATCTCTAATTCTCCATGTCTCCAGCCACCCTACCCCCTATTCAGGACAAAGCTGATTACCAATAAATCCCAGAGAAAGGTAAAACTGTGATGGCACAAAGCACTTTATGCCATTAGCTAAAAGCTTCTCTGGAGCAAGTGTCCCATCCCCTGCAACCCAGAAACCAAGCAGTCCTGGCTGCAGCCCAGAGCCACGGCCTGAGCTCTCTCTCACTGTGTCTCACTGTGTCACCGCCAGGAAGTCCTGAGTTCCCTGGGCTTCTTAACCCCAAATAACCTGAGTGGCTTCAGTATGTCCTCCCTATCTGGGGAGGCCAGAAGATGGCAGGGACCCCACTGCATCTGGTCTGAAGGCTTTCTCAGAAACCTATGAGATCTCTTGGGCCCCCCTTCCCCAGCGAAGTAGGCTTCAGGAAGGCCAGGCTGCTAACTGAGAAACCAGCCAATAAGTTTGTTACCTGTGGAGAGGAAGGACTGATAAGGGAGGGTCAAGTGAAGACCCCTGCCTGTTCTAACAGTGTACCTGACCTTTTGCAGCTCACAGGATCCTATCTACCCTACTCCTGTGACTCGGCCATTGTCATTCTTCCCCTTCATTTCATTCTGAAGTCCTGACAGGAGGAGGAGGGATGCCAATATTCAGAGAGGAGATCAGAGGAAATTGGCCCAGAGAAGGGACAGTGTCATTCTAGGTAACACAGTAGACACAGTCCAAAGCCGAGCTCTCTCTCTCTAGCCCAGCCTAGAATGCCATGGATAGGGTTCACACATGCCTAGGTCCTAGTTCTTCCTCTCACAGGCAGGTGACCTTGAGAAATCCTCTCTCTGTTCTTTAAAGTAAGGACTTTCATTCAGCTCCTAGCAGAGGTAGCACCTGTTTCTAGGTATGACTTCAAAGAGGAAAATACCTGACCATGAATTACAGTGGAGGAAGACAGTCCTCGGTCCAGTGTTAACTTCCTCACAGACTCCCTGGGAGGCGGAGATCCTACTTCACCACCGAGAAGTAATGTGAACAGCAAAGCTACTACTCATAGCTGAGAGGGGGCCACATGAATGGAGGCCTGAAGGGCATCTGGTCAGGAAGCAGCAGACGACATTTCCAGCCTGCCCCTTTAAGGCCTCCCTTTCTGAAAGCTGATGCCATGCCTCCCCTCCCTTCCTTCCGGGCTGTTAGGAGTGTCACCTGGCTCCATCCCTGGCACAGCCATCTTAGAAATGGATTGGGGGTGGGGTGGGGAGGCTAGGTGAGCTGGTGACAAACACTCCATCCTGCTTATCTCAGGCTGGAGTCTGAGGGACGCTGACAAATCTCCAACCTCCCTGGGACATTCAGTGTCTCCAAATGAGAAACAGGAGCGCCAGTGAGAAAAATTCAGTCATACAACCCTACACCAGCCCTCACCCCCATCCTGGGACCTCATTATTTCTGCACCTCCCCAAGGTATGGTGCAAGAAACCCAGCAGCCTCAAGGGCAAGATGTCTTACAGCACCCTCCCCCCTCCCAAGGGACCCGGGAGAGGTGAGGGTTGGCAAATGCTACAGCAGGCTATATAGTTGGTGAAAGTTTGCCACCAGGTCATCCTGGAGCTGGGCTCATCTTCCATTCGTTCAATTCCATAATGGAGACTTGGCGCTACTACCAAACTCCAAGTGGCCTTGGAGAAGCGGCCACGGGCAATGGACAACTTCATTAGGGACTTGCAGAGGCCAGAAGCCCTGGGGAGACTTCCCCCCACCCCCGCCGAACTCTGCAAACCCCCACCCTCCCTCACTTCAACCAGGAAAAGGACAAGGACCAGCCACTAACATCGCACCTCGGTCTCCTCTACAGGTCCCCTGGTCCCCGGACTGTTTCCTCCCGAGGTCCGCGTAGGTGACGTCATCCATGCAGCCAGCACCTGCAATCTGGTGGGGCACCTCGGAGATGCAGGCCCCGTCCCGGGATGCCCAAAGGGGCCCGGGGAGTTGAAGTCAGCGCTGCGGGGAGGCAGGGCCGCGTGGCGGGCTGCAGGCGGAAGGGCGAGTCGGGTTCAGGGCCGTGACCGCGCCGCAGTCGCCCGGCGCCCCACGGCACGCAGCTCCCCAGGCCCAGCGCCGAGGCGAGCAGCGCGGGTGGGCGGCCTCGGCGACCCCGGCGCGGCCCCTTCTTGAGACGCGAACCGTAGAGCTCGGCCTGGGCCACGCCGCCGCTCAGGCGGCTCAGGCTCTCGGCGCGGTGCGCCAGGCGCAGCTCGGCCGCCAGGAACACCCGGTGCAGCTGCAGGACGCGGCTCTCCAGCTCCGACACCAGGCGCCGGCGGCCCTCCACCTCCAGCAGTCGCCGCCGCGCTTCAGCCAGCTCCAGCGCACGGCCCCCCGCCCCAGACGCCGTGCCCGAGCCCCCGCCCGCGCCCCCGGCCGGACCCGTGACCCCCGCACCCACGCCGACACCGCCGCCGGGGCCCTGGCGCCAACGCTGCAGCTCCTGACTCTCGGCCGCGCCCGCCGAGGACCCCCCGGCCGCCTCCGGCAGCTGAAGCGACGGCACGGGGGTCGGGGTCAAGGTCGGAGTTGGGGGCGAGGGATGAGGGGACGGCAGGGGCTCCCGGGGCAACGGCGGCGGCGGGGACCCCGGTTCTGCCGTTCCTTCTTGGGCCCCGGGGCCGCAGGCGCTGATGCGGCAGCCCGGCATCCCCCGCCCCCACCTCCCCGGCGGCCTGCCGCGTTGGCTCCGCGGGGAAGGGGAGATGATGCTGGGCACGAGACCACAGCGAGGCGGCCGCAGTGCCCACGCCAGAGCCGCACCAGCCGCTGAGCATCTTATAGAACACGGGGGAGGGCGGGGCGATGGGGCAGCACAGCCAATCAGAGCCTCGTATGGCCTGACTCGGTCCCGCCTTCCACGCAGCGCGTTTCCCACCCTCCCATACCCTTCAGACCCCCTGGCCTTTGCCCAGTCCTGCCCTGTTGGGGTAAGTCCTTACGCATCTCTCTCCCCAGTTTTGGGGTGGAAAAGTGCCCCTCACTTGCCTGGCCCCGCAGGATCGTAAACTTCGATGGTTGATGATTAAGTCATGCATTTCAGTCTCCATATAAGGGTTTTCTTTTCTTTTCTTTTTTTTTTTTTACTTTTTCTTTTTCTGTCTTTCTTTCTCTTTCTTTCTTTCTTTCTTTTTCTTTTTTTTTTTTTTTTTTTTTTTTGGAGGTAGGGTCTTACCCTAGCCCAAACTGACCTGGAATTCGCTCTGTAGTCTCAGGGTGGCCTCAAACTCATAGTGATCCTCCTACCTCTGCCTCCCGAGTGCTGGGATTAAAGGCGTTGGCCACCACGCTCGGATCACTTAAGGGATTTAAATATATATATATACATAATTTGAGAGAGAAAGAAGCAGATATATAGAGAGCGAATGGGTGCTCCAGGGCCTCCAGCAAACTCATGTGCCACCTTGTACATCTGGCTTTATGTGGGTACTGGGGAATCGAGCCTGGGTCCTTTGGCTTTGCCGGCAAGCACCTTAACCGCTGAGCCATCTCTCCAGCCCTAGGGGAGAGTTATGCCTGAGGTCCCCGCGGGATAGTGGAAGCAGAGCTGGACCTCAGAAGGCTTGACTCGTGCAGTTCACCTGCCCTTACTTCTCGCTGCTCCTGAGCCGAGTCAGCTCCGCCTAATCTCCTGGATCACAGGGATCGCCAGGACGATCCCCCCCCCCACACACACACACACGTATCACGCAGGGCTGTGGAATGTTTAAGGCAGAGGAACGACTGTCGTGGGGGGCGATCTGTTTGGGGTGGTTACACACCAGGCAGGTACTTGGCTTGCAAAACAAACACCACAACGCTGCCCAAGGTGGTATTTATTTATTTGAGAGAGAGGCAAACAGCTAAGCCATCTCTCCAGCCCAGGACACATCTTTTACATAGAACGGAAAGAGACTCAGTAGACGCCCCAGTGCCTTGGTCAAGGTCACACTGCAGGCTGGTGATTGAATCTGGACAGAAATGAACCAGCTCGGCTATTCATACCCTTCGGGGGCTCAAATACTGAGGTCAGGTCCCCTCCCGTTGCAGCGGGACTCTCCTTATCCGGCAATAGAAACTCGCTGCAACCTGCTCCCTATCCTCGCAGCAGAAGTAACCCTGACATTGGCCGGGGACCCCTATGGGCCACTGATCCCCTCTGCTTGAAGAGAGGAAAGATGTTCGTGGTGGGAGGGGCGAAGTGCCAGACAGACAGTAGTTCGGAGGCCCGGTGGGAAGGGCTGCAGCGGATGCTGGGCTCGAAGGCCCAGCCCGAGGGGTGGCCAGCACCGCGAGTGGCCTCGCCTGTAGAGTAGCTGCTGCTCGAGGGAGCTGCACTGGCTGGGGGAGGCGGGGAGCCTTCCCCTGCCCTCGGGATCTCTACGTGTTTACAGGTGCCTTTGCGCTGATGACGGGGACTCGTGGGCGCGACAGCCAGGCTCCAGAGAGGCAGGCCTGCGGGCACTCAGCAGGAGGGAGGAAGGGTGCATGCCCACTCACGGCTCATAGGGAGTACAGGGGCGCTCGGGGACCAGGAGCAGCAGTGGCTCTGCGAGGGAAAGGGAAGGGGTTGGGAAGATGACTGCGAGACAAACGGCAGCAGCCCAGTGGTCGGATCTATCCATAGTACCAGAAGAGGGACGCCCGCCGTGAGAGAAGGGAGACAGGGGCATGGAGACTCAGGGGAGCCAGAGGTTTTCAGTGAGGATGAAGGAGGTTCGGGAATTAACAGGTTGCCCCCAGCAAAAACCCCTCCGTCATGGCACCCCTGTGAATGGGAGCCGGCTTTGTGTTATCCAACCTTCGGACTTTCCTAGTTCAAAAGCTCCTCCTCAAGCCGGGCATGGTGGTGCACGCCTTTAATCCCAGTTCGAGGCCTGTCTGAGACTACAGAGTGAATTCCAGGTCTGTGAATTCCCTACCTCCTTCGGGGGGGAAAAAAAAAAAAAACAAGCTCCTGCTACCCTCCCCCATCCCCCGAACCTGACAAGTGTGTTTCACCTCATCAGTCACATTGATATCAGTTCCTAACTCCCTCCATAAATCAAGGGGCACAAGTACGGGTGGCACAGGCCTTTAATTCCAGGGGGAATTAAGAATTCAAGGCCAGCCTAGGCTGCATAAAACCCTGTCTTAAAAAAAAAGAAAAGTAAACTCCGCATAGTGGCTCACTCCTGTAATCCCAGAACTCAGGAGGCCAATGTAGGAGGAGTGAAGTGATTTAGAGGCCAACCTGGGTTAATACAGAGGGAGTTCCATACTGTGCCCAAAAAAAGGGGGGGGTGATGTAAAACAAAACAAAATACATAGCAAGTACCAGGCTAGCCAGAACGACCTGGCAAGTCTAAAAAAAAAAAAAAAAAAAATGCATGGGGTTAGGGGTGGCAAGAAGACCATGGCTTAACCACTGCATTGGTAAGTGACAATGAACTTGTCAAATCTGAGTTCAAAACCACCACATGCCGTTTCCCAGTGACCTTAAGCGTTTGCTGGTCTCTCTGTGTAGGAGGAGATGTTCAAAAAAAAAATTTACTAGGTCTGGGCGTGGTGGCGCACACCTTCAATCCCAGCACTCGGGAGGCAGAGGTAGGAGGATCACTATGAGTTCGAGGCCACCCTGAGACTACATACTGAATTCCAGGTCAGCCTAAACTAGAGTGAGACCTTACCTCGAAAAAAAATTACTAGGGACTGGAGGTGGAAGTGGAGGTGTAGCTCAAATGGTAAAGCGAATGCCTGAATGCTTAGCAAAGTACCCTGGGTTCAATACCCAACACCACATAAAAATAAAAATTAAAATAATAGGGCTGGAGAGATGGCTTAGCGGTTAAGCACTTGCCTGTGAAGCCTAAGGGCCCCGGTTCGAAGTTGGATTCCCCAGGACCCACGTTAGCCAGATGCACAAGGGGGCGCACGCATCTGGAGTTCGTTTGCAGTGGCTGGAGGCCCTGGTGCGCCCATTCTCTCTCTCTCTCTCTCTCTCTCTCTCTCTCTCTGCCTCTTTCTCTCTCAGTCTGTCATTCTCAAATAAGTAAACAACAAAAAAAATTAAAAAAATAATAGGGGAGACGGCTCCGCTGTTAAGGTGCTTGTCTGCAAAGCCTAACAACCTGTGTACCCACATAAAGTCAGATGCATAAAGTGGCACATGCATCTGGAGGACGTTTGAAGCGGCTGGAGGCCATATTGTGCCAATTTTCTCTTCCTCTCTCTGCTTGAAAATGAATTTAAAAAAATTTAAAAATAAAAATAATAAAGCCAGGCATGGTAGAGGCAGGAAAATCAGGAGTTCAAGGTTTCCTCAGCTACATAGTGAGTTGAAGGCTAGCCTGCTACCAGAGACTCTGTTTCAAAACAAATATTTACTTCCGGGCATGGTGGCACATGCCTTTAATCCCAGCACTCAGGGGGCTGAGGTAGGAGTATCACTGTGAGTTCAAGGCCACAAATGTAATCTAATTAGTCTACAGATCTAATTCCAGGTCAGCCTGGACTGGAGCAAGACCCTACCTTCGAAAACAAAAATAAATAAATAAATAAATGAAAGAAAGTCAGCAGCCTTTTCTTCTGGATGAAAAACTAAAGTTTCTCAAAGTTACTTTTCTTTTTTTTCTTTTTTTTTTGAGGCACGTCCAACAGACTGCCTTTCCTTTATGAGAGAGTGTGAGAGAGTATTGACGTGCGAGGGCCTCCAGCCACTGCAATGGAACTCCGGATGTGTGCGCCCCCTTGTGCACATATATGACCTTGAGTTCCCATGTCACTATGCATCTGGCTTAAGTGGGACCTGGAAAGTCGAACACGAGTCCTTAGGCTTCTCAGACAAGCACCTTAACTGCTAAGCCATCTCTCCAGCCCTCACAATCATCTGTTACAATCAGGTGTGGTGGCTCATGCCTGCAAATCCCAGCACTCAGGAGACTGAGGCAAGAGGATTGCCATGAGTTGGAAGCCAGGCTGGGCCACATAGTGAGTTCCAGGCCAGCCTGAGCTACAGTATGAGACCTTATTTCAAAAAATTAAAAACAAGGATGCAGAGATGGCTTAGTACTTAAGGCTGTTGCCTGCAAAGCCAAAGGACCCAGGTTGAATTCCCCAGAACTCAAGTAAAGCCAGATGCACAGAGTGGTGCATGCATCTGGAGATCATTTACATTGGCTTGAGGCCCTGGTGCGCCCATTCTCTCTCTCTCTCTTGCTCTCTATCTGCCTCTTTCTCTTATTCCCCTCTCATAAAGAAATAAAATGAGGGCTGGAGAGATGGCTTAGCAGTTAAGCGCTTGCCTGTGAAGCCTAAGGACCCTGGTTCAAGGCTCGATTCCCAGGACCCACGTTAGCCAGATGCACAAAGGGGCGCATGTGTCTGGAGTTCTTTTGTAGTGACTGGAAGCCCTGGTGTTCCCATTCTCTCTCTCTCTCTCTCTCTCCCTCCCTCTTCTCTGTCACTCTCAAATAAATAAATAAAAATAAACAAAAAAAATTAAAAAAGAAATAAAATGAAATGAAAACATTATTTCACTCCTATCCTTGAAGGCATTTTCCACAGTCATATATGTGTATGGTTTATTTATGCTGTTTCCCTTCATGAGACTGATGCAGTACCTACTGCACTAACGAGGCACCTGGTGTCTCTCTTTAGATTGGTTTTGGTTATCACCAGAATCCCTCTAAATTGAGTGCACTGGTGATTTCTCTCTCTCCCATTGAACTGCATGCAGCGTAGCTTTTCCCAGCTTTCTGTCAGCTGGTCTACATGGAGGAGGTTTTCAGCTCAGCTCCAGCAGGATTTCTCACTGACCTTGCAGCCCAAGTATGTGGAGTCTTCAGCAATAGGGTCTTACCATCTATTCCTGCTGGGAAACCAAGGGCCTCAGCAATGGCCTGCAATGTTTTGGGGTTATAACGGACCTCCCTGGCCAACAACTCACTCTAAGGTATCCCATGCCTGGCACTGAAAAATTTCTAATAACAATCTATGGCTTCTGAGTGTTCCATTGTCCAAAAAAATAGGTTTCCATATGACTTATTTATATCCTCTTAGATTTTGATTAGCCCTCCCTCCACCTTTCCTTTACTCAATCTCTTCCCCTGACCTCACTGAGGCCTTTTCACCCCCTTTAATCTGTTCTACTTACATATATACAATACCATCCTATCAATAGTTTTAAAATATATTTTTATTTATTTATTTATTTATTTATTCATTTATTTATTTAAGAGAGAGAGAATGGGCTGCCAGGGCCTTCAGCCACTGCAAACAAACTCCAGATGCATGTGCCCCCTTGTGCATCTGGCTTACATGGGTACTGGAAAATCAAACCTGGGTCCTTAAGCCTTGTAGGCAAATGCCTTAACTACTAAGCCATCTCTCCAGCCCTTCAATACTTTTTTTTTTATGGTGCTAGGGATTGAACTAGGGGCCTTCAGCATGCTAAGTAAGCACTCTACTAAGCATCCCAGCCTAATAAACATCTGTTTGAATTTAAAAACAATAGAAGAGCCTGGTGTGGTGGCGCATGCCTTTAATCCCAGTACTCGGAAGGCAGAGGTAGGAGGATCGCCGTGAGTTCAAGGCCATCCTGAGACTACATAGTGAATTCCAGGTCAGCCTGGGCTAGAATGAGACCCTACCTCGAAATATCCAAAAATAAACAAATAAATAAATACAATAGAAAAGGACTTGCTGAGAATGGCAAAATCCCCTTCTCCATATATTCACTTTTCTTTCTTTCACTCATTCAGCAATTTGGTCGTTCCCTCCTCTGCTAGGCTGATTGACGGAAAGTACAGCACTGATCATATGGGCCCTACCCCCATGACTGCCGGGGTGGGAGTGGTGGCACGGATGACACAGACAGGCTCTGGCAGTTCAGAACCATTTGTATCGGAATGAGAGAGCACAGAGGCTGTAAGACACACTGTCCAATAAAGCCAGCTGGGAGGAGATGCAACATGGACCGTTGTGTGCAGGAGGTGGCCTTTAAGTGGACCTGAGGATGGATCAAAGTGAATAATGCAGAGATGGGGTTGGGAGGATTCAGGGTGGGAGTACCATGGGCAAAGGACCAGAAGTGAGAGGGAGAGAGCATCTGCCAGTCTTCTTGCCATCTTCCTTCACTGGCCTAAGCTCTGCACCCCCAGAAGATGACAGGGGCGACAGCCAACAAGCCACCTGATAAGACGAAGCCAGCCGAGCAAGCATAGCACTTAGAATAAGGAAATGCAATATTTTCGTTTGTTTTTGTTTTTATTTATTTACTGATTTGAGAGATAGAGAGAGGTAAATAGAGAGAATGAATGGGCACACCAGGGCCTCCAGCTGCCGCAAACAAACTCCAGACACATGTGCCGCCTTGTGCACCTGGCTTATGTGGGTGCTGGGGAGTTGAACCGGGGTCCTTCGGCTTTGCAGGCAAAAGCCATATGTCCAGCCTTTTATTTTTATTATTTATTTAAGGTGCAGACATCCTTTATTTGTTGCAACAGTAAATGGAGAAAGGAGGGAATACGTCAGCAATCGTTCCTGGGTCGGCATCCCCACATGCTGTAGCCATGCTCCAAAAGCTTTATTTTTATTTTTAAAAATATTTTTATTAGGAGCTGGGCATGGTGGCGCACGCCTTTAATCCCAGCACTCGGGAGGCAGAGGTAGGAGGATCGCCATGAGTTCAAGGACACCCTGAGACTCCATAGTGAATTCCAGGTCAGCCTGGGCTAGAATGAGACCCTACCTCGAAAAACCAAAAAAAAAAAAAAAATATATATATATATATATATACATATATATATATATATATATATATTTTAGGGGATGGAGGGATGTCTTAGTGGTTAAGGCGTTTGCCTGCAAAGCCAAAGGACCATAGTTTGATTCCCCAGGACCCACGTTAGCCAGATGCACAAGGGGTCATATGTGTCTGGAGTTTGTCTGCAGTGGCTGGAGGCCCCGACATGCCCATTCTCTCTCTCTCTCCCTCTTTCTGTCAAATAAATTAATTAATAATTTATAATTTATAATTAATATTAATTTATAATTAAATTAATTATATATATATCATATATATATACATTTATTAGCCAGGTGTGGTGGCATACGCATTTATTCCCAGCACTCAGAGGTAGCTGTAGGAGGATCGCCATGAGTTTGAGGCCACTCTGAGACCATATAGTAAATTCCAGGTCAGCCTGAACTAGAGTGAGACCCTACCTGAAGAAAACACAAAATATTTTTTTTTTTATTTATTTGCAAGCAGAGAGAGAGAGAGAAAGAGAATATGAATGGGTACACAAGAGTCTCCAGCCACTGCAGATGAACTCCAGATGCATGCACCACGTTGTGAATGTTTATGTAGGTACCCTGGTTGTTACACATTGCAAGCAAGTGCCTTAACCAATGAGCAATCTCTCCAGCCCTTATGTTCTTAACAAAATCCTATTATTTATTTATTAGTGTGTGTGTTCATGTGCAATGTGTGGTATATACGTGTGTGTGTGTACAGATGTGTGTGCCCATGTATATAGAGTGAAAGGAAGATATCTAGGATCCTCTGTCACTCTTTTTTTTTCTCAATCACTCTTCTGCCTCATTTTCCTGAGACAGAATCTCTCACTAAATCCAGAGTTCTCTGTCTGTTCAACTGGCAGGCCAGGGAGCCCCAGAAATCCTCCTGTCTCTACCCCACTCAGGACTGGGGTTACAGCCATGCCCAGCTTTCTATATACACACTGGGGATTAAACTCAAGTCCTCAGCTTGTATGGCAAGTGCTCTTCCAACTAAGCCATCTTCCCAGACCCGGGCTTTTCTAATCTTTTTTTTTAAATACATATATATTTTTTTAATTTATGAGAGCGAGCAAGAGAGAATTGGCACACCAGAGCCCTAGCCACTGGAAATGAATTCCAGATACATGTGCCAACTGTGTGCACGTGCCACCCATGCACATGTGCCACCTGTATGCATGTGCCACCCATGTGTCACCTTGTGCATCTGGCTTACGTGGGTTCTGGGGAGTCAAATCTGGGTCCTTAGGCTTCACAGGCAAGGGCCTTAACTACGAAGCCATCTCTCCAGCCCTAAATATATATATTTTTTTAAAATTTTTTATTTCTCTCTCTCTCTCTCTCTCTCTCTCTCTCTTTCTCTCTCTGTCTCTCTCTCGTTTTTGAGGTAGGGTTTCACTCTAGCCCAGGCTCACCTGAAATTCACTATGTAGTCTCAGGTTGGCCTCAAACTCACAGTGATCCTTCTATCTCTGTCTCCCAAGTGCTGGGATTAAAGGTGTGTGCCACCATGCCCCACTTCTCTCTCTTTCTCTATCTCTATCTTTATCTGCCTGTCTCTGTGAAGTAAAGAAATAAAAATAAAAATACAAAAAAATAAAAAAGAAAGAAGGAGGGCTGGAGAGATGGCTTAAAGGTTAAGTAACATGCCTGAAAAGCCAAAGGACCCAGGCTCGATTCCCCAGTACCCACATGAGCCAGATGGACAAGGTGGTGAATAATCTGGAGTTGTTTGCAGTGGCTGGAGCCCTGGCACACCTATTCTTTCTCTATCATCATCTATCTTCTAATCTGCCTTTCTGCCTCTCTCAAATAAATAAATGAAATACAATAAAAAAAAAAAAGAAAGAAAATCAAACCTGGGTCCTTAAGCCTTGTAGGCAAATGCCTTAACTACTAAGCCATCTCTCCAGCCCTTCAATACTTTTTTTTTTATGGTGCTAGGGATTGAACTAGGGGCCTTCAGCATGCTAAGTAAGCACTCTACTAAGCATCCCAGCCTAATAAACATCTGTTTGAATTTAAAAACAATAGAAGAGCCTGGTGTGGTGGCGCATGCCTTTAATCCAGTACTCGGAAGGCAGAGGTAGGAGGATCGCCGTGAGTTCAAGGCCATCCTGAGACTACATAGTGAATTCCAGGTCAGCCTGGGCTAGAATGAGACCCTACCTCGAAATATCCAAAAATAAACAAATAAATAAATACAATAGAAAAGGACTTGCTGAGAATGGCAAAATCCCCTTCTCCATATATTCACTTTTCTTTCTTTCACTCATTCAGCAATTTGGTCGTTCCCTCCTCTGCTAGGCTGATTGACGGAAAGTACAGCACTGATCATATGGGCCCTACCCCCATGACTGCCGGGGTGGGAGTGGTGGCACGGATGACACAGACAGGCTCTGGCAGTTCAGAACCATTTGTATCGGAATGAGAGAGCACAGAGGCTGTAAGACACACTGTCCAATAAAGCCAGCTGGGAGGAGATGCAACATGGACCGTTGTGTGCAGGAGGTGGCCTTTAAGTGGACCTGAGGATGGATCAAAGTGAATAATGCAGAGATGGGGTTGGGAGGATTCAGGGTGGGAGTACCATGGGCAAAGGACCAGAAGTGAGAGGGAGAGAGCATCTGCCAGTCTTCTTGCCATCTTCCTTCACTGGCCTAAGCTCTGCACCCCCAGAAGATGACAGGGGCGACAGCCAACAAGCCACCTGATAAGACGAAGCCAGCCGAGCAAGCATAGCACTTAGAATAAGGAAATGCAATATTTTCGTTTGTTTTTGTTTTTATTTATTTACTGATTTGAGAGATAGAGAGAGGTAAATAGAGAGAATGAATGGGCACACCAGGGCCTCCAGCTGCCGCAAACAAACTCCAGACACATGTGCCGCCTTGTGCACCTGGCTTATGTGGGTGCTGGGGAGTTGAACCGGGGTCCTTCGGCTTTGCAGGCAAAAGCCATATGTCCAGCCTTTTATTTTTATTATTTATTTAAGGTGCAGACATCCTTTATTTGTTGCAACAGTAAATGGAGAAAGGAGGGAATACGTCAGCAATCGTTCCTGGGTCGGCATCCCCACATGCTGTAGCCATGCTCCAAAAGCTTTATTTTTATTTTTAAAAATATTTTTATTAGGAGCTGGGCATGGTGGCGCACGCCTTTAATCCCAGCACTCGGGAGGCAGAGGTAGGAGGATCGCCATGAGTTCAAGGACACCCTGAGACTCCATAGTGAATTCCAGGTCAGCCTGGGCTAGAATGAGACCCTACCTCGAAAAACCAAAAAAAAAAAAAATATATATATATATATATATACATATATATATATATATATATATATTTTAGGGATGGAGGGATGTCTTAGTGGTTAAGGCGTTTGCCTGCAAAGCCAAAGGACCATAGTTTGATTCCCCAGGACCCACGTTAGCCAGATGCACAAGGGGTCATATGTGTCTGGAGTTTGTCTGCAGTGGCTGGAGGCCCCGACATGCCCATTCTCTCTCTCTCTCCCTCTTTCTGTCAAATAAATTAATTAATAATTTATAATTTATAATTAATATTAATTTATAATTAAATTAATTATATATATATCATATATATATACATTTATTAGCCAGGTGTGGTGGCATACGCATTTATTCCCAGCACTCAGAGGTAGCTGTAGGAGGATCGCCATGAGTTTGAGGCCACTCTGAGACCATATAGTAAATTCCAGGTCAGCCTGAACTAGAGTGAGACCCTACCTGAAGAAAACACAAAATATTTTTTTTTTTATTTATTTGCAAGCAGAGAGAGAGAGAGAAAGAGAATATGAATGGGTACACAAGAGTCTCCAGCCACTGCAGATGAACTCCAGATGCATGCACCACGTTGTGAATGTTTATGTAGGTACCCTGGTTGTTACACATTGCAAGCAAGTGCCTTAACCAATGAGCAATCTCTCCAGCCCTTATGTTCTTAACAAAATCCTATTATTTATTTATTAGTGTGTGTGTTCATGTGCAATGTGTGGTATATACGTGTGTGTGTGTACAGATGTGTGTGCCCATGTATATAGAGTGAAAGGAAGATATCTAGGATCCTCTGTCACTCTTTTTTTTTCTCAATCACTCTTCTGCCTCATTTTCCTGAGACAGAATCTCTCACTAAATCCAGAGTTCTCTGTCTGTTCAACTGGCAGGCCAGGGAGCCCCAGAAATCCTCCTGTCTCTACCCCACTCAGGACTGGGGTTACAGCCATGCCCAGCTTTCTATATACACACTGGGGATTAAACTCAAGTCCTCAGCTTGTATGGCAAGTGCTCTTCCAACTAAGCCATCTTCCCAGACCCGGGCTTTTCTAATCTTTTTTTTTTAAATACATATATATTTTTTTAATTTATGAGAGCGAGCAAGAGAGAATTGGCACACCAGAGCCCTAGCCACTGGAAATGAATTCCAGATACATGTGCCAACTGTGTGCACGTGCCACCCATGCACATGTGCCACCTGTATGCATGTGCCACCCATGCACATGTGCCACCTTGTGCATCTGGCTTACGTGGGTTCTGGGGAGTCAAATCTGGGTCCTTAGGCTTCACAGGCAAGGGCCTTAACTACGAAGCCATCTCTCCAGCCCTAAATATATATTTTTTTTAAAAAATTTTATTCCTCTCTCTCTCTCTCTCTCTCTCTCTCGTTTTTGAGGTAGGGTTTCACTCTAGCCCAGGCTCACCTGAAATTCACTATGTAGTCTCAGGTTGGCCTCAAACTCACAGTGATCCTTCTACCTCTGTCTCCCAAGTGCTGGGATTAAAGGTGTGTGCCACCATGCCCCGCTTCTCTCTCTTTCTCTATCTCTATCTTTATCTGCCTGTCTCTGTGAAGTAAAGAAATAAAAATAAAAATACAAAAAAATAAAAAAGAAAGAAGGAGGGCTGGAGAGATGGCTTAAAGGTTAAGGAACATGCCTGAAAAGCCAAAGGACCCAGGCTCGATTCCCCAGTACCCACATGAGCCAGATGGACAAGGTGGTGAATACATCTGGAGCTTGTTTGCAGTGGCTGGAGGCCCTGGCACACCTATTCTTTCTCTATCTATCTATCTATCTATCTAATCTGCCTTTCTGCCTCTCTCAAATAAATAAATGAAAGTACAATAAAAAAAAAAGAAAGAAAGAAAAACTTACTTATTTGAGAGAGAGAGAAAGAGAATGGGTATGCCAGGGCCTCTAGCCACTGCAAATGAACTCCAGATGCGTGCACCACCTTGTGCATCTGGCTTTATGTGGTATTGCAGTCAGGTTCGCATAACTGGCAGAAAACACCCAACTATGAAAGAGCAGCTTGTGCGAAAAAGGGGTTTATTTTTGCCTACAGATTTGAGGAGAAACTCCATGATGACAGGGGAAAATGATGACATGAGCGGAGGGTGGACATCACGTCCTGGCCAACATCAACAAGAGAATGTGCCAAACACTGGCAAGGGGAAGCTGACTAGAACACTCATAAGCCCGCCCCCAACAATACACTGCCTCCAGGAGGCTTCAGTTCCCAAATTGTCGCCAGCTGAGGACCTATCATTCAGAACACATAAGTTTATGGGGGACACCTGAATCAAAACACTACATGTGGGTAGTGGGGAACTGAACCTGGCTAGTCATTCTCCAGCCCTCTAACCTTTTGTTTGTTTGTTTGTTTGTTTGTTGTTTTGTTTTTCGAGGTAGAGTCTCACTCTAGCCCAGGCTGACCTGGAACTCACTATGTAGTCTCAGAGTGGCCTAGAATTCATGGCGATCCTCCTACCTCTGCCTCCTAAGTGCTGGGATTAAGGATGTGACCCACCATGCCCATCCCTCTAATCTTTTTAAAAAATTTTTTTGAAATATATTTTATTTATTTATTTGAGAGAGATAAAGAGGCAGAGAGAGCGAGAGAGGGAGATAATGGGCATGCCAGAGCCTCCAGCTACTGCAAACGATCTCCAGATGTATGCGCCCCCTTATGCATTGGCTTACGTGGGTACTGGAAAGTCGAGCTGGGATCCTTTGGCTTTGCAGGCAAATGCCTTAACTACTGAGCCATCTCTCCAGCCCTTCTTAAACTTTTTTTTTTTTTTTTTTTATGAGAGAGACAGAGAGAGAGAGTTGGTGCCCCAAGGCCTCCAGCCATTACAATCGAACTCCAGACACGTGCACCATCTTGTGCTCATGTGAGACCTTGCACACTTGCATCACCTTGTGCATCTGGCTTACATGGGATATGAAGAGTCAAACATGGGTCTTAGACTTCACAGGCAAGCATCTTAACCAATAAGCCATCTCTTCAGCCCCCCCTCTAATCTTTTTATTTATATTTATTTATTTATATGAGAGAGAGAGGCAGATAGAGAGAATGGGCACATCAGGGCTCCCAGTCACTGCAAGCAAACTCCAGATGTATGCACCACCTTGTGCCTCTGGCTTAGGTGAGTCCTGGGGAATTGAACCTGGGTCCTTAGGCTTCACAGGTAAGTGCCTTGACTGCTAAGCCATCTCTCCAGCCCCCCTCTGATTTTTTTTAAATTAATTTATTTATATGTATGTATGCGCACATGCACCAGTGTCTTTTGATGCTGCAAATGAATGCCCACCCAGCTGTACTCTATGGGGGTGGCTGGAATTGAATCCCAACCAACAGGCTTTGAAAACAAGTGTCTTGAACTGCTGAGCCACCTTTCAAGTCCCCTTCCTAATCTTTTTTTCCCCTAATCTTTATAAAGATAATGTATTCCTTTTATAAAACAAGATGGGAAATAGAGAAAATACTAAAATATTAAAAAAGAGAAAAGCTGGACATAGTGGACCATGCCTTTAATCCCAGTAATTGGGAGGTTGAGGTAAGAGGATTGCCATGAGTTCCAGACCAGCCTGGAGTCAGCATAGGCTAGAGTGAGCTCCTGCTTTAAAAAAAAATTTTTTTTAATTAAAAAAAAACAAAAAACAAAAAACAGGGCTGGAAAGATGGTTCAATAGTTAAAGGCACTTGCTTATAAACCCTGATGGCCCAAAGGCTCAATTCCCCAGATACACAAGGTAGCACACATATCTGGGATTCATTTGCAGTGGCTTAAGGCCCAGTCATGCCCATATTCTTTCTCTGTCTCTCACTCATAAACAAACAAATAAATAGATAGATAACAAAAAAAATAATAATAATAAGAATAGAGAAGGATCTGGGCGTGCTGGCACATATCTTTAATCCCAGCACTCAGGAGGCAGAGGTAGAAGGATCTCTGTGAGTTTGAGGCCAACCTGGGACTATAGAGTGAGTTCCAAGTCAACCTGGACTAGAGTGAGACCCTACAAAAGAATAAAATAAATAAAAATAAAAAGTTCAGTCTTTTCCTAGCCCTACAACCTGAGAAATATATTTTTCTCGTGTGAACTTCAGGGTCCTGTCTGAGATGATAGTGCCCATAGCTTACACAAGGATGCCAACATCTACCCAAGGTCTCACCTGACTTACAGCCTGTGGTCTGAATCCTGGACAATAGAAGCAAAGAGGCCACCCAAACCTGACTCCAGACTCCTTTCCAGTAATGGAGCAGGGCCTCCCAGGAGAAAAGCCAGTGGAGGCAGAGCCTACCAGAAGGGGTAGCAAATGTGACTGTGAGCCAGGCGTGGTGGCGCACGCCTTTAATCCCAGCACTCGGGAGGCAGAGGTAGGAGGATCGCCGTGAGTTTGAGGCCACCCTGAGACTCCATAGTGAATCCCAGGTCAGCCTGAGCTAGAGTGAGACCCTACCTCAAAAAAACCACAAAAAAAAAAAAAAAAAAAAATGTGACTGTGGTCCTAGCCAGGTCCCCTCCATCAGCTGAGTCTGAGGAATTCACTTCTATTCCAGCCTAGAAGATTCTAGGTCTCAGCCGAGAGATACAACCCCTCCTTTTCCATCTCTTCCTGGCAAGATGGCCTGGCACCCTCTAGGATGCAGTTGCAGTTTAATAATTTAGCAGATGCAGACAAAGATAGCAGCTCTGAAAATAACACAGCCAGGCCTGGCCTGCATCTCCCTTTCAATGCAGACGCCCCTGCCCTCCCCCAAAAATGTTTCCTGTCAGTGCCCCTGCCTGCCAGTGGACATGTCGTTTGACACTGCCTCATTCTTCCTCTTCTTCTCTCTCTCTCACCTGTTTTGTTTTTTTTTTTGTTGTTTGTTTGTTTTTTGTTTTTTTTGGTTTGTCAAGGTAGGGTCTTGCACTAGCTCAGGCTGACCTGGAATTCACTATGTAATCTCAGGTTGGCCTCGAACTCACAGTGATCCTCCTACCTCTGCCACCCAAGTGCTGGGGTTAAAGGTGTGCACCACCATGCCTGGCATCCTTCCTGTTCTTATCCTCTTTCTCTTCCTCCCCCTCCTCTTTCTCTCCATTCTCCTTTTACGAGCTTTGAAATCAATTAGCCCTTAAAGGAATCTTGCCCTAGAAGCCAGTAGACTTGGGTTTAATTTCACTGCGTGGACTTGAGCCCGCCCTTCTCCTGCATTGGTAATATGAAGCATCTAGATTTCTAAATGTGTTAGGGGGAGGGGAGGGGGAGAGGTACTTGGACAGGAGACTGTATGTCTTCCCCAGCAGGTCCTAAGTGCGTTGCCAGTGTCCTCCAGTCAATAGCCTGCTGCTCCATCCAGCACACTCAGCCTTTCTTTGTCTTCAGTTTCTGTGGTGATGAAAATTTTGTCCTAGTTATTTCTCCCGGCATAAAAGGCTGTGACCTGAAACTTCATCACAGGTCTGACAAGTAGAGGTCACGTGCCTTTCTTCCTGCAACATCACTCGAATCACCCCACCTTCACGATCACAGTGTTTCGGGAGTCTGGCTTTGTTTTTATTTTTTATTGCCTTTGTTTTTGCGATATTGGGATCAAACCCAGGGCCGCCTGCAATGGTAGGCAGGCATTCTATCACTGAGCTACATCCCCAGCCAAGGGCTCAGTTTTCATGTCTCTACCATAGCCAGATGTTGAAGGGTAAATAGGACGAAAGAGGTAAGAATGTGTCTGCTGTCAGGCATCCATTCAACAACCGAATTAGAGACCTTTTGTACACTAGCCACTGTGCAAGATAATAGAGGCTTACTAACAAATGGGAGAGGCACAATCTCTGTTTGACAACTGTCCTGTCTCAGAAATCAAAATAATCACCCCAAGAAATGTGCCATAAAAGAAGAGTAAAAATGTCCAGCAATAAAATTGGGCTGGCAGTGCACACCTTCAATCTCAGCACTTGGGAAGCTGAGGCAGGGAGATTGCTGCAAGTTCAAGGCCAGCTTGAGCTACAGAGTGAGTTCCAGGTCAGCCTGAACTACAGTGAAATAAAGCATATTTACTTAGCATGGTGGTTTGGTTCAGGTGTCCCCCATAAACTTAGGTGTTCTGAATGCTAGGTTCCCAGCTGATGGAGATTTGGGAATTAACACCTCCTGGAGGCAGTGTATTGTTGGGGGTGGATTTATGGGTATTATAGCCAGATTCCCCTTGCCAGTATTTGGTATATTTTCCTGTTGCTGTTGTCCACCTGATGTTGGCAAGGAGGTGATGCCCACCCTCTGCTCATGCCGTTGTTTTTCCCTGCCATCATAGAGCTTTCCTAGAGTCTGTAAGCCAAAATAAACCCTTTTTCCCACAAACAGCCCTTGGTCAGGTGTTTTCTGCCAGCAATGTGAACCTGACTGCAACAGTAAAGTGGGTACAGAGGAGTGGTATAATTGCTGCTAGACACCTGACTGTGTGGCTTTTGGCCTTTTGGAGTTGATTTTTTTTGTTTGTTTGTTTGTTTGTTTTTCGAGGTAGGGTCTCTAGCTCAGGCTGACCTGGAATTCACTATGTAGTCTCAGGGTGGCCTTGAAGTCAAGGTGATCCTCCTACCTCTGCCTCCCAAGTGCTGAGATTAAAGGCCTATGCCACCATGCCCAGCTGGAGCTGATTTTTGAGAGGAATGTGGAAGGATTTGAAGAGAAATTTCCCAGCCCCGGGATGGGGTGGTAAGCAACTGCAAGGGCCCTGAGACAGAAAGACCAGTGTGTGGTGAGCTTGCAGGAAAACAGTGAGGATTCAGCCTGAGCCTGGATGCCAATAGGATTTCAGATGTTGTTCTGTTTTAATTTTCTTTTTCTTTCTTTCTTTTTCTAAAAGATTTATTTCATTAATTTATTAGAGAGAGAGAGAGTATGGGCACACCAGGGCCTCTAGCCACTGCAAACGAACACCAGACACACATGCCACCATGTGCATCTGGCTTACGTGGGACCTGGAGAATCAAACCTGGGTCCTCAGACTTAACAGGTAAGTGTCTTAACCACTAAGCCCTGTTTGTTTGTTTGTTTGTTTGTTTGTTTTTTAGGTAGGGTCTCACTCTAGCTCAAGCTGACCTGAAATTTACTCTAGTCCTAGACTGGCCTCAAAATCACAGCGATCCTTTTACCTCTGCTTCCCGAGTGCTGGGATTAAAGGTCCACACCACCACACCCCGACTTGTCAGATGTTATTCTGTATGCGGGGGAAGCCTTTAAAAGGTTGAAGTTGGGAATCAACATGATCTGATTTGTTTCTAAAAGATGAGGCTGTTTGCTTCACAGACTGGAGAAAATGGACTACAAGAGAGCGGGAGGGGGCTGGGAGGAGCCAGTTAAAAGATTATTGCAGTAATCCAGGGGAGAGAGGTTGGTGGCAGGCGTAATGGCTCCAGGTGGAGGGGGAACGGATTGGAGTTTTATTTGGAGAGGAACCAGAGGACGTGTGGGTGGATTAGTGCAGCAGCGAGAGAATGACCTCAGGGTCTGCTCACGAGAGAGCAGGATGGCAGGATGGATTGTGGCGTTACTGGCCAAGAGGAGAAAGAGCAAAGGAAGAGCAGGCTTGATGGAATTTATTTTAGCTGGGTGTGGTGGCGCTCGCCTTTAATTCCAGCACTTGGGAGGCAGAGGTAGGAGGACTGCCATGAGTTTGAGGCCACCCTGAGACATAGTGAATTCCAGGTCAGCCTGGGCTAGAGTGAGGCCCTGCCTGGAGAACAACAACAACAAAATATTACCTAGTGATCATTCCTTTACTCCGAAAGCAAGACCAGCAGGGTCTACAGTTCTGGATGCGAACCGCCTGGTGCAGTCATGACCCCACAGTGATCGCTCGGCAGCCCCACAAGACCTGCAGACCCTGAGTGCAGTGTTCTGAGTGCATGGGTGGTTTTCTTTTTAATATTTCATTTTATTTATTTATTTATTGGTTTTTTGAGGTAGAGTCTCACTCTAGTCCAGGCTGACCTGGAATTCACTATGTGTCTCAGGGTAGCCTTGAACTCATGGCGATCCTCCTACCTCTGCCTCCCGAGTGCTAGGATTAAAGGTGTGCATCACCACATCCGGTTTAATATTTTATTTATTTCAAAGAGAGAGGGGGAGAGAGAAGAGAGAGAGAGAGAGAGGGGCAGATAGAGAATGGGCACTCCAGAGCCTCCGGCCACTGTAAATGAACTCCAGACACATGTACCACCTTGTGCATCTGGCTTTACATGGGTCCTGGGGAATCGAACATGGTTCCTTAGGCTTCACAGGCAAGCTCCTTAACTGCTAAACCATCTCTCCAGCCCACATCCATGTTTTGACATGAGGAAGGAGGAGGACAAAAGGAAGGAGAAAAAAAAGAGGAAGAACAACTTAGAAAGAAGAGGGTCCTTAGTGGAATGAAGTTGAGGGAGAGGGTACAAAAGAGGGTAACGAGATGGGAGTACAATCAAATTATACATACTATGCTCATATGTTAAAGTACTTAGTTTAAAAAAGGGGGAAGGATCCAGGTGTGGTGGCGCACGCCTTTAATCACAGCACTCAGGAAGCAGAGGTAGGAAGATTGTTGTGAGTTTGAGACCACCCTGAGACTTCATAGTGAATTCCAGGTCAGCCTGGGCTAGAGTGAGACCCTACCTTGAAAAGCCAAAAAAAAAAAAAAAAAGGTGGGGGGGCTGTAGGGATGGCTTAGCAGTTAAGGTGTTTGCCTCCAAAACCAAAAGACCTACGTTTGATTCCCCAGGACCCACGTTAGCCAGATGCACAAATCCAGCTACAAATGTTTGGACTTGTATGCGAGTTGGAATAAAACTTGATAGCAGAAGCCAGTCAGCTAGAAAGGGGCTATAAGGGAGGGAGGAGAGGGAAGGCTTAAGGGGATGGTATTGTATATATGAAAGTAGAAGAACAGATTAATGGGGGTGGAAAGGCCTAAGTGAAGTCAGGGGAAGAGATTGAGTAAAGGTAGGGTGGGGGAAGGGTTAATCAAAATAAGAAGGTATGAGTAAGTCATATGGAAACCTACTTTTTTGGATAATGGCACATCCAAAATCCATAGATTGTTACTAGAAAAATTTTCAAAGATGGGACACCTTCCAGTGAGTTGTTGGCCAGGGAGGTCCCTTATGCCCCCAAAACATTACAGGCTATTGCTGAGGCTCTTGGTTTCCCAGCAGGAATAGATGGTAAGACCCTATTGCTGAAGACTCCACATACTTGGGCTGCAAGGTCATTGAGAAACCTTGCTGGAGCTGAGCTGAAAACCTCCTCCATGTAGACCAGCTGAGAGAAAGTGGGAAAAAGCTATCTTGTATGTAGCTCTGTGGGAGAAAGAGAAGTCATCAGTGGACAACAACAGTGGACACTGAAAGCCTTAAGTTAGCCTTAAGTTAGGCCAGCCAGACCAATGAGCCAATGGGTTCAATAGTGGCATGTCTATTGTGGGGGAAACAAACCACTCTTTTTTTTTTCTTTTTCTTTTACTTTTTTTTTTTTGCGGGGGGGGGGGGTGTTTCGAGGTAGGGTCTCACTCTAGCCCAGGCTGACCTGGAATTCACTATCTATTCTCAGGGTGGCCTCAAACTCACAGTGATCCTCCTACCTCTGCCTCCCGAGTGCTGGGATTAAAGGCGTGTGCCACCATGCCTGGCTTCAACATTTTTTTAAAGATCTATTTTTATTTATTAAAAATAGAGAGAGAGAGAATGGGCATGCCAGGGCCTCTAGCCACTGCAAATGAACTCCAGACGCATGTGCCACCATGTGCATCTGGCTTACATGGAACCTGGAGAATCAAACCTGGGTCCTTAGGCTTCCCAGGCATGCGCCTTAACTGCTAAGCCATCTCTACAGCCCCATTTTTTTTTTTTTTTTTTTTTTTTTTTTGAGGTAGGGTCTTATTCTAGCCCAAGCTTACCTGTAATTCACTATGTAGTCTCAAGGTGGCCTTGAACTCATGGTGATCCTCCTACTTCTGCCTTCTGAGTGCTGGGATTAAAGGCGTGCACCACCATGCCTGGCTTGTTCAACTTTGTTCAACTGTTTCAATCATTACATTATTGCAAGATGGCAGAATTAATTAAAAATTGGTGATTTGGGGCTTGGGAAATGGCTTAGCAGTTAAGGCGTTTGCCTGTGAAGTCTAAGGACCCTGGTTCGATTCCCCAGGATCGACATAAGCCAGATGCACTAGGTGGCACATGTGTCTGGAGTTCACTTGCAGTGGCTAGAGGCCCTGGTGTACCCATTCTCACTTTTTCTATATCTGCCTCTTCCTCTTTCTCAAATAAATAAATAAATAGTTTTTTCTAAAAAAAGAAAAACATTGGTGATTTTAGCAAGACTCTACATCGAAAAAAAACAAAGCAAAACAAAAAAATATGGTGATTTTATTCAAGCAACAAGTTGCCCCAAACTGCTTATTCAAAAGCGATCACTAAACTATTCATGATGCAGAGTAAGTGAGAAAAATCTGGCCGGTAGATTTAACTCACGCATGAATTCTTAGGAAAGGTACACTGTGATTTCAACCAACAACAATACAGAAGACACTCCGACAGGCTTAGTTTCCATTTAGTCCACTGTTTCTGACTGCCTTGGCTGAGACCATTACATTTACATATCAGGCTGGGCCTGAGCCTTCTTTGAGAGATGCGCTTGGCAACGGTCTCCTTCTCCCGCCGTGCACTTATGCTGGGCACCTCGTTCTCCTCCACCCAGTTTACCATGTGTTCTTGCTGCTCTCTGGGCATCATAGTCTGCACAGAAATGTGATAGTCCGAGTGACTCTTCACCTCTCTGTATACTTTGTGTAGCTGTTCCCAGTAAGTGACCTCCAAAGCCATAGCATTGTTACTCCTCTGAACATCCATAAGGTAGTGGCAGGCCAGGTGTGGTGGCACAGGCCTTTAATCCCAGCACTGGGGAGGCAGAGGTGGGAGGATCATTGTGAGTTCAAGGCCAGCCTGAGACTGCATAGTGAATTCTACCAAAAAATAAACAAAAAGGTAGTGGCTGGGCTGGAGAGATGGCTTAGTGGTTGAGGCACTTGCCTACAAAGTCAAAGGACCCAGGTTCAAATTCCAGGACCCACGTAAGCCAAATGTATAAGGTGGTACATGCAGCTGGAGGGCATTTGCAGTGACTGGAGACCCTGGCATGCCCATTCTCTCTCTCCTTCTCCCTCCCACCCACAAATAAATAAATAAATAAAAGTAAAACAAAAAGCTAGTGGTGCTTCTGAGTCAGTGCCTGCTGTGACTTCAATTCAACCACATCCTGGATTTGTTTGATGGATGTCTGCTTTACTTCCAGTTAAGCAATTTTTTGCTCATTGAGTTTATCAATAAATTCTGCAACAGAGGAACCATATATATTTATTTTTATTGACAACTTCCATGATTGTAAACAATATCCCGTGGTAATTCCCTCCCTTCCCCCACTTTCCCCTTTGCAACTCCACTCTCCATCACATCCCCTCCCCCTCTCAATCAGTCTCTCTCTTATTTTGATGTCATCATCTTTTCCTCCTATTATGATGGTCTTGTGTAGGTAGTGTCAGGCACTGTGAGGTCATGGATGGGACCTTTTTTGTTGTTGTTTTGTTTTTGTTTGTTTGTTTTAGGGACCATATTTTTTTGTTTGTTTTTGGTTTTGTTTTCTGAGGTAGGGTCTCACTCTGGCTCAGGCTGATCTGAAATTCACTATGGAGTCTCAGGGTGGCCTCGAACTCTCGGCGATCCTCCTACCTCTGCCTCCCGAGTGCTGGGATTAAAGGCGTGCACCACCATGCCCGTCTCATATTTTTTTTAATTATGTAGACAAGTAACCCTATTACTGATACGATAGATAAGGTTTCTGGGGAAATCACATGTATTTCTTTGGATAGACAGTACAAGACAAGCCCAGTTCCAAGCATGCAGGGTCCTGTCTCTCCAGCTTTAGGATAAGGAAGAATTCCCCAGAGATCAGCCCAACATGTACTTTTCCTCCAAATTCAGGAAGAGGTGGTAAAGGAGCAAGTCATGGCTGCCCTGTGCCTTCAATGCCCCTGGTCCCAGGACGGTCACATCTTCAGACACGGGGCAGAAAGTACCACCCAGGACAACAAGGTCAGCCAAGGTGTAGGAAGCAAGTGGAGACTGGAGAGATGGCCCAGTGGTTAAGGTCTTGCCTGCAAAGCCTAAGGTCCTGGGTTTGATTAAGGTGTGCATCTGGAACTTGCTGCTGTGAATTCAAGGCCAGCCTGGGACTACAGAGTGAGTTCCAGGTCAGCCTGAGCTAGAGTGAGACCCTATCTCAGAAAGCCAAAAAAAAAAAAAAAAAGAGGGATAGAGAGATGGCTTAGTGGTTAAGGTGCGTGCCTGCGAAGCCTAAGGACCCAGGTTCAATTCTCCAGGTCCCACATAAGCCAGATGCAGATGGTGGCACATGCATCTGCAGTTCATTTGCAGTGGCTAGTGGCCCTGGCGCACCCATACATTCTCTCTCTCTCTCTCGCCCTCCCTCACTGTCTCTAATAAATAAAAATAAACCTTTACAAAAAAACAAGAGGGCTGGAAAGATGGCATAGTGTTTAAGGCATTTGCCTGCAAAGTCAAAGGACCCAGGTTTGATTCCCCAGGACCCACATAAGCCAGATGCACATGGGGGTATAGGCATCTGGAGTTCCTTTGCAGTGGCTTGAGGCCCTGGCATGCCCATTCTCTCTACCTGCCTATTTCTCTCTCCGTGTTTTATAAATATATAAAAATTTAAAAAAAGAAGCGATCCAGGAATGATGGTGCACACCTTTAATCCCAGCACTCGGGAGGCAGAGGTAGGAGGATCGCCGTGAGTTTGAGGCCACCCTGAGACTATGTAGGTGAATTCCAGGTCAGCCTGGGCTAGAGCAAGACCCTACATTAAAAAGAAAAAAAAGAACAAAAAAAAAAAAAAGCCGACCGTGGTGGTGCGCACCTTTAATCCTAGCACTTGGGAGGCAATGGTAGGTGGATGGCTGTGAATTCGAAGCCACCCTGAGAATACATAGTGAATTCCAGGTTAGTCTGGGCTAGAGAGTGAGACACTACCTTGAAAAAAAAAAAAAGCTGAGTGTGGTGGTGCATGCCTCTAATCCCAGTACTCGGGAGACAGTGGTAGAAGGATCACTGTGAGTTCAACATAGTGAAGAGCGAGACCCTACCTCAGAAACCGAAATAAATAAATAAATAAAAAGAAATACTGAGAAAAGAAAAGCAGGCTTGGCCACTGTCAGAGCACACAGCAAATGCCAAAGCCAGAAGCAGATGGCAGGGGAAGTGCTGTGGGCTGGCAACACTACCACCAGCCTGTGGAAGCATTTCAGGGTCTCGCTCTAGCCCAGGCTGACCTGGAATTCACTCTGTATTCTCAGGGTGGCCTCAAACTCCTGTCAATCCTCCTACCTCAGCCTCCCGAGTGCTGGGATTAAAGGCCCGTGCCACCACGCCCGGCTTGTTTTAGTTCTAGGTTTGTATGTGGGTGGCACATGTGTGTACACATGTGTGTGGAGGCCAAGGACAACCTTGGTGTCACTCTCTGGAATGCCATTCTTCTTTTTAATTTTTTGGAACAGGGTCTCTCATTGGCTTGGAGCTCCCCAATTAGACTAGACTGGCTGAGCAACGAAAGCTAAGAATCAATTTGTTCTCGCTTCCCCAACATTGACATTAAAAGCGTGTGCCACCACATCTACCTATTTTTTAAATGTTTTATTTTTATTTATTTATTTGAGAGAGAGAAAGAGAGACGGAGAGAGAGAGTGGGCATGCCAGGGCATCCAGCCACTGCAAACGAAGTCTAGACACATGCACCACCTTGTACATCTGGCTTACGTGGGTCCTGGGGAATCACCCTACCTACTTTTTTTTTAGGTTATTCCATATCACATGCTTTATTTATTTTCAACGCTGATAATTTCATTCTAAACACATTATTATGTGTGTAGTAGGCTATACAGAATAAATAAACATCTAGCATTTTGTAGTTGGTTCAGGAGATGGAACTCAGATCCATATGCTTACAAGACAAGCACTTTATCCCCTGATCTAGCTCCTCTGCCCCATGACATTTATTTTTTATTTTTTTGTTCATTTTTATTTATTTATTTGAGAGTGACAGAGAGAGAAAGAGTCAGATAGAGAGAGAAAGAGAGAGAGAGAATGGGCGCGCCAGGGCTTCCAGCCACTGCAAACGAACTCCAGATGCATGCGCCCCCTTGTGCATCTGGCTAACGTGGGTCCTGGAGAATTGAGCCTCGAACCGGGATCCTTAGGCTTCACAGGAAAGAGCTTAACCGCTAAGCCATCTCTCCAGCCCATTTTTTTTTGTTGTTTTTTTGAGGTAGTGTCTCACATTAGCCCAGGTTCACCTAGAACAAACTCACTCTGTAGTCCCAGGCTGGCCTCGAACTCATGGCAATCCACCTACTTCTGTGCCACCATGAATGTTTTTTAGCGATGTTTTGTTTGTTTGTTTGTTTTTCCAAGTAGGGTCTCTCTCTAGCCCAAGCTGACCTGGAATTCACTATGTAGTCTTAGGGTGACCTCAAACTCAAGGCTATCCTCCCACCTCTACCTACCCCCTGAGTGCTGGGATTAAAGGTGTGGGCCAGCATGCCTGGCAAATTGTGAAGTTCTTGAGTATGAACCTTGTAGATGAGAATGTTATGCTGCAATGTTAAAAGACTGGATAGCCAACATCTGTGGATGAGAAATGCCTAGTTCAAAGGTTATACTCACACTGTAGGTGGTCAGTGGCATACCTAGGATTTCAACTCACCCTGTACTGAAGCACTGACTATTTCCACTGTGTGTGCCGCCCCCTAGTGCCCATATGGGAGAAGCACACCAGGCAATCTGCAAACACAAAATGGAAGGAGGCAGAGCCCCTGATGCTGGACCCCACAGTTCCCCTAACCCCCTGACCCGCTGCTGTTCCCCAGCACCAAAGCTGCGAGTCTAGCAGCTTCTAAAGAGCCACCCATATGTACAGTTGTGATGTGTTTGACTATCTCACAGCCCTCCAATTCAACAGGTCCAACCCAACTTTGAATTCTTATACCCTAGACTTGTGTCCATCCAGTAACACAAGCTAGAAACCCAGTAACACAAGCTAGAAACCCACATCACCCTTGACACCTTTCTCTTCCCTCAGTCTGACATCAGTCAACCGCCCTGACTAGTGACAGGGAGAGATGACCAGAAAAATATTCAAACACAGCAATGATCAAAAGCTGTGGGTTAGCCAGGCGTGGTGGCGCACGTCTTTAATTCCAGCACTCTGGAGGCAGAGGTAGGAGGATCACCATGAGTTTGAGGCCACCCTGAGACTACACAGTGAATTCCAGGTCAGCCTGGGCTAGACGAAGACCCTACCTTGAAAAACCAAAAAATAGGGGCTGGAGAGATGGTTTCGTGGTTAAGGCGCTTGCTTGCAAAGCCAAAGGACCCAGGTTTGATTCCCCAGTACCCACATAAAGCCAGATGCATAAGGTGGTACATGCAAATAAAATTTAAAATTTTTTTTTGTTTATTTTTATTTATTTATTTATTTGAGAGCAACAGACAGAGAGAGAAAGAGGCAGATAGAGGGAGAGAATGGGCACTCCAGGGCCTCCAGCCACTGTAAACGAACTCCAGATGTGTGCGCCCCCTTGTGCATCTGGCTAATGTGGGTCCTGGGGAATCCAGCCTCGAACCGTGATCCTTAGGCTTCACAGGCAAGTGCTTAACCGCTAAGCCATCTCTCCAGCCCTAAATAAAATATTTTTTAGGGCTGGAGAGATGGCTTAGTGGCTGAGGCTTTTGCCTGCAGAGCCAAAGGTCCCAGGTTAGATTCCCCAGGACCCACATAACCCAGATGAACAAGGTTGTGCACGCGTCCGGAGTTTGTTTGCAGTAGCTGGAGGCCCTGGTGTACCCATTCTCTTTCTCTCTCTCTCTCTGCCTCTCTCAAATAAATAAATAAAAATAAAATATTTTAAATAAATAAAATAAATAAATAAATATATATATATATATAGATAGATAGATATATAGATATAGATATATAGATATATATAGATTTGTTTGTTTGTTTCTCGAGGTAAGGTCCCATTCTAGCCCAGGCTGACCTGGAATTCACTATGTAGTCTCAGGGTGGCCTTGAACTCACAGCAATCCTCCTACCTCTGCCTCCCAAGGCCTGGGATTAAAGGTGTGCGCCACCACGCCTGGCTCAAAAGAAATTTTTTTAAGAAAAAAAAATATATTTGAGATAGGGTCTAGCTGTGTAGCTTAGGCTAGCCTCAAACTCACTATGCAGCTGGGGCTGTCCTCAAACTTGAAATCCTCCTGTTTCAGCCTTCCAATGTTGGGATTACAAATGTGTACTGCCATACATGGCTTTAACCGTTTTAGTGCTTTTGTTCTGTTTTTGAGGCAGGGTCTCTAACCCAGGCTGTCCTTGAACTCATGGAGATCTTCCTACTAAACTCCCAAGGGCTGAGGTTAAAGGCATGAACCACCATGCCTGGCTCTTAAACCATTTTAAACATCAATTCAACATCAGTAATTACATTTACAGTGTTGTGCAACCATCACTTGTATTTCAAAAACTATTTTATCACCTCAAACAAGAACTCTGAACCCATGAAGCAATAGTTTTCCATTCCCTTCCAGATCCACCCTCTGATAACCGGTAATCTTTCTATGTGAATTTGACAATTACTGATATTTCATACATTTATTACTTACTTGCAAGCAGAGAGAGAGAGAGTGAGTGCACCAGAGCCTCTAGCCACTGTAAATGACTCCAGATGCATGTGCCACTTTGTGCATCTGGCTGTACTTGAGTACTAGGGAATTGAACCCAGGTTGTTAGGCTTTGTAGACTTTACTGCTGAGTCATTTCTCCAGCCCTATTTTGTTATTATTATTATTATTATTATTATTACTATTATTGGTGTGTTTGGAGATTGAGACCCGTGCATCACCATGCCTGGCAAATCTGGGGCCTCATGCATGCTAGGTAAGCTCTGAGCTGCAAAACAGCCCTCAATATTTCAAATATGTGGATTCATATTTGTTTTATCTTGTTTTGCCTATTTCACCTACTATAATGTCTGCAAGGTTCATCCACGATGTGAATTGAATCAGACAATTATTCCCTTTTATGAGTGAGTAATATTCCGTTGTATGCGTATACTGTATTTTGTTTATCCAGTCATCTGTTGATGACATTTACGTTGCTTCCTCCTTTGTTTGCTTGTTTTACTTTTTTTTTTTTTTTTTTTTTTTTTTGAGGACTGGAGAAATGGCTTAACAGTTAAGGTATTTGCCTGTGAAGCCTGAGGACTAATGTTTGACTCCCTGGAACCCACTTAACCCAGATGCAAAAAGGTGAGGCAAGTGCAAGGTTGCACATGCCCACTAGGTGGTGCAAGTGTCGAGTTCAATTGCAGTGGCTGAGGCCCTGGTGCACCAACTATCTCTCTCTCTCTCCTTCTCTAAAGTAAAAAAAAAAAAAAAATTAAATTAAAAAATAAAATAAAAATAAAAAATAGTTTAGGGAGATAGTTCATGTATCTGTAGTTTGTTTGCAGTGACACTATGACCTGGCACACCCATTGTCTCTCTCTTTCTCTGCCTTCCTCTGCTTGAAAATAAATAAATTTGGCCTGGAGAGATGGCTTAATGGTTAAGCCACTTGCCTGCAAAGCCAAAGGACCCAGGTTCGGTTCCCCAGGACCCATGTAAGCCAGATGCACAAGGGGCACACGCATCTGGAGTTCATTTGCAGTGGTTGGAAGCCCTGGCATGCCCTCCCTCTCCCTATTTCTATCTCTCTCTCAAATAAATAAAATAATTAACTAAATAAAATATTTAATAAAACTAATTAATTAATTTAAAATTTTTAAAAATATAGTTGGAGCCGGGAATGGTGCCACACACCTTTAACCCCAGCACTTGGGAAGCAGAGGTAGGAGGATCACTGTGAGTTCAAGGTCACCCTGAGACTACATAGTGAATCCCAGGTCAGCCTGGGCTAGAGCAAAACCCTACCAAAAAAAAAAAAAAAACAGTTGGGAGTGCTTGTGCTCGCCTTTAATCCCATCACTTGGGAGGTAGTGGTAGGAGAATTGCTGTGAGTTCAAGGCCACCTTGAGACTACAAAGTGAATTCTAGGTCAGCCTGGGCTACAGTAAGACCCTACCTCAAAAAGACAAACAAACAAAAAAAATAATAGTTTATGTGGGGTGAAGAGATTAAGGCTCTTGCCTGCAAAACCTAATCACCCAAGTGTGATTCTCCAGTACCCACCCAAAGCCAGATGCACAAAGTGATGCATGCATCTGGAGTTCGGTTTGCAATGGCTAGAGGTCCTGGTCCCATTCTTTTTCTGCTTGCAGATAGTAAATAAAAATATTTTAAGCTAGGCATAGTGGCACACGCCTTTAATTCCAGCACTGGGGAGGCAGAGGTAAGAGGATCACCCTGAGTTCGAAGTCACCCTGAGACTACATAGTGAATTCCAGGTCACCTGAGCTAGAGCGAGTCCCTACCTCAAACAGTTCATCTTCAGGGGCTGGAGGACCTGGAGTGCCCATTCTCTCTGTGTCTGTCTCTCTGTCTCTCTGTCTCTCTCTCTCTCTCCCCTTGCAAATAAATAAAATTTAAAAAAATTAAAAATATACTTCACTTATAAATTAAGATGAACCATATGACTTTTCCAATTTTTTTTCGTCAAAACGGGCCAAATAATAGCAAAAAAGGATAGTTCTTTCTAAAAAGAATAATGGTCACTTAGGGAGATAAGGTTGAGGGAAGAAATCCCTGAGGCAACAGGTCTGGCCTGTGGTAAAATAATTTCAAGTCACTGGGTGTGGTGGAGCATGCCTTTAATCCCGTTTATTTGAAAAAAACAACCAGTGAAAGTCTCAGCTTAGGTGCAGAGTGCAGAGGACAGCCAGGCTGTGTGGCGCTAAAAGACACAATGCAGGTCTGCATAGGTGACAGAAACGGGCCATGATCACTACATCTAAAGGAGTTCTCAGCCGGGCGTGGTGGCGCACGCCTTTAATCCCAGCACCCGGGAGGCAGAGGTAGGAGGATCGCCGTGAGTTCGAGGCCACCCTGAGACTCCATAGTGAATTCCAGGTCAGCCTGGGCTAGAGTGAGACCCTACCTCGAAAAAAATAAAAAAAATAAAATAAAGGAGTTCTCTCCAAGAAGCAACACTATCGGGTAGCAAGAAGTCAGGGCCCAGTCTACTCTGACTGCTTGATCCCCTTAATAACAACTTAATAACAATAGTGCCAATAAAGAAACTGCTTGGGGAACATCTCTAGAATCCATACTAAGCCCTTTATGTACATAGTATTACTCAAGCTTCCAATAATCTGTCAGCTGTGAGTACTAGAAAGAAAACATTGTTCATAGCAGCTCTGTACTGAAAATACACAAATACCACTGACAACTTCATATGATTCAACCTGATATTATACATAAACATGGAAGCCGGGCGTGGTGGTGCACGCCTTTAATCCCAGCACTCGGGAGGCAGAGGTAGGAGGATCGCCGTGAGTTCAAGTCCACCCTGAGACTCCATAGTGAATTCCAGGTCAGCCTGGGCTAGAGTGAGATCCTACCTTGAAAAACCAAAAAAATAAAAAAAATAAAAAAAATAAAAACAAAAAAACATGGGGGTTAAGGCACTACAAAGCCTGACGACCCGAGTTTGATTTTCCAGTACCCACGTGGAGCCAGATGCACAAAGTGCTGCATGTATCTGGCGTTTGTTTGCAGTGACAAGAGGCCTTGGCATGCCTTTTCTATCTCTGTTTACAAATAAATAAAAATATTTTACTTTCTATCTTTTATTTTACACAGAGAGAGGGAGAGGAGAGAGAGAGAGAGAATGGGTGCACCAGGGCCTCTAGCCGTTGCAAATGACCTCCATACGTATATGCAATCTTGTGCATCTGGCTTACATGGGACCTAAAGAATCAAACCTGGGTCCTTAAGCTTCACAGGTAAGTGCCTTAACCGCTAAACCATCTCCCCAGCCCAATAAAAATTTTTTTTTTGTTGTTGTTGTTGTTATTTGAGGTAGGGTCTCACTTTATTTCAGGCTGACCTGGAATTCACTATGTAGTCAGTCTCAGGATGGCTTCGAACTCATGGAGAGCTTCCTACCTCTGCTTCCCAAGTGCTGGGATTAAAGGCATGTGCCACCACGCCCAGCTAAACACTTTTTTTTTTCCTTTTTGGTTTTTTGAGGTAGGGTCACACTCTAGCTCAGGCTGACCTGGAATTCACTATGTATTGTCAGAGTGGCTTGAACTCATGGCGATCCTCCTACCTCTGCCTCCTGAGTGCTGAGATTAAAGGCGTGTGCCACCACGCCCGGTTAAAACACTTTTTAAAAATTTTTTTAATTTTTTGGTTTTTCAAGGTAGGGTCTCACTCTGGCCCAGGCTGATGAACACTTTTTTTTTTTTTTTTCGAGGTAGGGTCTCACTCTAGTTCAGGCTGACCTGGAATTCACTATGTCGTCTCAGGGTGGCCTTGAACTCATGGCAATCCTCTTACCTCTGCCTCCCAAGTGCTGGGATTAAAGGCGTGCGCCACCATGCCCGGCGATGATAAACACATTTTTAAAAACCTTTTTTTAAGCTGAGTGGTGGCCCACGACTTTAATCACAGCACTCAGGAGGCATAGGTAGGAGGATCACTGTGAGTTCAAGGCCAGCCTGAGACTACATTGTGAATTTTAGGTCAACCTGGGCTAAAGCAAAACCAACCTTGAAAGAAAAAACAAAAAGAGTTCAAGGCCAACCTTAGCTGTATATTTAAGTGGAGTCCAGCCTGGGCTACATGAAAGGCTGTCTTAAACAAACAAGGGCCTGGGGAAATGGGTCAGTAGGTAGAGTGCTTACCACATAAGCATTAGGGTCTGAGTTTGACTACCCAGACCGTGTAAAATGCTGAGCATGGTGGTGCATGAGTATAATCCTAGTGCTGGGGAGGCAGAGACAGGAGGGTCTAGGGCTTGCTGGCTAGCTAGTTTCATTGAACCAGTGAGCTCTAGATCCAGTGAGAGACAATGTCTCAAGGAATAAACATATCCAGCGACTGAGGAAGGCAACGGACGTTGACCACTGACCTCTACAAGCAAGCACCCACATCCATACAAACACACAGATGAATAAAACTTCAGAGCCCAGCCATTCGAATAATGAAGAGTAACCTGCTGTACACCTAGTATGTGCCAGTGTCTGTGTAAAGGTTTTATCTTCAAGATCAGAGACTAAAAAGAGGAGACAAAACACGAAAAAAAAAAAAAAAAAAAAAAACAACCAGCCGGGCATGGTGGCGCACGCCTTTACTCCCAGCACTCAGGAGGCAGAGGTAGGAGAATCACTGTGAGTTCGAGGCTACCCTGAGACTACACAGTAACTTCCAGGTCAGCCTGGGCTAGAGTGAGACCCTACCTCGAAAAAACCAAACAAAACCCCAGCCAGGGGTCAGGGAAAGCTTCCCAGGGGACGTGGCCTTGGAGCTGGAGCCCCTGGCAAACACTCCGAGGCACTCTGAGACTTCTATGACACCAAACTACAGACCCGACGGGGGTCACTGAGCCCTGGCCCTTGGCTGTCCCTCCCATCAGGCCTCCCCACGCCCAGCCGGGTGTTCGCGCCAGCCCAACGCCCTGGGGCGGGGCCTCAGCCCAGGTACGCGACGGAGCGCTTCGCGGAGGCAGGAAGTGTGTCCCTAGCGGCGGCCCGTGCAGCGCTCCCGCGAGACGCTCACCTGGGCCGCAGGTGAGCGGGGGGAGGGGGGCGGGGGAAGGGCTGACCCGGAGGCGGCTCACCTGGCGGGACAGGTAAGCCCAGCGCGGGCCCGAGGGGGCACGAGCCTGGACGGCGCGGGTGTGGGGAGCCCCTCGAGGCTGCGCCTGGACCGGGGAGGGTCTGGGGTTCGGTTCCTCGGTGGGGGAGGGCCACCCACCCACTTCCGGGGTGCGCGGGCCGGGGAGCGGCCTGAGCGGGCGCTGGGGCTGGGCGGGCGGCGAGGCGAGGGGGCCGGGCTCGCCCTCGGGGCTGCCGGCGGGAAGCGCTCTCGCTCGCTCGCGGCTTCCCGGGGGCCTGCGGGGAGGCCCGGGAGCCGTGTCAGGACTCGGGGCTCCGGGGGCCGCCCACGGGCGTGGGCCGCTGCTTGCAGCCCGGGAGCGCCGCTCCCTGACCACTGCCGGGCTCTCGATCTCCTTTGCGGCCGCGACTTGGTGCAGATGGGGGCGTTTGGGGCTGCGCCTTGGGGACCCGGTGTCTCGATGTCCCGCGCCAGAGCCGACGGCTGCTGCTCCCTGCCTGGGTGCGAGGCTTGGCTCGACACAAGCTGGTGCAGCCTGCCTGCTCTCAGGACTCTGGGAAGAGGAATGAATCGTGGGGTGACAGTCCCCCAGCGTGTGTGCAGTTGGAAAGGTGAAGTGTCAATGAAAAGTCAGAGGGTTCTGGCACTAACAAACCCTGGAGGCATCGTCCTAGTGGTTCTCAGTGATGGAGCACACCCACATCCACCATGCCAGGCTCTATGTTAAATCCCTGTACATGGTATCTCATTTATGCAAGTATTTCCTCTTTAAATTTTTGTTTATTTGCGCTTGTTGAAGGGCATTTGCACCATTTTGTTTTGTTTTGCATCTGGTTTACGTGGACGCCTTGGGAATTTAACCAGGGTCCCCATGCTTTGTAAGCAAGTACTTTGAAACAGTTGAGTCACCTCTCCAGCCCCTAATCTCGAGATCTCACTTAAAGATCAGCATTTTGTTTGTTTGTTTAGGAGGGTCAGGCTGGCCTCGAATTTACAGTGATCCTCCTACCTCTGTCTTCCGAGTGCTGGGATTAAAGGCGTGTGCAACCACGCCTGGCCTAAAATAAAGCTTTTTTTAAAAAAATAAGATTTATTTTTATTTATTTATTTACTAGAGACAGAGAGGGGTGGGAGGAAGAGAGAGAGAGTGAGAATGGGCGCGCCAGGTCCTCCAGCCACTGCAAACGAGCTCCAGCTCCAGACGCATGTGCCACCTTGTGCATCTGGCTTACGTGGGACCTGGAGAATCAAACCTGGATCCTTAGGCTTTGCAGGCGAGCGCCTTAACGGCTAAGCCATTTCTCCACCCCAAGGCTTTTTGAGATGAGGAAACTGAGAAGCTGTTGATGGGACTGATGGGGAGAAAGGACTAAGACAGCATCAGGGAGAGGAAGGTGTACTGTTTGAAAGAACACTATATCCTAAGTTTACCCTAGGTTTCATTGCTTATTTTAGACAAAGTCTCACCCTGTAGCCCAGGCTGGCATCAAACTCACAGCAGTCTGCCAGCCTCATCTCTCTTGAGTTCTGGGGTTACAGGAATAAACTCTGTAATCCCTATCCTTTCCCAGCTTGGTGTCTTGCTCAAGTCCCTTCACCTCACTGAGCTTCAGGCTCCTGATCTGTAAAGTGGAGGTACCCTACTTATTCACAGAGCAGTTGTGAGGATTAAAGAAGGGAAAAGATAAGCCGGGCGTGGTGGCGCACACCTTTAATCCCAGCACTCGGGAGGCAGAGGTAGGAGGATTGCCGTGAGTTCGAGGCCACCCTGAGACTCTATAGTGAATTCCAGGTTAGCCTGGGCTAGAGTGAGACCCTACCTCGAAAAACCAAAAAAAAAAAAAAAAAAAAGAAGGGAAAAGATGTATGGCTAGAGCCCGTTTCTGGTTCATTTACTGCTCTTGTTTCAGTATTTAGCCCAGTGCTGGCCCAACAATCAATATCGGATGCATTTTTTCAGTAGTAGCCAAACCTGAAGCTTTGGTAGTGGGAAAGGAGCCTAGCCCATGCTCAGTAGACACTGATAGTTTACACAGATCTATGTGGCTCAGAGCTTGGTTTGAATGAACAGTGTGGATGCTGAGTGTGGAACATTCAGGACTTCTGATGTAGGCGCTCCTGGGGCACAGGCCTGCATTGGAAGTTTTGGCTGACCCCAGCTTCACATGTCATAAGTGGGACAGGGTAGTGGAGAAGAGTCCCTTTGAGCCAGGGTAGATGGGCCAGGCTGATTGGGTACAAATAAAAATGTGGCTCTGGAGGCTGGAAATGTAGCTCTATTTGTAGGGTGCTTGCCTTGCATACATGAAGCCCTGGGCTGAGTCCCCAGCACCACATAAACTGTTCATGATGGTGCATGCTTGTAATCCTGTCACTCAGGAGGTGGCCACATGATGAATTTGAGGCCAGCATGGGAGACATAAGACACTGTCTCAAAAAAAAAGGGGGGTTATGGCTTTAGACAACTTATTGAACCACTGTGCTTCAGTGTAATGGTGATAGTATTACAAAGAAGGTCATGGGAATTCATCAGTTTATTGCAAGCAAAGCACTTAAAGCAGTGTAAGCCATCAATAGTCACTTTCATTGGTGTGCAAGCTCCTATGATCAGGAAGTTAGTCTGTCTTGCCCCTATATCCACAGAATTTGTAGACAGTAAGATCTCAGCTTTTGTTCAGTGAATGAATGTATGAATCCATGTCCAATTTCACATTGCTCAAATAAGTCCATATATATATATTTTTTCAAGGTAGGGTCTCATTCTAGCCCAGGCTGACCTGGAATTCACTATGTAGTCTCAGGGTGGCCTCAAACTGCAATCCTCCTACCTTTGCCTCCCAAGTGCTGGGATTAAAGGCATGTACCACCATGCCTGGCTTATTTTTGAAAAATATATTTATTTGAAAACAGAGAGAATGAGAATGGGCATACCAGGCCCTCTTGCCGCTGCAAACAAACTCCAAACACATATACCACTTTGTGCATATGGCTTTACCTGGGTACAGGGAAGTTGAATCCAGGCCCAACAGGCCTTGCAAGCAAGTGCCTTTAATTGCTGAGCCATCTCCCCAGCTGCAGGCTATACTTTATTTATTTATTTATTTGAGAGAGAGAGACAGAGGGAGGGAGAATGGGCGCACCAAGACCTACAGCCATTGCAAATGAACTCCAGATGCATGTGCCATCCTGTGTATCTGGTTTACATGGGTCCTGGGGAATCGAACCGAGGTCCTTTGGCTTTGCAGGCAAGTACCTTAACCACTAAGCATCTCTCTAGCCCTTATACTTTTTGTTTATTTGTTTGTTTTTTGTTTTTTCGAGCGAGGGTCTCACTCTAGCTCAGGCTGACCTGAAATTCACTATGTAGTCTCAGGGTGGCCTCGAACTCCTGGCTATCCTCCTACCTCTGCCTCCCAAATGCTGGGATTAAAGGCTTGTGCCACCATGCATAGCAGGCTATACTTTTTTGTTGTTGTTGGCATATCACTCTGTTATTAGAAATTGTAAATGGGAAATTATTTCAAGACCTGAAGACCAGACTACAACAGAAGATTCCGTAGGCTGGAGATTTTGAAGTGTTCTAGAAAGAGTTTTATGTAAAGTGTATCCTTTTCGTGCCATGGCAACATCATTCTTCTTCAGAAAGGTTACTGGACAGACGTCATTTCCTCCATCACCTATGTGAACAATTTGTGTGTAATTCACTCCCTCTTTTAGCTGTTTATATACAAATTCTTCCAAAACTGTTTTTGCAGAGATTCTTTGGGCACCTATTACAAGAATGAGAATGGTAATTTTCCACAGTGAGATGACCATTGCTAATGCTGCTTGATTTGTAAATACCTTATCAAAGACATCATGAAAATTAACAGCTTCTAAAGACCAATTTATGAAGACAGAATTTGAATCTGAAAAAATGATACAGTCAAATCTGTTCTTATTCTTCCTTATGAAGAGTTCTGCCATCCCAGAAGTGAAAGGCATCGACGTCACTGCTCTCTTCATTTCTTCGGCCTTTACACCTTCTCCCAAGTACTTAAACACTCTGCCCATAAATTCTGTCCAAAATCCTTTCTCATAAGAATCTTCTAGTTCAACAGGAGGTTTTTTATCTGGAGCACATTGCACAATCCAGGTGTCACTGTTGTCGTCTATGATTGTATTGTCAAAGTCAAACACCAACAAAATTTTCATGGTCTCAGTAATGGGTTTGGGTAACCCCAAATTAGTATATGCAGTGCAACTGACCTTACTTCAGCACAGAGCTTAGGTCGTTCCAATCCAGTTTTAAACATCTACCAGGAGCCAGCTCTTTTTAAACATCACTCCATTACTGTATGCAGAGAACAAACTGCTCTGATTTGGAGCAAAGGAGTGGAAACTTCTTACCTCCAGCATTATTACAGTAGAACATCTGACAGAAAACCTGCCGCAGGGTCCACCCCAAGGGAAGCGTCGGGGACCTCACCAGGGGTCAACCCCCGTGAGCAGCGCAGCAGCTGCGGGTAGGAATCGCAGGCTTGGCTGGGGCCGAGGGCCGCTCACTGACCCAGGCCCGGGGTCAGCAGCCGGCAGCCGTTCTGGCATCCGCCGAGGCTATACATTTTTAAGTATGTCCCTGTGGGTTGTGAGGAACATGTTATGTTTCTTTTGTTGAGAAGGGTCTTGCTACATAGCTTATATTGACCTCAAAATCATGATTCTCCTGCCTTGGCTTTTCAGATGCTGGGCTTACAGGTGTGCAATACCACATTCAGTTATGAGAGACTTTAAAGTTGCTTGATATAATTTTAGTTTTTATAGCTTTTTATTTATTTATTTATTATTTGAGAGCGACAGAGAGAGAAAGAGGGAGAGAGAGAGACAGAAAGAGAGAATGGGCGCACCAGGGCCTCCAGCCACTGTAAACAAACTCCAGATGTGTGCGCCCCCTTGTGCATCTGGCTAACGTGGGTCCTGGAGAATTGAGCCTTGAACCAGCGTCCTTAGGCTTCACAGGCAAGCGCTTAACTGCTAAGCCATCTCTCCAGCCCCATTTGTAGCTTTTTTTAAAAAAATTATTTTAGAGAGAGAATTGGTGCAAGGGCCTCAGCCACTGCAATGGAACGTCAGACACTTGCGCCACCTAGTGGGCATGTGCAACCTTGCGCGTGCCTCTTTTTTTGTTGTTTTTTCAAGGTAGGGTCTCACTCTAGCCCAGGCAGACCTGGAATTCACTATGTATTTTCAGGGTGGCCTTGAACTCACAGCGATCTTCCTACCTCTCCCTCTCGAGTGCTGGGATTAAAGGTGTGTGCCACCACACCCGGCTCACGCTTGCCTCATTTTTGTGTATCTGGTTTACATGGAATCCAGAGAGTTGAACCTGGGTCCTTAGACTTCACATGCAAGTGCCTTCACCACTAAGCCATCTCTAAGCCCCTAGTTTGTATACCTTAAGCATGGTGTTTTACACACACACACACACATACACACACACACACACACACACACACAGACTACTCCAGGACTGTTGGTCCTTGCCCTAGTCAGCATAGAGCCAGAGTCCTTTTCCTTTTTACCCAGTGGTCTTAGTTGTACCATTATGTCACACAGAATGTGTACGCTGGCTGTGGTGGCGCACACCTTTAATCCCCAGCACTCAGGAGGCAAAGGTAGGAGGATTGCCATGAGTTTGAGGCCACTCTGAGACTACATAGTGAATTCCAGGTCAGCGTGGGCTAGAGTCTACTATGGTGCACCTTCCAAACCTGACTCTATTCCAGGCACTGAGGCATAAAGGAGACAGACACAGTTCCTGACCTGACCCTCGACCCTAGGAGTCACAGTCCTTGGGAAGATACACTTATCTTAAAACGATGAATATAAGGCTGACTTAGCCTTCAGAGATTCCAGCTGAAAGCTGTGGGAAGAGGAGCTTGTCTGACTTGGGGTTCTTTGGGTCCTTGGAGAAGGAAGCTGAATGGGCCCAGAAGTATGCTGAAGAGTTGTGAGTGCTTGCTCGCAAAGTCTGCCGGCCTGGGTTCAGTCGCCCACCACCCATGTGAAACTACTCATGGGCCAGGCTTATTTAAAGAGCAAGAGACTGTCTCAAAGGAGGTAGAGTCAAGCTGGGCATCTTGCTGCACGCTTACAATCCCAGCATTTGGGAGGCAGAGGTAGGAAGATTGTGTGAGTTCAAGGCCAGTCTGGGACTACAGAGTGAGTTCCTGGTCAGCCTGGCCTAGAGTGAGACCCTACCTTGGGAAAAAAAACAACAAAAGAAAAAAGGTAGAGCTGGAGAGATGGCATAGTGGTTAAGGCACTTGCCTGGGAAGCCTAAGGAACCAGGTTCGGTTCCCCAGAACCCACATAAGCAAGATGTACATGCTGATGCATGTGTCTGGAGTGTGTTTACAGTGACTAGAGGCCTTGGCATGCCCATTTTATTTTCTCTCTTCCTTTCCCTTTCTTTCTTTTTTGTTTGTTTGTTTTTTGTTATTTGAGGTAGGATCTCACTCTAGTCCAGGCTGACCTGGAAGTCTCAGGGTGGTCTTGAACTGATGGCGATCCTCATACCTCTGCCTCCCAAGTGCTGGGATTAAAGGAGTGTGCCACTATGCCCAGCACTCTCCCTCTTTCTCTCTCTTTCACCGTTTCTCTCATAAATAATAATAATAAAAATCACAAAATAAAACTATAAAAAAAGAATGTGAAATTCCCCCCCCAAAAAAATGTAGAATGCAGACAATACCAATGATTTACACAAACGCATGTGCACTGTGGCATGAGTGCCTACACACACACATGAAGATGCAGACATTATAAAAGGGAATAATCAAATTCAGGTAACTTAACATTGATATAATAGCTTTCTTTTTTAATATATTTTATTTATTGATTGATTGATTTGACAGAGAGGAAGGGGGCAGAGAGAGAGAGAGAATGGGCGCACCAGGGCCACCAGCCACTGCAGACGAACTCCAGATGCATGCACCACCATGTGCATCTGGCTTACATGGGTACCGGAGAATTGAACCAGGATCCTTTGGCTTTGCAGGCAGATGCCTTAACCACTAAGCCATCTCTCCAGCCCTGATATAATAGTTTTTAACTTTATTTTAAATTTTATTTATTTTGGATTTTCAAGGTAGGGTCTCACTGTAGCCCAGGCTGACCTTGAAGTCACTATGTAGTCTCAGGGTGGCCTGGAACTCACTGCAATCCTACCTCAGCCTCCTGAGTGCTGGGATTAAAGGCATGCGCCACCATGCCCAGCTTATATTTTAGTAGATAGATATACATTTTGAATTATATCTTTTTATTAAATAATTGACCTGGGTATGCTGGTGCATGCCTTTAATCCCAACATTCCGGAGGCTAAGGTAGGATTGCTGTGAGTTTGAGGCCAGCCTGGAGCTACACAGTGAGTTCCAAGTCAGCCTGGTCTAGAGTGAGACCTTGCATCAAAAAAGAAAAGGGATGTGTGTGTGTGCTGTGGAGATGCCCATGCCCTGTGTGCACATGTGCAGAGTCCAGAAGAGGACATCAGGTTTCCTCCGCTTCTCTATCACATTTTTTTTTCCTTTTAGATTTTCCAGGTAGGGTCTCGTTCTAGGCCAGGCTGACCTGGAACTCACTCTGTAGTTCCAGGCTGGCCTCAAATTCACAGTGATCCTCCTACCTCTGCCTCCTGAGTACTGGGATTAAAGGTATGTGCCACCATGCCCAGCCAGCTTTATTTTATTTTTGGTTTTTTCGAGATAGGGTCTCACTCTAGCCCAGGATGACCAGGAATTCACTATGTAGTCTCAGGGTGGCTTCGAACTCAAAGCGATCCTTCTACCTTTGCCTCCCCAGTGCTGAGATTCAAGGCATGCACCACCACGCCCAGCTCCCATATACTCTTTTTATCTGCAAATAAAGTAAATATTTTTTTTATCTTAACTATTTTTGTTTGCTTTTTTATTTTTATTTTTTGTTTTTTGAGTTTGGTCTCACTCTAGCCCGGTCTGATTTAGAGCTCACTCTGTAGTCCCAGGGTAGCCTGGAGCTCATAGTGATTTTCCTACGTCTGCTTCCTAAGTACTGAGATTAAAGGTGTGCACCACTGTGCCGGGCTCCTCTATTTTCTTATCTCACCAAATAGTGCTTGGCATTGCTAGGAGAGGTGGCATGCTTTTGTAATCTCAGCACTTGGGAAGTAGAGGCAAGAGGATCAGGAGTTCAGGGTTATCCTTGGCTTTGTAGCAAGATGGAGGCCACTCTGGGTTACATGATACCCTGTCTCAAACAAACACAAAGACCAGCCTCAGGTATGTTGGAAGTTTGAGGTCAACCTGGGCTATATCAGTCCCTGTCTCAACATAAAACAACCCCACCTCACCCCCAAAATGAGCTTGAGAGAGGGTCTCTTGTTTTGTTTTTGCATGGTTTTGTTACTTTATGTGCACTGTAGCTGCAAGCTTCCAGTTTCTTCTGGCTGTACCTCCCATTGAGATCACAGATCCATGCATCACTTTGCATCTGGCTTTTGTAGGTGCTGGGGAGTTGAGCTTGGACAAGCAGGCTTGCAAGCAAGCATCTTTAACCACTGAGCCATCTCCCCAGCCTGTTACAAACTATTTGTAAAGTATGTGGTCCTGTGTCCTGTAGCATTAAATATTCACATTGTTGCTATCATATGTGCCTAGAACTTTCTTATATTCCCCAGCTGAAATTTTATTCTCATTCAATATAATTCCCCCGTTTCCCTCTGCTCCAACCCTTGTCAATCATCAATCTACCTTTATTTCTTCCTTCTTTTTAAAAATTTATTTGTGAGACAGAGAGAGAGAGAATAGACACACCAAAGCATACAGCCACTGCAAATGAACTCCAGACGCATGCACCACCTTGTGCATCTGGCTTATGTGGGTCCTGGGGAATTGAACCTGGGTTCTTTGGCTTTGCAGGTAAGCACCTTACCCAGCCATCTCTCCAGCCCTCTTCTGTTTTTTTCTTTTTTTTTTTTTTTTTTAGAGGTAGGGTTTCGCTTTAATTCCAGCTGACCTGGAATTCACTATGTAGTCTCAGGGTGGCTTCAAACTCATCGTTGATCCTTCTAACTCTGCCTCCCAAGTGCTGGAATTAAAAGCATGCCTACCATACCTGCCTTCCTTTTTTTTTTTTTTTTTTTTTTTTTTTTTTTTTTTTTTCTTTTTTTGGTGCATGGGCCAGGAAACAAATCCTTTTTCTTTTTTTTTTAAAATCTATTTTTCAATGCTTGATTATTTATTTAAGAGAGAGAGAGAGGAAGAGGCAGATAGAATGGGCATGCCAGGGCCTCCACCCCTGTAAATGACCTCCAGATTCATGTGCCATCTTGTGCATCTGGCTTATATGGGTCCTGGGAAATTGAATCTGGTCCTTTAGCTTTGCAGGCAAGTGCCTTAACCACTAAGCCGTCTCTCCAACCCAATCTTTTTTCTTATTTATTTATTTATTTGAAAGAGAGAGAGAGAGGAAGATAGGAAGAGAATGTGTGCACCAGGGCAAAAAGACCAAAAGAAATTTTTTGGGTTTTTTTGAGGTAGGATCTCGCTCTAGTCCAGGCTGAGCTGGAATTCACTGTGTAGTCTCAGCGTGGCCTTGAACTTGAACTCATGGTGACCCTCCTACCTTGGCCTCCCAAGAGCTGGGATTAAAGGTGTGTGCCACCAAGCCTGGCTAGCCATAGGCTTTTTTTTGGGGGGGGGTGGGAGGGTTTCAATGTAGCCTCTCTCTCTGGCTCAGGCTGACCTGGAATTCACTATGTAGTCTCAGGGTGGCCTTGAACTCTCGGCGATCCTCCTACCTCTGCTTCCCAAGTGCTGTGTCTTTTTTTTTTTTTTTTTAATGTATTTTGAGAGAGGGAGAATGGGCACACCAGGGCCTCCAGCCATTGCAAACGAACTCCGGATGCATGCGCCCCCTTGTGCATCTGGCTTACATGGGTCCTGGAGAGTTGAACCGGGATCCTTTGGCTTTGCAGGCAAAGGCCTTAACTGCTAAGCCATCTCTCCAGCCCCTAGCCATAGACTTTTTTTTTTAATAATTTTTTTTTTTAAATTTATGAGAGAGAGGGAGAAAGAGAATGGGTGTGCCAAAGCCTCTAGTCACTGGAAACTCCAGATGCATGTACCACCTTGTGTATCTGGTTTACATGGGTGCTGGGGAATTGAACCTGGGTCCTTCAGCTTCACAGTGCCTTAACTGCTAAGCCATCTCTCCAGCCCGCCATAAGCTTTTTAACTAGGTTTTCAATACCAGGCATGAATTCCGTCCTGTGGAATGACCCTTAATTCAGAGATCAGCTGGTTACCTCCGTAACAGACATGCTGCTATTGCACTGCCAGGCACATCTAGCCTGACAGGCCAGTTGTATAGCTTGCAAGATGCACGAGGAACAGTTAAGACAGCGGATGACTCTTCTCCCTCAGAAAGCTACATAGATAGCACTGTGACAGCTTGTCAGAAGGAGGCTGGAGTCCAGCTCATTTCTGGCTTGATTTCTCTGTCCTGCAGCAGAAGCATGTGATGTCTTCAGCAATACAGTTTTACCATCTAGTTCTGGTGAGCAACAAAAAGCCTATATTGGTTTTTTTTTTTGGCGGGGGGGGTTCTCTGGGACCTCCCTGATCAACAGCTCACTGGGACGTATCCAACCTCTGGGCACTAGGATTTTCCTGGAACAACTTATGGCTTCCGGACGCATCTTTAAGATCTACCACCGTTTTAAAATTCATCTGTTGACAGACATTTGGGTTGTTCTCTCCTTGTGACTATAAATAATGCTGCCGTGAACATTGGTGTACAAATTTCTGTTTTTGTGGGTGTGTATGTAGGGTCTCACTCTAGCCCAGGCTGACCTAGAATTCACTCTGTAGTCTCAGGGTGGCCTTGAACTCGCAGTGATCCTCCTACCTCTGCCTCTCCCAGTGCTGGGATTAAAGGCGTGAACCACCATGCCCAGCTTCTGTTGCGTTTTTTGTTTGCAGTGCCGGAGATGAACTAGGGCTTCTTGCCTGCTAGGCAAGTGCTCTACCACTGAGCTACATTCCCAGCCCTTATGGTTACACTTTTGAGGACTTGTCATACTGCTTTCTTTTTTTTTTTTTTTTTTTTTTTTTTTTTTGGTTTTTCAAGGTAGGGTCTCACTCTAGCCCAGGCTGACCTGGAATGCACTATGGAGTCTCAGGGTGGCCTCGAACTCACGACAATCCTCCTACCTCTGCCTCCCAAGTGCTGGGACTAACACGCCCGGCTTATGCGCCACCACGCCGGCTTCTGCTTTCTACCCTAGTGGCACTGTCCAATACTCACACCAGCAGCAGAGGTGCAGATTTTTCTACATCCCCACTAATACTTATTGTGTTTTGTTTTTCAATAATAGCCATTCACTGGGTATGAAATCCAGACTGGAAGCCCGAGTTAGAACACAGAACTTTCTCTTTTGGGAGAGAAGAGCACAACACACAGGGTGTTCTGGATGCTTGGCCCCTCCTCCTCACAAGCCTCCCAGAAGCCAGAAGTCTGAAGTTCCTCAGATCAGCCCAGGAGTTTGTCCCTGACTTCCTCCTAGCTTCTCTCCTGCAGGTGCCTGGCTGCCGCAAACCATGCGCTGAGCCATGCCCAGGCCCGGACAGCCCCGCCCATCGTCTGGGCCTCCGCGCTTGGGGCCCTGGGAGCGGCCAGCCGAGCTATGCCTGGAGACCAATGACGAGCCCCCCCAGCCCCCACCGGGCCGCCGCGCCCGCAGGCCGGACCCCAAGGACCCAGGCCACCATGGGCCCGAGAGCATCACCTTCATCTCCGGCTCTGTGGAGCCCCCCTCGGAGCCGCCCACCTGCTGCCTGTTCTGGCGCCCCTGGGGGTGGGACTGGTGCCGGGCTGCCTTGTGCTTCCGCCGCTGCTGGGATTGCCTTCAGCGCTGTGGGGCGTGTGTACGGGGCTGCAGCCCCTGCTTGTCTGCCGGGGACTCCCCCGAGGGGTCCGCCGAAACTAGCTGGGCCAAGGAGCCCAATGGTGTGCCTCCCAGCCCGGACCGCGCGCCCCCCAGCCGCCGGGATGGCCAGCGGCTCAAGTCCACGATGGGAAGCAGCTTCAGCTACCCCGACGTCAAGCTCAAGGGCATCCCCGTCTACCCCTACCGCAGCTCCACCTCCCCAGCCCCCGACGCGGACTCCTGCTGCAAGGAGCACCTGGCCACCGAGCCCCCTCTCCTGCGGCACAGCCTGCCCAGCACGCTGGCCAGCAGCCCCCGTGGCTCCGAGGAGTACTACTCATTCCATGAGTCGGACCTGGACTTGCCCGAGATGGGCAGCGGCTCCATGTCGAGCCGAGAGATCGACGTGCTCATCTTCAAGAAGCTGACCGAGCTGTTCAGCGTGCACCAGATCGACGAGCTGGCCAAGTGCACCTCCGACACCGTGTTCCTGGAGAAGACCAGCAAGATCTCGGACCTGATCAGCAGCATCACGCAGGACTACCACCTGGACGAGCAGGACGCCGAGGGCCGCCTGGTGCGCGGCATCATCCGCATCAGCACGCGAAAGAGCCGCTCCCGCCCGCAGACCTCAGAGGGGCGCTCGGCCCGGGCTGTGGCCCCCACTGCCGCCGCCCCTGACAGCGGCCACGAGACCATGGTGTGCTCCGGTCTCAGCCAGGATGGTAGGTGGTCCAAAGGGGCAGAGCAGGGAAGCTCTGGCTGCAGGAGGTTGGGCTGAGGGTCCTCCACACAGTTTTTCCTCCTGTCTTAACTCTTGGCCGCGCAGTGAGATCTGAGCTAGGCCAGGAGGAGCATATGGACTTGAGAACTTTGGCCATTTTAGGTCCTGTCCTTAGAAAGTTCTCTTACAGCCATCAAGTCTGTCTAATAGGCTCTTCTCCCTGTTAACCTCTTTATCCCCCCCCCCCCAAGGTAGGTCTCACTTGTAGCCCAGGCTGACCTAGAATTCACTGTGTAATCTCAGGGTGGCCTCAAAACTCCTGGCAATCCTGCTACCTCTGCCTCTTGAGTACATGGATTAAAGGCGTATGCCACCATGCCTGTTTCCAAATTAAAAAAAAAAAAAAATTAATGGGGTAGGGGGCTAGAGAGATGATAGTTTAGAGGTTAAGGCACTTGCCTGTGAAGCCTAAGGACTCGTTCTATTCTCCAGGTCCCACGTAAGCCAGACACACAAAGTGACAAGTGCACAAGGTTGCACGTGCACACAAGGTGGCACATGTATCTGGAGTTTAATTGCAGTGGCTGGAGGCCCTAGCACGCCAATTCTCTGTGCTTTCTCACATTAAAAAAAATGCCAGTCTGTTGGGCTTGCCTCAGAAAAAAAAAAAAAAATTAATTAAAAGGGCTGGGTGTGGTGGCGCATGCCTTTAATCCCAGCACTTGAGAGGCAGAGGTAGGATTACCATGAGTTCAAGGCCACCCTAAGACTACTGAATTCCAGGTCAGCCTGGTATAGAATGAGACCCTGGGGGGAGGGGGGGGAGAGTGTACTTGTGACTCTTGTAATTCCAGCACAGTGAAGGCCGAGGCAGGAGTACTGTCTTGAGCTCCAGGCCAGGCTGGGCTACAGATTAAGACTGAAAGGATGTGATAATAACCACTGCCTGTTCATACTCCCTCTGTAGAACTGACAGTGCAGATCTCCCAGGAGACTACAGCAGATGCCATCGCCCGGAAGCTGAGGCCATATGGAGCCCCAGGTGTGGTCCTGACCTGATGAGTATAGAGGGTGGGGGAGTACCCTAGCGGCCTTTCCCATGGCCCCACTCCCCCAGCTTCCTTTGGGTGTGGGTGAGGATGAGATCAGAAAGGCGCAAGGGGCCTGAGCCACCATCTGCCCAGAACTAGAAGTGATCTAACCTGAGCCACAAGGGAGGAAGGTGGAGGGTAGGCCGTCCAGCTTGTGGCTGCTTAGATTCCTGGACATTTCTACTGCTGTCTCCCTTTTACAGAGGGAGGCTGTTCAGAGGTCAGAACAGTAGGTCCCTGGTGTGGGCCCTGGACAAGCTCCTTCCCCTCTGAGCCTTTGCTTCCTCCCCTTCCAGGGTACCCAGCCAGCCCCGACTCCTCCTTCCAGGGCACCGACACAGACTCATCTGGGGCACCCCTGCTACAGGTGTACTGCTAACCCCCGCTGGGCCCAGCCCTTCCTGGGAGAAGCATAGCCTGCAGAGCAGAGGAGCTAGGACCCCCCTTTGAGGGAGGCTGCACCGTGAGCCTAGAAGCTATGCTCACCTTGGCTCTTCCTCCTTTGGCTGACTGGTTCCTGAACCACATGCATTTCACAGGGCCATGGAGCCCGCGTATCTCCATCTCCAACTGGCCTGACCCCTGCCTAGGCCTGTTCCTTCCTGTGGCCTCATCATGGAAAGCAAGGACTTGGGAGCTATTTGGGATTGAATCCCTACTCCATCCTCACGTCACTCTAAGCAAGCATAGAAACTTAAGCGGGCAGGGTTGGGGTGGCAGGGCTTCTCTATGGAATTCTATGGGCAGTGCCCACTCCTTGTTATATTCTGTTGAAGTTTGTTCTGGTTCTTGGCTGTTGTTCTACATGTTAACATGACCATAGTTGCAAGTACAGACACCTGTCTGGTTATCTGGGCTACGACATAGTTCTGTCCCTTTTGTATTAACTGCCCAGACAAGACACAACACAGGCATCCGGCTTGGCTCAGCACTGTGACGAAGTCAGAAGGGTAAAGTGGGGGAAAGACTGTCTCCAGCTCATGTTCATGTTGAGTTCCAGGAGGCAAAGGGCCAGCTATAAAAATCTATTATACCTGTGAAAGAGTTAAGTGTTTTTTGTCATTTCTAGGGAGGTTTATCTGGAGTGCCTAGTTCTGGTCATCTCTTAATACCTCCTAAATACCCAATTACTGGTAAGCAACCCCTCTCACTTCCTGATGCTAACAGCTCTGATTTTCTTTTAAATATTTTGAGACAAGAGTATGAGCATGTCAGGGCCTCCTATGTATCTGGACTTATGTGGGTACTGAGGAATTGCAGGTTATCCCTCCAGCCCTGTGATTTTCACTATTATCTTGCTGTTTCTGGCAACTTGACTAGGACTTCTCTTAAGTCCTGGTAACTGGCTCTGGACCTGGAAGTTGTGATACTTGGCTCCCCCCACCACCACCACCACCACGGTAGGGTCTCTCTGTAGCCCAGGCTGACCTGGAATTCACTATGTGGTCTCAGGGTGGCCTCGAACTCACAGGGATCCTCCTACCGCTGGGATTAAAGGCATGCACCACCATGCCCAGCTCCACAGATGTCTTTGTTAATGAGTTTCAAACTGGGCCTGGTGATAGGGCCCTGTAATCCCAGCTGCTTGGGAAGCTAAGGTAGGAGGATCACAAGTTCAAGGCCTGCCTGCCTGCCTGCATAACAAGTGAGGGTGTGGTGGCACTTGCCTTTAATTCCAGCACTTGGGAGGCTGAGGTAAGAGGACTGCCATGAATTTGAGGCCAGCCTGGGCTAGGGTGAGACTCTACCTCAAAAAAAAAAAAAAAAAATTACATGTATATATATGTATGTGGGCTGGGGATGCAGTACAGTGGTTCAATCCTCAGTACAAAAAAAAAAAAAAGGCTCTCAACCAGGCATGGAGGTACACCACAGTAATCCTGGCACTTAGGAAGCAAAAGAACTGACAGTGCCAGGCCAGCCTGCAGTGTGTGATGAGACCTTATCGCAAAAGAAAACTTAGGGCTGGAGAGATGGCTTAGCATTTAAGGTGCTTGCCTGTGAAGCCTAAGGACCCATGTTTGACTTTCCACATTTATTAGCCAGGCACAAAGGTGAGGCAAGCACAAGGCCGTACATGACCACTAGGTGATGCAAGCGTCTGGAGTTCGATTAAGGTGGCTGAGGCCCTGGCACACCAATTCTCTCTCCTCTCTAAAAATAAGAGAAGGGCCAGGTGGCGCATGCCTTTAATCCTAGCACTCGGAAGGCAGAGATAGGAGGATCACCCAGTTTGAGACCACGATGAGACTATGTAGTGAATTTCAGATCAGCCTGGGCTAGAGCAAGACCCTACCTCCAAAAGGGGGGGGGGGGGAGCATAGCAGTACAGGCCTTTTTAAAAATATATTTTTTACTTGTAAATATGAGACAGAACAGGCATGCCAGGGCTTCCAGCACTGCAAACAAACTCCAGTTGCATGCACCACCATGTGCATCAGGCTTATGTGGGTCCTGGGGAATCGAACTGAGGTCCTTTGGCTTCACAGTCAAGTGCCTTAACCACTAAGCCATCTCTCCACACACCTTTAATCCCAGCACTCGGGAGGCAGAGGTAGGATAGCCATGAGTTCAAGGCCACCCTGCGACTACATAGTGAATTCCACAAAAAAGAAGACGCAATGGAGCAAGCAGGCTCACTAGCTTTTAGTAACTGCAGTCTAAATAATCCTTTCCCACCCCCTTTTTTCACTTAAGTACCCACTGTAGGAAAAAAAAAGTAGAACTATTTATTTTTGGGGGGTGGGGGGGGAGTGGTTCAAGGAAGGATCTCACTCTAGCCCAAGCTGACATGGCACTCTAGTCCTAGGCTGGCCTCAAACTCAGTGACCCTCCTACCTCTGCTGGAACTAAAGGTGTGTGCCACCATGCCCAGTTTTTTTGTTGTTGTTTGTTCTTTGATTTTTTGAGGTATGGTCTCTCTGGTCCAGGCTGACCTGCAATTAACTATGTAGTCTCAGGGTGGCCTCAAACTCACTGTGATCCTTCTAACTCTGCCTCCCAGCTCCAGCAAATTTTATTTTTAAAAGTACGTTTTATTTATCTGCAAGCAGAGAAAGAGAATGGGTGCACAGGGCCTCCAGCCCCTACAAATGAACTCGATGCATGTGCTACTTTGTACATCTGGCTTTATGTGAGCACTGGGGAATTAAACCTCAAGCGCCTTAACTGCTGAGCCATCTCTCCAGCCTATATGCACATTTTCCAAGCCATGCTTATTTCATTCCTGTGGAGGCCTTGGTATGGGTGCTGGGAGTGTGGCTCATTGGTAGAACACGCCTAGTTTTGTGAGGTCCTGAATTTCAGCCCCAGCACAGCAAAAGGGAGGAAAAAGAAACTTTGTGTGGTTTCTCAGAAGTTTGGAGGCAAAAGGCAGGGTCTTCAAGTTCCAGGCAAGCCAGGGATACATAGTAAGACCTCAGAAAAAGACAAGGCAGCCTTGAGTAAGAAAGATGTCTTAGCCGAAGTCCAAACAGCTTTGTGAACCACTTGAGCGGAAGTACCTTCTGCACCCTGGTGCTACTTAAAGGGGCCTGGCCTGGCCTAGCGTGCAGAAGTCCAGTTCAAAGACAATAGTGGGGTCCCACCAACTTTACCTGAAATCCCACACAGAGCAGATATGGAGCCTATAACATCCTGCCTCCCTCCCCAGGGCTGGACAGTATCATCCAAGCCTTGTTACTCTTTTGCCCCTGGGAAACAATCTAGTTTAAACCCCTGATTCTAGGAATGGGGAGGGGCTGGTCCTGAGACTAAAACCAAAACACTAAATCCAACTGATGTTAATCCTTCCTAGGTAGGCCCCTTTGAGAGTCTGATGTATGTCCTGGCCTCTATGGCCAGGAAAACCTTGGCCACAGTGATGTACCCTTCTTGTTATTTTTGAAGTAGAGTCTCACTCTAACCCAGGCTGGCCTCTATCTCTGCCTCCAGAGTCCTGGAATTAGTGGTGCATGCTTTTAAAAATCTCTGCACTTGGAAGACAGAGGTAATACTACCGAGTTCCAGGCCAGCCTGGCTAGACTGAGACCCTGCTTCAAATAATCACCTTTTCTCAGAACCATACACATTAAAAGCCTTGTCCTAAACCTCCTTGAAAGAAATGAGAAATTGAGGCCCAGGGAGGGGCAATGGCTTGCCCTAGGTCACATGACAGAATCTGGGCCACAAGCCAAAACCTTAACTTCCAGCAGCAGTCAAAAGAGACCTGTCCCAGAGGGAGGAAAGGTACAGGTGGAGCTGGGTAAATAGCTTTAATGTGTAACAGTAGGCCAGATTGGGAGGACAAGACCCCCAAGGCCCAGCCCTTCTCCCATGATGCCCTGGGACCTGGCATGCCAGGGCCAGTCCCATGCCTGCCCCAGCCCTGAGGCTCCCAGGTTCCAGGGATGGGTGGGAAAGGAAATTGAGTGGCTGAGGGTTCAGCCCCAAGAGTTCACAAAGGCAAACCCAGGAGCTAGTTGACTTTGGCCTTGGAGAAATCCATCTCTGGGTGCTGATCCATGAACCTGGAAAGGAGAAGAGAGTGGAACAGGCTGCCATCTTTGGGTCTGTCCCCTCAGGCCCACACCAAGTCAGACTTTTACAGGGTCCTGAGAAAGCTGGAGCCAGGCTGAGTGCAGCCCTAGATGTCTGAGGCCCATTTGACCTCCACAGGCAGAAAACAGAAGTGTCAACACTGGCACTGTTTTCCTGTAGAGGCAATGACTGCCTGTTACCTCTTGTTTCCTACCCTTGGGTGGCCTTGCCCTCCAGGTGACCTCGGCAAGTGATTAAGGTAGGCAGTCAAGGCCATAAACTTGGCTGGTGCACGGTGGAAAGGGGCAGGGCAGTTCTGCACTGCACAGTGACCTAACTAGTTGGCTGCTGTCACCAGGTCTAAGCACCCCAGTACTCACCCACCCCTAAAGTACTTACTTCTTCAGGATCTCCTGTTTCTTCTGCTCATCAGAGGTGGGCAGACCCATTGACTTCTGTCTCTGATCATACATCATTTTTTCCACCATGCTGCGGGTCTCACTGTCCAGGTCTGACAGCTGGGGGTAGTTAGGAACAGGTTTGGGTGAAGATCTGAGACTGCCTTGTGCTCCACAACCACCACCAAAGCTTCCCCAAACAGCCAGGGCTTACCTTGGAGTTCTCAGGATTAATCTTCTTGGTATTGATTTCAGGGTCACTGGACACCAAGCGATTCCACCACTCCATCTTATTGATCTAAGGAGGACATCCAGGGGAAGGAAGGGACTCACTGTGACCCAGTCCTTGCAGAACCAAATTCTCTCCATACATCACATCTTTTCTTTTTTTTTAAATTTTATTTGAGATCGGCAGACAGAGAAAGAAGCAGAGAGAGAGAGAGAATGGCCACACCAGGGCCTCCAGCCACTGCAAAAGAAGTCCAGATGCATGCGCCACCTTGTGCATCTGGCTTACATGGGTATTGGGGAAACCAAGCCCAGAACTGGGGTCCTTTGGCTTCACAGGCAAGGGCTTAACAGCTAAGCCATCTCTCCAGCCCCACATCATATCGTGTACCTGGGAACGTAGCAGACCTGTGCTGGGACCAGGTGTACAGTGGAACCAGACCTCTGCCCTCCCAGCAGAGAGATTGACACAGGGGCTAACAGTCACAAATCAAAAGAAAAAAGTACAACAGAGATAGTCACCCAGAGTGCAGGGAGAGAAGTGAGAAAGTGACAGTTGGGCTAAGCCTTAAGACTAGCAGTAAGTCATTAGGAAAAGAAAAACAGCAGGAAGGACAGTCTAGCTTGAAGAAAGATCAAGTACAAGAACAGAGAGGAAGTGAGAGCCAGCCAAGGGCAGCCAGGTTATAGTTGGGCCAGGTATTCTGTGCTAGGGGAAGTTGTCCTTGAAAACTGAGCCCTTTCCAGACACCACTTTTATTTACTAGTGTGTCTCACTTTCCTAGGAAGGCAGTGCAGTAAATAATGTGGGTTTCCCGTGGGCTCAGATGGTTACATGTTGTTCACAGACTTCTCTCCAGCCTCTAGAACAGTGCCTGGCACACAGGAGCTCAAGAATGTGTGGAAGGAAGAGGTTTCACACAGACCACCGCTCAACCCTGACTGCTCAACTCCCTAGAGGAAGAAGCATGGGGCAAATCCCAGCTCACCAAAATGAGGGCAGAGTAGTGACTTGTGAGGGGAAAGGCTAAGTCCACACGGCCTCCAGGAGTCACTAGGTACCCTTCCCTCCTCTCCACAAGCCTTCAGGCTAGGACAGCCCTCACGCACCTTCTCCAGATGCACTGTCACCACCTTGCCGTCCTCAATGAGCCACGAGCTCTCCTCCACCTTGACTTCATTGTACAGCTCCCCGTCAATGATGGCTGGCTGTCCCTTGAGCCCCACCCGGAGGTGCCGCCGCTGGATGTCTACGACGACGTCCTTCCCTTTCAGCCGGAAACTGACACGGAAGGGCACTGCCAGGTCCAGCTCCGACAGAGTCTGGGTCCAGCGGTAGTTGGGTAGGTCGGCCCCATTGCCTTGGTTGGGCTTCAGCTTCCCTTTGTCCTTCTCATCTTCCTCATCCTCTTCCTCCTCAGCATCCTGCTCATATTCAAGGGTGCTTAGCTACTTACCTGACAGACAGACTGGGCCCCTACTAGGCTTGACATACAGACACAACAAAACACACTTAAGCAGAGTAGACCCTCACACTGGTTCACTGGGAACCAAAGGTCCTGATCTCTGCCCAAAGCGCCCACACCACTATACCTGTGACAAAGGCCACATCTGCACTCTAGCCGCATGGTACCCTGTATAGGCACTGCCTCTTTTGGTTAGCACCTGCCCCCAGGCATAAGGCCAGTAGGCTTTTTTTTTTTTTTTTTTTTTTTGGTCTAGCTCAGGCTGACCTGGAATTCACTATGTAGTCTCAGGGTGGCCTCAAACTCACAGCAAACCTCCTAGCTCTGCCACCAGAGTGCTGGGATTAAAGGCGTGCACCACCACGCCCAGCTTTTGTTTCCCTTTGTTTTAATTTCTTGTGAGACAGGTTTTGTAGAACAATCCTCCTGACTCAGCCTCCCACTGCTGAGATTACAGGTATATGTCACCACACTGACTTGTTTTTCTTTTTTCCCTGTTTTTTGGAAGGCAGACTGCAGTATGGGAAGATCCCTACAGTTGTGGGCAGAGGGAGAGGAAGGGCTTTTTGGTGGTAGGGTTACTGTGGCCCAGGCTGGCCTCAAACTCACAGCAATCCTACCTCTGCTGGATTAAAGGTGTGCCCTCCCCTCCCCCAGTATGCCTGGCTAGGAAGGGCATTCTAGAGAAAGAGGAAGGCTAGTTAGTGTCCAGACCCAGACCCCTAGCTAGTCCATCTCACCTGCTTCCCTGGCAAGTCCAAGCTTCCGTTCTTGAGCTGGGCCTCATGATTCTCTGCATCCTTTTTCTGGGGAAAAGAGCACACAGTTGGCAACAGAGCCCCACTTCCCACAGCCAATCGAGGCTGGATGAGGAAACCCAACCTCACCTGGTCGATCTCCAGCTGCAGCCTCTCTGCCTCCTCATCAGTCAGCTCCTTGATCTGGGGCCCAGAGGGCTCTGCCTTGGCCTCCTTTGCCAGCCTGGCTGCCCGCTCTGCCTTCTCCTGCCGTTCTGTCTCCTGACGAGCTCGCTTCTCTCGCCGGGCCTTCTGTGCCAGCTGGTTGTGATGGTTAAAAGTCTGTGTGATGAGCTGGGAGAGGAGAGAGAGCAAGAAAGCATCAGAAAGCAGTGTCAAAGCCTGTAGTCCGCACAAAGCCTCAAGCTAAATCCCCATTTTTTCAGCTGCCACAATACAAACTACTGATTTATCAATTTATTTTATTTTAAATTTTATTTATTTATTTGAGAAAGACATGCCAGGCCTTCCTGCTACTGCAAGTAAACTCCAGACACACGTAACATTTGTGCATCTGGCTTTATGTGAGTACTGGGAAATTGAACTTGCATGCAAAGCCGCCTGGGTTCAACTCCCCAGTACTCATTTTTATTTATTTTGGTTTTCTGAGGTAGGGTCTTGCTTTAGCCCAGGCTGACCTATTAATCACTATGTAGTCTCAGGGTGGCCTTGAACTCACAGTGCTCTTCCTACCTCTGCCTCCTACGTGCTGGGATTAAAGCCACTGATAAATATTTATTTATTTACTTGCAAAGGGAGAGACAATGAATGGGTGCACCAGGGCCTCTTGCTGCTGCAAATGAACTCCAAATGTATGTGCCAATTTGTACATCTGATGGATACTGGGAAATTAAACCTGGGCTGGCAGGTTTTGCAAGCAAGAGCTTTTATCTGTGAAGCCATATCACCAGCCATACTAGTTATTTAAATTTAGATCACGTTATTTTATTTTCCCTTGGAAGGCAGAGACAGGAGGATTGCTGTGAGTTCAAGGCCACTCTGAGACTACATAGTCAATTCCAGGTCAGCCTGGGCTAGACCGAGGCCCTACCTCATGGAAAAAAAAATGTTAGTAAGAAGCGGCGGGGGGGGGGGGGGGGGGCTGGAGAAATGGCTTAGCCGTTAAAGAGTTTGCCTGCAAAGCCAAGAACCTTGGTTCAATTCCCCAGGACCCATGTAAGCCAGATGCACAAGGTGTCACATGCATCTTGAATTTGTTTGCAGTGGCTGGAGGCCCTGGCGTGCCCATTCTGTGTGTGTCTCTCTTTTTCTGCCTTTCTCTCGCTCGCCCCCCCATCTCAAATAAATAAATATAAAACAATTTTTAAAAAAGGGGGAAGAGCCAGGCGTGGTGGTACACGCCTTTAATCCCAGCACTCGGGAGGCAGAGGTAGCAGGATTGCCGTGAGTTCAAGGCCACCCTGAGAATCCATAGTGAACTCCAGGTCAGCCTGGGCTAGAGTGAGACCCTACTTCAGAAAAACAAAAGGGGGGGGGGGGACAGGATCCACCTGAAGGCCATTCTGCTGTCAAAAGAAGCAACAGGTCACAAGACAATTGCACAGCAGAGACTGTTCCACCACAAAGCCTTGTCCCAAGTCCCTAATCAGGGGGACCTTGAACTCTAGCCATTTGCCAACCAGTGGCAAAGGAGAGGTGGGAACAGGGCCCTCCCCTTTCCCAGCCCCAGTGAATCATGTCACATCCCATAGTCCTATTACTTCCTAGCTCACAGAGGTTACACGAGGGCAGAGATTAGCCACCAGGCACAGTCAAGGCCAATAACAGGGTCTCTGACCCTTCGCCCAGTCTCCTCCCATGAAAGGACACCTTGGAGGCTACCATGGAATAAAGCTTCAGCAACTGACAAGTCTTTAGCAACCATAGCCTAGTGGGTGGGCATATGAACACAAGCTTTTCCTGACCAGGCAGGGTGACATGGAGTAGAGTGACAACCTGACAGGGCAGACTGTGACCAGCCCAAAGGCATAATCTCCTGACCTTGACCACTATGGGGAGAGGCAATCACACTCCAAACAGTGGATAGTGGAGGATGCCTCTAGCAAAACACTGAAGGGTCCCTGCTGAATTCCTCTACAGCAGCAATTCTGTCTTCCAGCCCTACCCTATCCTTGCCCATTTCCACAAAGCTGGAGTGGGGCACTAGGCTCCTGTCCTTTTACCACTTCCTCCTTTACATACAGCACACTTGGGGGAGATGGACTGCAAGTCTAGCTGGGGGAGAGGGATACCTAGCGTTGGAGGCAAGGGTGGTGAAGAGCTGGCAGGCCCTCACTGAAGGCAGACAGACACTCTGCCCTCCTCTCATCCTTACCTACAAGGCAGCACTCACCAACCTCGTCCTCCCCAGTGGCTGCCTACATTAAAGAGTGGCATCATCAATCATCCCTCCAAACACCCAAAGACGGAGTAGAGTCACCTATGAGTACCTTCTGTTTCCAGTCCTCTACTCCCCATGGCCTGCAGTGCAGCCTCGGGCCAGGTCCTCCTGCCTGCCCGCTCCTTACTGACCTTCATTTCCTAGTTCCTTCTCAATCATCAAGTTCAGACCCAGTTTGTTCAGGTTGTGGTGATGCCCTCTCCTGGCAGATGCAGGATATTCCTCTGTAACTTACATAGGTCTGCATTTGTTTCTTGCTGCCTCCTTTAACTGCAACACCCTTCTTCCCTCCACAAGAGTCCCCACTGTGCCTTTCTGTGTTGGCATCCAAGTGCCACCTCCTCCCCCACACCTTTTCTGCTTTCACCAAGTATGCACCCTCTCTAAACCCAAGGACTATGCCCTCAAATTGTACCACATGTGTAATTATCAGGGCTGTGCTGCAGGCCCCTCAGAAACAGAATCCTTACCTGACCACCTGGAATCCTCTATGCAGTCAGTCTCAGAGTAGCCTTGAACTCATGGTGATCCACCTACCTCTGCCCCCACTTTGTCTATCTGGTTTTAAGTGGCTACCAAGCCACTGGGCTTTTCCTTTAACTGCTCAGCTATCTCTCCAGCTCTGTTACTGATTTTTTTTTTTAATTTATTTATTTGACAGAGAAAGAGGGAGAGAGAGGGAAAAGAATGGGCGTGCCAGGGCTTCCAGCAACTGCATATGAACTCCAGATACATGCGCCCTGGCTAACATGGGTCCTGGGAACTGAACCAGGGTCCTTTGGCTTTGCAGGCAAACGCCTTAATCAGTAAGCCATCCCTCCAGCCCGATTCTTTTTTTTTTTTTAATATTTTATTTGTTTATTTATTTGAGAGAGTGAGAGTCAGAATGGGCACGCCAGGCCTTCCAACCACTGCAAATGAACTCCAGACACATGTGCCACTTTGTGCATCTGGCTGACGTGGATTCTGGGGAATTGAACCTGGGTCCTTTGGCTTTGCAGGCAAATGCCTAAAACGCTGAGCCATCTCTCCAAGCCCTGTTACTGATTATTTATTTATTTATTTTAGAGTGACAGAGAGAAAGAGGCAGATAGAGAGAATGGGCACACTAGGACCTCCAGCCACTGCAAACGAACTCCAGATGCATGTGTCCCCTTGTGCATCTGGCTAGCATGGGTCCTGGGGAAATCAAGCCTCAAACCGGAGTCCTTAGGCTTCACAGGCAAGTACTTAACCGCTAAGCCATCTCTCCAGCCCGTTACTGATTCTTTAGGTTTCCTGTGCTTACAGATACTTCCCAGTTAATTAGTTTAATAAGTGATGTTGCATAAAATTATTGTCCTTCAGGAAAGTCACTGAGGCACTTTTACTACAGTCAGGATGCTGGGCGTGTTGGCGCATGTCTTTAATCCCAGCACTTGGGAGGCAGAGGTAGGAGGACTGTTGTGAGTTCAAGGACAGCCTGAGACATAGTGAATTCAAGGTCAGCCTGGGCTAGAGTGAGACCCTACCTTGAAAACCAAAAGAAAAAAAGGGAAGGAGAGGGAATTCAGGAAACATGACAAAGAAAACCTCCCAGTGAGTGTAGTTGTTTGATTTAGGTGTCCCCCATAAACTTAGGTGTTCTAAATGCTAGGTTCCCAGCTGATAGAGATTGGGAATTAATGCCTCTTGGAGGCAGTATATTGTTGGGGGTGGCAGGCTTATGGGTATTATAGCCAGTGTTTGGCACACTTTCCTGTTCCTGTTGTCCACTTGATATTGGCCAGGAGGTGATGTCCACCCTCTGCTCATGCCATCATTTTCCCTGCCATCATGGAGCTTCCCCTCAAGTCTGTAAGCCATAATAATCATTTTTTACCACAAGGTACTCTTGGTCAGGTGATTTTTGCCCGCACTGTGAACCTGACTGCAACAGGCACTGTGATAATGTGCACAGGGGTTGCCACTGGTACTGATATGAAATCTTATGCTAGTATCAGAAGTCAAACTGGCCTGTGTCCTTTGACACAGATTTCCCTCGATTGACTTGCTGAGAACCCCTCAAACAAGTTTACAGAAATCCATGAGTTTGTGAGAACAGTAGGGGGTTTCTAACACCACAGGAATCAAAGTATTCTGAAAGCAGTGAGTAAGGGGCCTTGCCTGCAAACTCTCTCAACATAACCAAATGGTTAGTGAGAGAAATATCTGCTAACAACGGAAAGCATGGTGGCATTAAGGTACGACTGGCAACTGTTAACATCTCAAGAGAAAAAAACAAACATGTTTCTAAGAAGCAAATCCAGCCTGCAGTGTACATACTGACATATGAGAAATCTATTGACAAAAACATTAAACCACACCATGGAGATGCACAATACAGTCACAAGAAGACTAGTTTTTGTCCCAGGTTGCTGACACAAAGCTCCCAAATCCTTTGGTGGTTCTCCAAGTTAGCACAAAACTGCACGGTGTGTAAGAACACCCGAGCCCACTTCCTAACGTGTTGAATGGGGATGGCTAATACCTAGACTTCATAAACTGCTGCAGAACCATGGGAACACAAGAACAAAGCACTCAGTAAGGTTTCTGGTCACCAAGCCCCACCCTGCATATTCCTCCTCTGCTTAAGGGTCCTTGAATGCCAAAGGAAGTGAGCTTTTCTTCTGCACACAGACATGCCCAAGGAAAACATGTTCCCAACACTCACCTTCTCTGCCATCCCCTCTTCTCCTCCAATGAAAAAGTCTGTTTTGCGTCGAAGGAAACTGAAGAAGGTATTCACAAGCTGAAAGACAGAGGGTCACGTAAGCCAACAGTGTCTTGATAAGAACGCTCAACAGCAGTCAACATCCTCAGTTTAAGAGGGAGTTTGGTGGTTGGAGGGATGGCTTAGCAGTTAAGACACTTGCCGGTGAAGCTTAAGGACCCAGATTGTATTCCCCAGGACCCATGTAAGCCAGATGCACAAGGTGGCACATGTGTCCGAAGTTGATTTGCAGTGGCTAGAGAGCCTGGTGCACCATTCTATCTGCCTCTTGCTCTTTCAAAAAATAAAAATAAAAAATTTGTTTAAAAAGAGAGTTTGGGCTGGAGAGATGGCTTAGCAGTTAAGCACTTGCCTGTGAAGCCTAAGGACCCCGGTTCGAGGCTCAATTTCCCAGGACTCATGTTAGCCAGATGCACAAGGGTATGCACACATCTGGAGTTCGTTTGCAGTGGCTGGAAGCCCTGGCACGACCATTCTCCCTCTCAATCTGTCTCTGTCACTCTCAAATAAATAAATAAAAATGAACAAAAAAACAATTTAAGAGAGTTTTGGGGCTGGAGAGATGGCTTAGCAATTCTAGAGTTCGTTTGCAATGGATACAGGTCCTGGCACGCCCATTCTCTCTGTCTCTCCTCTCTCTCTGAGCTTGCAAATAAAAAACAAAAATATTAAGGGGCCAGAGAGATGGATTAACAGTTAAGTGGCTGCCTGTGAAGCCTAAGGACCCCGGTCCAAGGCTCCATTCCCCAGTACCCACGTATGCCAGATGCACAAGGTGGCGCATGCATCTGGAGTTCATTTGCAATGACAAGAGGCCCTGGTACACCCATTTTTTTTCTATCTGCCTCTAATAAACAAACAAAAATACTTTTAAAAATTTTTTTAAAAAGAAGAGTTTGGGTTGAAGAGATGGCTTAGTGTTTAAGGCACTTGCCTGCAAAGCCAAAGGACCCAGGTTCGATTCTCCAGGACCCACATAAGCCAGATGCACAAAGTGGTGTATATATCTGGAGTCAGTTTGCATCAGTTGGAGGCCCTGATGCACCCATTCTCTCTCTCTCCCCTCCTCCCTCCCTCTTTCCCTCTATCTCAAATGAATAAAAAAAAAAAATTAAAAAAAAAAAGAGGGCTGGAGAGGTGGCTTAGAGGTTATGTGCTTGCCTGTGAAGCCTAAGGATCCCGGTTCAAGGCTCAATTCCCCAGGACCCACACTAGCCAGATGCACAAGGGGGCACATGCGTCTGGAGTGGAGTTCGTTTGCAGTGGCTGGAGGCCCTGGTGTGCCCATTCTCTCTCTATCTGCCTTTCTCTCTGTGTCTGTCACTCAAATAGATACATTAATTAAAAATAAAAATTTTAAAAAAAGACAGAGTTTGGGGATGGCTTCAACTCTGAACCTCCCAACAGAGATGATAGCCTCCCCAAGCAAGCCCTGTAAAGTCACTTCTACCAGGAAGTCTTCCCTAATCTTATCTACATCACCTGGAAGACAAAGTTCTCTTTTCCTATATGTGTGTGTGCACAATTATCCTTCCCTGTGGTGCTAAACACAGCTCAACCCTCTTCTACTGCAGCCAGACCTGAAACATCTAGGTCTAGTGTTCATCTTTAGAAAAAAGGTGGGCTAGAGATGGCTTAGTGGTTAAGGTGCTTGCTTGTGAAGCCAAAGGACCCAGGTTTGATTCCCCAGTACCCACGTAAGCCCAAGGAGGTGCATGCATCTGGAGTTCGTTTGCAGTGGCTAGAGGCCCTGGCATGTCTAAGTTCAATTCCCCAGTACCCACACACCACCAGATGCAAAATGACACATGCATCTGGAGGTCACTTGCTGTGGCAAGAGGCCCTGGTGCCCCGTCTCTCTCACTCCTCTCTCAAATATATATATTTCCCCATGTAAGCAAGATGCACAAGGTGGCGCATGAATCTGGAGTTTGTCTGCAGTAACTAGAGGCCCTACTGTGCCCATCCTCTCTCTCCAATAAACAGATATTTTTCCTATCCCCTCTGCCCCCCAGGGAGGGTCTCGCTCTAGCCCAGGCTGACCTGAAATTCCCTCTGTAGTCTCAGGGTGGCCTTGAACTCACAATGACCCTCCTACCTCTGCCTCACAAGTGCTGGGATTAAAGGCATGAACCACTACAACCAATAATTTTTTTGTTGTTGTTGTTTTGTTTTGTTTTCGAGGTAGGGTCTCACTCTGGTCCAAGCTAACCTGGAATTAATTATGTAGTCTCAGGGTGGCCTCAAACTCACGGTGATCCTACCTCTCCTTCCCAAGTACTGGTATTAAAATTTTTGTGTGCGTCACCATACCCAGCCCCAATAAATAAATATACATACACACACACACACACACCTGTTGTTGTTTTTTGTTTTTTTGAGGTAGGGTCTCACTCTAGCTCAGGCTGACCTGGAAATCACTCTGTAGTCTCAGCGTGGCCTCAAACTCTCAGCGATCCTCCTACCTCTACCTCCTAAATGCTGGGATTAAAGGTGTGCGCGATCACACCCGGCTCCCAATAAATATTTTTAAAATCAAAATTTTTAGCAAGGGCTGGAGAGATGGCTTAGCGGTTGAGGTTCAACTCCCCAGAACCCTCATAAGCCAGATGCACATGATGGCACATGCATCTGGAGTTCATATGCAGTGGCTAGACCCTGGTACACCCATTATCTCTAATAAATAATAGAACAACCAGGAGCCATGGCTTCACTCTACATGCACAGCAAAGGCAACAGTGATTCTGAGTGCAGATGGCCGCCCCTGTTGAAGGTTTGCCTTAAGATGTTAATATTGTATTTATTTATTGGACAGAGGCAGATAGGCTGGGCGTGCCAGGGCCACTAGCTGCTGCAAATCCACTCTAGATGCATAAACCACCTTGTACAACTAGCTTACGTAGGTCCTGGGGAATTGAACTTGGATCCTTAAGCTTTGCAGGCAAGTACCTTAATCTCTAAACCATCTCTCTAGCCCTAGGATTTTTTTTTTTATTGTTTGTTTTTTTCAGTTTTCGAAGCAGGGTTTCACTCTAGACCAGGCTTATCTGGAATTTACTATGTAGTCTTAGGCTAGCCTTGAACTCAAGGCAATCCTCCTACGCCTGCCTGGCATTAAAGACGTGTGCCACCTCGCCAGCCTCAGGATTTCTTTTTCTTTAATATTTGCTTTCTTTTTTTTTTTTCCAGGTAGGGTCTCACTCTAGCCCAGGCTGACCTGGAATTCACTACGGAGTCTCAGGGTGGCCTCGAACTCACGGCGATCCTCCTACCTCTGCCTCCCGAGTGCTGGGATTAAAAGCGTGCGCCACCACGCCCAGCTAATATTTACTTTCAATGTGAGAGAATGGGCATGCAAGGGCCTCTTGTGACTGCAAATGAACTTCATTTCAGCTGCAGGTGCCACTTTATACAGCTGACTTTATGTGGATGCTAGGGAATCAAACTCAGGCCATCTGGCTTTGCAAGCAAGTGACTTTAACCACTGAGCCATTTTGCCAGCACTGCATTAGCATTTTTTTGACTTGGTCATGTCACCAAAGCAGTATGCATTGTGTAGAAACCAATTTTCAATTTCCGTCTTTTTCTGGGCTGGCAGTATGTATAGTAAGTATACTTTCTTATGACACAAGGCAGAGAGCCTCTGCTCCCCGCCATCTATTCCACTTCCAGGGCAAACTACCAATGTACTGTGTCCCAGCTATGTTGTCCCAAAGGTTGGTGTATTTATGTGTCTTCAACTTCCTTCTGGTGGATCCAACCCATCTCAAGTTGAGGAGCATCAGCATATGCACAGTAAGGTGCTTGCTGAATGAAATCATCTAGGGGTAGTCCAGGGCTAGCAATGCAGGCTTGTATTTGCTCAAGTAAGGAATTCTAAATCTGATGCTAGAAGTTATTCCAATGGGTGCATTCCTACCTCTAAATACTTTTTTGGTTTTTCAAGGTAGTCTCACTCCTACATCAGCCTCCAGAGTGCCAGGATCAAAGGCATGCACCACCCCACCTAGCTCCTAAACACTTTTTATTATTATTTTTAAATATTTTATTTTTATTCATTTATTTGAAAAAGAAAATAAGGCAGAGAGAGGGAGAGAGAAGGGGAGAGAGAGAATGGGCACACCAGGGCCTCCAGCCCCTGCAAGCAAACTCCAGACGCATGCACCACCTTGTGCTTCTGGCTTACGTGGGTCCTGGGGAATCGAACCTGGGTCCTTTGGGCCTTAACTGCTAAATCACTCTATGTCCACGTACAGAATGTGAGTTGTGGCCTGATCCCCACAGGCTTTTCTACTTCTTTCTGCTTCTGTTTATATAAAAAGAAACAATTACAGCTGGGCGTGGTGGCACACGCCTTTAATCCCAGCACTTGCACTGGGGAGGCAGTGGTAGGAGGGTTGTCATGAGTTCAAGGCTACCCTGAGACTACATAGTGAATTCCAGGTCAGCATGGGCTACAGCAAGACCCTACCTCAAAAAAAAAAAAAAAAAAAAAAAATTACAAGCTGGGCATGGTGGGGTACACACTTAATCCCAGCACTCTGGAGGCTGGTGTAGGAGGATCACCCTAAATTCATGAGTTTGAGGCCACCCTGAGAGGACGGAAAAAACTTCACTGATACTCCTACCTCAAAAAAAAAAAAAAAAGTAAGCTAGAAGAGAGATATAAAGGGAAGAGAAAGGAAGGGAGGGGGTAATAGGGTAGTATATATTTAAGTAGAAGAATAGATTAATGGAGATGAAAAGGCCCAAAGTCGCCTTTAATCCCAGCACTCGGGAGGCAGAGGTAGGAGGATCACCGTGAGTTCGAGGCCACCCTGAGACTCCATAGTGAATTCCAGGTCAGCCTGAGCTAGAGTGAGACCCTACCTCGAAAAAAAAAAAGAAAGAAAGAAAAGGCCCAAAGTGAGGTGAGGGGAAGAGATTAAGTAAAGGAAAGCCGGGCGTGGTGGCGCACGCCTTTAATCCCAGCACTTGGGAGGCAGAGGTAGGAGGATTGCCATGAGTTCAAGGCCACCCTGAGACTACAGAGTGATTTCCAGGTCAGCCTGAGCTAGAATGAGACCCTACCTTGAAAAAGCAAAAAAAAAAAAAAAAAAGTAAAGGAAAGGTGGAGGGAGGGCTAATCAAAATCTAAAAGAACATAAGTAAATCATATGGAAACAAACCTTTTTTTTTTTTTTTTTTTTGGTTTTTCGATGTAGGGTCTCACTCTAGCCCTGGAATTCACTATGGAATCTCAATCCTCCTACCTCTGCCTCCTGAGTGCTGGGATTAAAAGCGTGCGTTACCACGCCCGGCTTTGGAAACCTACTTTTTTGGACAATGGAACACTCAGGAGCCGTAGATTGTTGCTAGAACATTTTCAGTGCCAGGGATGGGATACCTTCCAGTGAGTTGTTGGCCAGGGAGGTCCCTGATGCCCACAAAACATTATAGGCCATTGCCAAGGCTCTTGGTTTCCTAGCAGGAATAGATAGTAAGACTCTATTGCTGAAGACTCCACATACTTGGGCTGCAAAGCCATTGAGAAATCCTGCTGGAACTGAGCTGATAACCTCCTCCATGTAGACCAGCTGACAGAAAGCTAGAAGAAGCCATTCTGCATGCAGTTCAATGGGAGAGAGAGAAAAATCACCAGTGAAGAAACAAAACAGTGGTCACTGCAAGTCTTAAATTTGGCCAGCTAGGCCAAATGAGCCAACGGGTGCAATAGCGGCACATCTGTCATGGTGGAAACCAACTGCCCTCTAATTGGACTGGAGGCCCGCTCCATGGGGCCTGATACATCCCTGATACTGAAAACTTAAAACAGGGGTAGTCATGAGCCCTGGGGGTGTAACATCTGCTGCTATCTGACTAAATGTATATACTATGCTTATCGAACTGCCCAGTAAGCACTTCTTTTAATGTTTACACCCTTATATTAATACTACTCTCACTTTTGTTAGAGAATTTTCTCTTTTCAGACAGCAGTGACCTTGAGATGACTCAGACGGCATCATGGTGCTGGGAAGAAGTGACAGAGAAGTGTTTACCACCGCAATATCTCTATCACACTTTCCAAGGCTCAGGGACTGTTGCAGAAGAGGTGGCAGAAAGAATGTAAGAGCCAGGGCTGGAGAGATGGCTTAGCGGTTAAGCGCTTGCCTGTGAAGCCTAAGGACCCTGGTTCAAGGCTCAATTCTCCAGGACCCATGTTAGCCAGACACACAAGGGGGTGCACGTGTCTGGAGTTCGTTTTCAGTGGCTGAAGGCCCTGGTGTGCCCATTCTCTCTCTCTGTGTGTCTGTTGCTCTCAAATAAATAAACAAAAATTAAAAAAAAAAAAAAGAATGTAAGAGCCAAAGGAAGGGTAGGACTCCTTACAACGTGCTCCCAGACACAAAATAGCCTGAACATCCACGACCCCACAGTGCCTGACACTACCTACACAAGACCATCATAACAGGAGGAAAAGATCATGACATCAAAATAAAAGAGACTGATTGAGATGGGGAGTGTATATGATAGAGAATGGAGTTTCAAAGGGGAAAGTGGGGCGAGGGAGGGTATTATCATGATATATTTTTCATACTCATGGAAGTTGTTAATTAAAAAAAATTTTTTTAAACTATCAGAAATACAAGGGAAAATGGAAAGCATCTTGCTGAAGAGGACTCTGACCTGCCTTGCCCAACTTTGGAAGGCCAGAGAGGAGAGTCTCCAAGAAGTGATGCTCTGTAGCTCTGTGAACCAAACCCAGAATACAAGTCTTTTTCAAAAAAAAAAAAAAATTAAAGAATTTTAAAAAGAAAGAGAATGATAGAGAGGGAATGGATGTGCCAGGGCCTCCTACCACTGCAAATGCACATGCACCACTTTGTCTATCTGGCTTTCTGTGGGTCCTGGGAAATCAGACCTGGCTTTCAGCCTTTGAAAACAAGCACCTTAACCACTGAGCAATCTCTTCAGCCCTACTTTTTATAATTGTATGTATTGGCTATTTTCCTCTCCTTGGTCACCTTCTCTATCATTTGGTCAATTAAAAATTAATGACAAGGGGCTGGAGAGATGCCTCAGCAGCTAAAAGTATTTGCTGTACAAGCACCAGGGCCTGAGAGGGCCTAAGACCCTATCTGAGTTCCATTCCCCAACATCCAGCACCCACATAAACAGCTGCGTGGGTGTGGTGGTTTGAATCAGATGTCCTTCATAAACTCATGTGTTTTGAATGGCTGGTCCCCAGCTAGTGGTGATTTGGTAGGTGGAGCCTTAATGGAGGAGCTGTGTTGGGAGCAGGCTTAGGGGTGTTATAGCCAGCTCCCCTTTGCCAGAGTTTGGCTTACTCTCTTCCTGCTATTTTCCACCTGCTGTGATAGAGGTGATGTCCAGCCTCTGCTCGTGCCATCATCCCCTGCCATCATGAAGCTTCCCCTAAAGACTAAGTCAAAATAAAAACTTTCCTCCCATAAAAAAAGAAAGAAAGAAGGCAAGCAAGCAAGCAAGCAAGCAGCGAGACCCTACTTCAAAAAACAAACAAACAAAACCCAATTACAGAACCTGTGCTAGTCAGTCCTTGCAGTCCATACACCTTAAGTATACTGTTATTGAGAGTGTGGGAACGGGTCTCTGTTGAGGGCCATTGTATGTATCACTGGCTGGCTTCCAACTCAAGGCAATCTACCTGCCTTCTCTGCCATCCCAGTACCAGGATTAGTCATGAATTAGCACATCCAGCCCTCAATTGTGCATCTAAAATGCTCTTTAAAAAGGGGGGGGGGGAGCTGGAGAGACCTTAGCAGTTAAGGTGTTTGCCTACAAAGCAAAAGGACCCAGGTTTGATTCCCCAGGACCCACATAAGCCAGATGCATAAGGAGCACATGTGTCTGGGGCTCGTTTGCAGTGGCTATAGGCCCTGGCATGCCCATTCTGTCTCTCATCTCTCTCTCTCTCTGCTTGTTAATAAATAATGCATCTGACTTATGTGAGTGCTGGGGAATTGGACCAAGGTCCTCAGGTGTTTCAAGCAAGCACCTTAACTGTCAAGCCATCTGCCCAGCAGACCAAAAATATTTTTATTTACTTATTTGACAGAAAGAAGCAGAGAGCAGATAGAGAACAGACGTGCCAGGGCCTTCAGCCACTGCAAGGCAACTCCAGACGAATGCACCACCTTGTGCATCTGGCTTATGTAGGTCTGGGGAATTGAATCTAGGCCATTTGGCTTTGCAGGTATGTGCCTTTTCTCCAGCCCCTAAAATGCTCTTTTTAAGCTAAAATCAAACACCCTATAACCTCACTATACATATGCCTTTAATACCAACACTCATGAGGCCAAGGTAGGAGGATCACTATGAGCTCAAGACTACCCTGAGACTACAAAGTAAATTCCAGTTCAGCCTGAGCTAGTGAGACCCTCTACGACAAACTAACTAAATAAATGAATAAATTTGACATCAGAGCTTCCCAAGCAAGTGTTTAAATCGCTGAGTCATCTCCCTAGCCCCAAAACAAACTTTAAAATGCCTTTGTTTCCCCCTCAAGGTAGGATAGCGCTCTAGCTCAGGCTGACCTGGAATTTACTATGTCTCAGGATGGCCTCGAACTCATGGTGATCCCCCTACCTCTGCCTCCCATAAAATGCTCTTCCTAAGCTCCAAGAAGCAAGGACAGGTTTCTGTTCACTTCTATCCCCAGGGTTCTGGCTCATGTGTGTCTGACACATGCTAATCGCTCCTGACAAACATTTATTGAATGAACAAGTCTTACTATTCAGAATTCGGCCATTCCCTTCAAGACACTACCTCCCAATACTCAAGAAAACTGGGAGTCAAATGTGGACGCACACACCTGTAATCCCAGAACTGAGGAGTTCCAAACAAGCTAGAGCTGCCTCACTAGGCATGGTGGCACACTACTTTAATCCCACCACTTGGGAGTCAGAGGTACAAGGATCTCCATGAGTTCGAGGCCACCCTGAGACTACATAGCGAAAACCAGGTCACCCTGCGATAGAGCAAGACCCTACCTCGAAAAACTAAAAAAGAACCTCGCCCCAAAAGATTATAAAAATAAACATATAAATGAATAAAAGGGGGTATCCTAGGTCTCATCTCATAGACAAGGAAACTGAGGCCTAGAGAGGAGCTAAGGATCACAACTTGGTAGCTAGTGGAATTCACTTGTGACTGTAGGTTTTCTAGAAAGGCCACGTGCTAACCCGGCCCACTGCGACACTACGTCTAAGATGCAAAGCCCGCCTGAGGCCGACCGAGGGATGCTCTCGGGGGTGGCCATGCAAAACGCTACAGCGTGTATGGAGCCAAAAGTGGACCCGGAGGCTCGGGGGGGGGGTGGGGTGAGGGGGTCAGAATGGCTAAGGAGACGGGAGGAAGGCCGGGCGTGGGGACCCGGAACAGAGGGGAGGGGAGACTCCGCCGACGGGCGGGCCGGAGCGCGGTGACAATAAACGGGCAGCCCGGGCGCCGCGAGGCTCCCGGGTCCTCCGAGGGAGACAGGAAGGCCCGAGGGAACGAGGCTAGGGCAGGCGGGTGGTGGGCGGGCGGCTCTGGGCCCGGCGGGCCGACGCGGCGGCCGGGCCGTTACCTCCTGCACGCCGCCCTCGTGCTGCTGCGCCATGGCCAGCAGCATGCCGTCGAAGCGCTCCTCCTCCTGCTCCCCGCCCATCGCGCCGCTGCCGCTGCCGCTCCGCACTCCGCGCTGCTCCGGGTCGCGTCGGGATCAACGGCTCCGCTCCGCTAGCTAGCCTTCCGCAGCGGAGCCGGAAACACGCACCCGCCGGCCGCCCAGACCCGCCTCCTCTCTCTTTCTCTCGCTCTTTCTTTCTTCCCGCCTCTCTCCCACGCGGCAGCCATTGACCGCGCGGGAAGCGACCCGCTTCACACACCATTGGTCAACGTCTCGAGCCAATCAGCGAGCGCAGCCGTGAAGCGGTGGGCGGAGCCGGAGAGGCCCCCGGAGTTTGGTTTGAGTTGCTATGGTCACCGGGCGCTTCGGAGACTTCTAGAAAAGCCCTGCGCTTTCATCTAGTCAGCGTTAGAAGTTAGAAGAGGCATGTATTCCTCCTCCGCCTCGCTAACGACGTCCTAGCCTACAAAATAGTACCTTTATCTCTTCCAATCATGCACGAGCCAAGCAAATGAGACCCAAAAAGAAAACACCCAAAGGACAGCCTACATCCTTCACAGTCACCATCACATACTTGACCAGGCTCCTAGCTTAGAAACCACAGCTGCTCAGGACCTATGGTTCAGAAATTATTTATTTATTTATTTATTTATTTGAGAGAGAGAGAGAGAGAGAGAGAGAGAGAGAATGGGCGCACCAGGGCCTCCAGCCACTGCAAACAAACTCCAGATACATGCGCCCCCTTGTGCATCTGGCTTGTGTGGGTGCTGGAGAATCTGACCCGAGGTCCTTTGCCTTTTCAAGGCAAGCGCTAAGCCATCTATCTCTCCAGCCTTCCCCCCACACACACACTTTTTAATATTTATTTCAGTGGGATAGAATGGGCGTGCCAGGGTCTCTAGCCATTGCAAAGGAATTTAAGACGCATGCGTGGCATTGTACCTGTAGCTTTACGTGGGTACTGGGGAATAGAACCTGGGTCCTTTGGCTTTGCACGCAAACACAATCTCTCCAGCCCTAATATTTTTCATTTATTTAAGAGAAGGAGCGGACAGAAAGAGACAGGTAGAGAGAATGAGCACACTAGGGCCTCTAGCCACTGCAAAAGATCTCCAGCTGCATGTGCCACCTTGTGCATCCTGCTTTACATGGGTACTGGAAAATCAAACCTCAGTCTTTTGGCTTTGCTGACAAGCGCCTTAACCATTAAAGGGTTTCTACAGCACCTGAATTTTTTTGTTTGTTTTCTTGGTTTGGGGCTTTTTGTTGTTGTTGTTGTTTTGGTTTGGTTTTTGAGGTAGGGTTTCACTCCAGCTCAGGCTGACCTGGTATTCACTATGTAGTCTCAGGGTGGCCTTGAACTCACAGCAATCTTCCTACCTCTGTCTCCAAAATGCTGGGATTAAAGGCATGTGCCACCATGCCCGGCCTGTTTTTTGTTTCTCAAGGTAGGGTCTTGCTCTAGCCCAGGATGACCTGGAATTTACTATGTAGTTTCAGGGTGGCTTCGAACTCTCTTTGATCCTCCTACCTCTGCTTTCCAAGCGCTGGGATTAAATTAAAGACATGCTCCACCATGCCCAGCTCAAGCCCCTGAAGTTCTTTTAACTTTTTTTTTTTGGGGGGGGGTTTCAAGGTAGAGTCTCACTCTAGTCCAGGCTGGCCTGGAAGTCACAATATAGTCTCAGGCTGGTAAAAAACTCACAGTGATCCTCCTACCTCTGCCTCCACACCTGGCTGAAATTCCTTTTTCTTCTAATACACACACACATGTGTGTGTGTGTGTGTGTGTGTGTGTGTATACATACATATTTTTTATTGACAACTTTTATACTTACAAACAACAAACCATAGTATTTCCGTCCCCTCCCCCACTTTCCCCTTCATAACTCTGCTCTCCGTCATATCCCCTCCCTTTCTCCATTAGTCTCTCTTTTAATTTGATGTCGTCATCTTTTTCTCCTATTATTAGGGTCTTGTGAGGTATTGCTAGGCACTGTGAGGTCTTGGGTATAGAGGCCAAATTCTGTCCGGACAGTTGTATGTAAGGAGTGGTACCCTTCCTTTGGCTCTTACATTCCTTCTGCCACCTCTTCCGCAATGGACTCTGAGCCTTGGAGGGTGTAAGATGTTTCAGTGCTGGACATTCCTCTGTCCCTTTTTCTCAGCACTATGTTCTGGCTCAAATTCTTAATTAAAAAAAAATGGCCTTGAAAAATGAAAAAACAAAAAAGGGCTGGGGAGATGGCTTAGTGGTTAAGGCATTTGCCTCTGAAGCCTAAGGTCCCAGGTCCTGCATAGCTAGATGCACATGGTTGAACATGGGTCTGGAGTTCATTTACAGTGGCTGGAGGCCCTGATGCACCCATTCTCTCTCCCCCCTCCCGTCTGTCTCTAATAAATAAATAAATAAAAATAAACAAGCCAGGCATGGTGGCACATGCCTTTAATTCCAGCACTCCGGAGGCAGAAGTAGGGGGATCACTGTGAGTTTGTGACCAGCCTAAGACTACATAGTGAATTCCAGGTCAGCCTGAGCTACAGGGAGACCCTATCTCAAAAAAACCTATAGATATATTATGGCTGGAGGGATAATTTAGTGGTTGAGGTGCTTGCCTGAGAAGCCTGAAGACCCAGGTTTTCTTCCCCAGTACCCCTGCAAGCCATGTAAGGCAGCACATGTGGCTGGAGCTTGTTTGCAGTGGTTAGAGACCCTGGCATACCCATTCTCTCTATCTTCCTCTCTCTCTCTCTCTCTCTCTCTCTTTCTCTCACTCTCAAAATAAATTTAAAAAAATATTTATTTATTTGAGCTCACCAGTTAGGCTGACAGGCTAATTAGGCTAGACAAGCTGGTCAATGAACTCCAAGGATCCGTCTCTACCTCCCTAGCACTGGGATTACAGGTCAAACACCACTGTTAGAAATGAGTCTAGTATAGCCGGGCGTGGTGGCGCACACCTTTAATCCCAGCACTTGGGAGGCAGAGGTAAGAGGATCTCTGAGAGTTTGAGGCCACCCTGAGAAAGGGAATGGGAATGGACACACTAGGCCCTCCAGCCTCTGCAAATAAACTTCAGACACATGCACCATCTTGTGCATCTGGCATACGTGGGCACGGGGGAATCGAACGTGTTATCTTAGGCTTTGCAGGCAAGAGCTTTACCTGCTAAGCCATCTCTCCAGCCCTCTTTTTTTTTCCCGAGGCAAGGTCTCACTCTAGCCCAGGCTGTCCTGGATCTCACTCTAATCCTAGGCTGGTCTCGAACTCACAACCATCCTCCTACTTCAGCTGGGATTAAAGGCATGTACCACCACACTCAGCTGAAACCCTTCCTCAAAAATCAGGCCAGGTAGCCGGGCGTGGTGGTGCATGCCTTTAATCCCAGCACTCGGGAGGCAGAGGTAGGAGGATCGCCATGAGTTCAAGACCACCCTTAGACTACAGACTGAATTCCTGATGGGGCACCTGAGACTCACAGATGACTGAGACCAACCTAAAGTCATACAGCTTTGACTGTGCAATGGAGCAGAAGCACATGCCAGTGTCTCCCTATATGCAGGGCACCAGGTTGCTCAACAGTGTGGCGACAGAAAGCCTGCCAGACTAGGCTGGCCAAGGTCAGCAACCTGGCACAAGTGAAGACCTCTCATTCCCCTAACCTATACCAACTATCTAAGACATATAAGGACAGAGAAGACGTGCAGTGTCAGAGTAGCATTTCTGCACACACCCCAGGTAGGTGGCATCTGCAGAGCAGGCTGTAACAGAGGGCAGGCAGCTAGTGACCAGCCCTGGGAAACTCACTCTCTGGTTACACAATTGGGCCATCGGATGCAGAGGAACAAACAAGGCTTCAGGGTCAGACAGGTCCAGGCTCTGTCCCTTCCTGTGGGGGTGATCTTAAGCAGGTCATGTCACGTGTTTGAGTCTGTCAAGGTAAAAGCCTCACAGGGAAGCTTTGACCATGACAGAAAAAGCCATTCACACAGAGGAGGTATTCAATAAAAGGCAGCAGTGCTGTATGATGATTGTGTGAGGTTTCTCATCAGTCTCTCAGGAGCTATGGGAGACCAGGCTGGGAACAAGGGCTCTTCTAAAGGACCTTTCTCCCAGAGGGCCCCCAGCAGTAGAGTCACAGGAAGGGAACTCCTAGATTACACAGTAGGCAAAGTCCTTCCAAGCCCCTCAGGGTCTTGGCTCTCTTCTCTGCAGCCTGTTCCTTATGGACAACAGGATCAGGGCCCCAAGGTTAGGCAAACAAGGCAGCGATAAGGCATTTCCAGGCTGGGCCGTGAATCCAAGGCTTGTCCAGCTCTGTGGCTGGCTCAGAATCCCCGTCTTTATGCCCACAAAAACAGGCGCCAATAGAAACAACAGTGACAGTCACCTGCTGATTGAGCACCTGAGGCCTTGGTGCCCTGGTACAGCCTGGGTTAATGACCCTGTTTATCCGCTTGAGTCATCCGATAAGGGGTATCCAGGCAGCTGGCAGGTGGCCCTGTGCCCTGCACTGGCCACTTCATTGACTAAAGTGCTATCAGTGCCACGTGGAGCTCCCAATGCCCCTTCCCCCATAACTTCCCTACCAGCCCTGCCAGGGTCAGTGTGTGTGTGTGTGTGTGTGTGTGTGTGCATGTGTGTGTGTTTTCAATGAACATAACTTCTGGAGTCAAGGTTATATGGCCTATGGCCAATCCCCCTGCTGCCCGCCCATCAGAGATATAAATAGCACCCACACTACAGCATAGAGGACCACAGAGCTGGGAAGAAGTAGGAACAGGTCCCCAACCATGAGCTCCAGCCAGCCAGGGACCTGCCCATGCCAGGGCTCTGCAGGTCGCCCAGCCATCCTGTATGCACTTCTAAACCCTAACCTCAGGGCCAGCCCTGCCACCGACGTGCCCCCATCCCGCAGCCACTGCTTGTGCCAGCAGCACCGGCCTGTCCGCCTGTGTGCTCCACACCGCACCTGTCGGGAAGCCTTAGATGTCCTGGCCAAGACAGTGGCCTTCCTCAGGAACCTGCCATCCTTCTGCCAGCTGCCTCCTGAAGACCAGAGGCGACTGCTGCAGAGCTGCTGGGGCCCCCTGTTCTTGCTCGGGTTGGCTCAAGACACTGTCACTTTCGAGGTGGCTGAGGCCCCAGTGCCCAGCATACTCAAGAAGATCTTGCTGGAAGAACCTAGCAGCAGTGCTAGCAGCGGCCAGATGCCAGACCGGCCCCAACCCTCACTGGCTGCGGTGCAGTGGCTTCAGCGCTGCCTGGAGTCCTTCTGGAGCCTTGAGCTCAGCTCCAAGGAGTATGCCTACCTGAAGGGAACCATCCTCTTCAGCCCAGGTGAGCTCCCACACACTCCTGGATAGGAGCCGAGGCAGTAGGGAGGGCTACAGGACCACCTAAGGAAGCGCCTTTTCAGAGCTTGCCATCCGCTATCTCATTCAATCCTCATTAACTAGCCTCAAGTAGCTAGCTCACAAAAGATACACAGACTAAAAAACTACCTGACGGTCACACAGCCAGGTAGGAGCACAGCACAGCTGGGAACTCAGGTCTGTCCATTCCAGAGATTCATCTTTGCCACTATGCCTGAGAAATTTGCCCCAACTCTTGGGGAATGTGTGAGGGAGGAGGAGGTGGGGCAGACACAGCTGTGGGGTAGCCATGTCTTCAAGGGCAGACAGCCTGGTAAGTTCTGAAGGTTAAAAGTCCTCCACAAATTCAGGAAGACCACACAGAGGAGAGGAGTACAGGGGTGTGGGAGGAACTCCTTATGAAATTCAGCCAGAAGAGTAATGATAGCATGTTGTTTGTAACTTTGAACATGACCTGAGACAGGCCTCACAAGTGTAAAGTCTAGTGATGGACTGTAAGAACAGTAACAAATTCTCTCATACTGTACTTACCATATGTTAGCTAACAAGCCTAGGAGACAGCATGTCATTATCCCCATTGAACAGATGGAGAAACTGAGGAGCAGAGATTAAATAACTTGCCTAGGGTTATTTAGCTAATAAGAGACAGTGCTGGGATTCAAAGCCGGGCAGCCTATTTTGTTGTTGTTTGTTTTATTTTGTTTTGTTTTGTTTTTGAGGTAGGGTCTTGCTATAGCCCAGACTGACTTGGAATTCACTGCATAGTCTCAGGGTGGCCTTGAACTCACAGTAATCCTCCTACCTCTGCCCTCCAAGTGCTAGGATTAAAGGTGTGTGCCACCACGCCTGACTTTTTTTTTTTAAATAATAGTTTTATTTATTTGCCCACAAAAACAGAGAGAGAGAAAAGATATATAGAGAGTGGGTGCACCAGGGCCTCCAGCCACTGCAAATAAACGCTAGATGCATGCACCACTGTGCATCTGGCTTTATGTGGGTACTGGGGAATCGAACTTGGGTTGCTAGGCTTTGTAGGCAATCCCCTTAGCTACTGAGCCATCAGCCATCTCTCTAGCCCCAGCCATGTCCCCCCCCCCCAAGGCAGGGTTTTGCTCTAGCCAGGCTGACCTGGAACTCACTATAGTCTCAGGGTGGCTTCAAACTCACAGTGATCCTCCTACCTCTGCTTCCCAAGCACTGGGACTAAGGGCATGTGCCACCATGCCCAGCCCCAGCCCGGGTTCTTAATCATTATCTGCCTTCTACATATAAATCGATAGATGAATATGATTTTAAAAAAATGAAGGCGCTGGGCATGGTGGCACAAGCCTTTAATCCCAGCACTCGGGAGGCAGAGGTAGGAGGATCACTATGAGTTTGAGGATACCCTGAGAATACAGAGTGATTTCCAGGTCATCCTGAGCTAGAGTGAGACCCTACCTCAAGACAAACAAACAAACAACAACAAAAAATAATAATAATAATAATAATAATGAAGGAGGTGGTAGTCGAGGCCTCAAAAGTGGAGCAAAGGTGGTGGAGGGAGCCAAGGTTTGTAGCTCATTGAAAGAAAGCTTGCCTTGTGTGCCAGAGGCTTTGGATTCGATTCCCAGAACCACAAAAGAAACAATTAGGCCAGCCTTGGTGACTCACACCTTTAATCCCAGTATTTGGGAGGCAGAGGTAGGAGGATTGCTGTGAATTCAAGGCCAACCTGAGACTTTAGTCAATTCCAGGTTACCCTGAGCTAGAGTGAGACCCTACCTTGACAGAAAAAAAATAAAATAAAATAAAAACTAGTTCACTTTTCTAGCCTTAAGAACTGGAAGTGTAGCTCAGTGGTACAGCCTTTGCTTAGCATGTCCAAGGCCTTGGGATCCACCAGATGTAGCTCAATTGTAAAATACTTGCCTGGCTCGCACAAGACTTCCAACGGTATCTGATGGAGTTGCCAGCCTTGCTCTTTGTGAGAGAAGGCACTCATCAGTTCCCTTCACTCTCTTCCTCTCCCTCGCAGATGTGCCAGGCCTCCATGCCTCCTCCCTCATCGGGCACCTGCAGCAGGAGGCTCACTGGGCACTATGTGAAGTCCTGGAGCCCTGGTACCCAGCTGGCCAAGGCCGATTGGCCCGAATTCTCCTCATGGCATCCACTCTCAAGAACATTTCGCCCAGCCTTCTTGTAGACCTCTTCTTCTACCCTATTATTGGAGACGTTGACATTGCTGGACTGCTTGAGGACATGCTTTTGCTGAGGTGACCTGAAGAGTGGGAGCCTGGCAGACAGTACTCAGCTCCCCAGGAGCAATCCTCACCCAGCCACACAGCAACCTGGAACTTTCTTAGTTTGGACATACTGTGCTAGATATCGGTCAGGTTCTTGTTGGTCTGCAGAGCCTCTGGGGTTAAAATCTATCCCCGTTAGGTGTGGTAGTGCACACCTTTAATCCCAGCACTTGGGAGGCAGAGGTAAGAAAACCACTATAAATTTGAGACCAGCCCGGGATTACAGAGTTCCAGGTCAGGCTTAGAACTTCAAGTGGAAACTCTACTCCCCCACGACAGACCCCACCCCAAAAAAAGGGGGCGGCAATGGCTGGGCATGGTGGCACATGCCTTTAATCCAGGATTATATATATATATATATATATATATATATGTGTGTGTGTGTGTGTGTGTAGTGTATATGTATATATGTGTGTGTGTGTATATATATATATATGCACATACATATTTTTATTGACAACTTCTATACTTAGAGACAACAAACCATAGTATTTCCCTCCCCTCCCTCACTTTCCCCTTCATAACTCTGCTCTCCGTCATATCCCCTCCCTTTCTCCATTAGTCTCTTTTTTAATTTGATGTCAGCATCTTTTTCTCCTATTATTAGGGTCTTGTGTAGGTATCGCTAGGCACTGTGAGGTCTTGGGTATAGAGGCCAAATTCTGTCCGGACAGTTGTATGTAAGGAGTGGTACCCTTCCTTTGGCTCCTACATTCTTTCTGCCACCTCTTCCGCAATGGACTCTGAGCGTTGGAGGGTGTAAGATGTTTCAGTGCTGGACACTCCTCCGTCCCTTCTTCTCAGCACTGTGTTCTGGCTGAAATTCTTAATTAAAAAAAATGACCTTGAAAAATGAAAGAAAAAAAAAGAGCTGGAGAGATGGCTTAGTGGTTAAGGAATTTGCTTCTGAAGCCTGAGGTCCCAGGTCCTGCATAAGCCAGATGCACATGGTTGAACATGGGTCTGGAGTTCATTTGCAGTGGCTGGAGGCCCTGATGCACCCATTCTCTCTCTCCCCCTCTGTCTGTCTCTAATAAATAAATAAATAAAAATTTAAAAAAAGCCAGGCATGGTGGTGCATACCTTTAATTCCAGCACTCCAGAGGCAGAAGTAGGGGGATCACTGTGAGTTTGTGACCAGCCTAAGACTACATAGTGAATTCCAGGTCAGCCTGAGCTACAGCGAGACCCTATCTCAAAAAACCTATAGATATATTATGGCTGGAGGGATAATTTAGTGGTTGAGGTGTTTGCCTGAGAAGCCTGAAGACCCAGGTTTTCTTCCCCAGTACCCCTGCAAGCCATGTAAGGCAGCACATGTGGCTGGAGCTTGTTTGCAAGAGATTAGAGACCCTGGCATCTGGCATACCCATTCTCTCTATCTTCCCCTCCCTCTCTCTCTCTCTCTCTCTCTCTCTCTCTCTTGCTCTCGCTCTCAAAATAAATTTTTAAAAATTATTTATTTGAGCTCACCAATTAGGCTGACAGGCTAATTAGGCTAGACAAGCTGGTCAATGAACTCCAAGGATCCGTCTCTACCTCCCTAGCACTGGGATTACAGGTCAAACACCACTGTTAGAAATGAGTCTAGGATAGCCGGGCGTGGTGGCGCACACCTTTAATCCCAGCACTTGGGAGGCAGAGGTAAGAGGATCTCTGAGAGTTTGAGGCCACCCTGAGAAAGGGAATAGGAATGGACACACTAGGCCCTCCAGCCTCTGCAAATAAACTTCAGACACATGCACCATCTTGTGCATCTGGCATATGTGGGCACGGGGGAATCGAACGTGTTATCTTAGGCTTTGCAGGCAAGAGCTTTACCTGCTAAGCCATCTCTCCAGCCCTCTTTTTTTTTTCCCAAGGCAAGGTCTCACTCTAGCCCAGGCTGTCCTGGATCTCACTCTAATCCTAGGCTGGTCTCGAACTCACAACCATCCTCCTACTTCAGCTGGGATTAAAGGCATGTACCACCACACTCAGCTGAAACCCTTCCTCAAAAATCAGGCCAGGTAGCCGAGCGTGGTGGTGCATGCCTTTAATCCCAGCACTCGGGAGGCAGAGGTAGGAGGATCGCCATGAGTTCAAGACCACCCTTAGACTACAGACTGAATTCCTGATGGGGCACCTGAGACTCACAGATGACTGAGACCAACCTAAAGTCATACAGCTTTGACTGTGCAATGGAGCAGAAGCACATGCCAGTGTCTGCCTATATGCAGGGCACCAGGTTGCTCAACAGTGTGGCGACAGAAAGCCTGCCAGACTAGGCTGGCCAAGGTCAGCAACCTGGCACAAGTGAAGACCTCTCATTCCCCTAACCTATACCAACTATCTAAGACATATAAGGACAGAGAAGTCGTGCAGTGTCAGAGTAGCATTTCTGCACACACCCCAGGTAGGTGGCATCTGCAGAGCAGGCTGTAACAGAGGGCAGGCAGCTAGGGACCAGCCCTGGGAAACTCACTCTCTGGTTACACAATTGGGCCATCGGATGCAGAGGAACAAACAAGGCTTCAGGGTCAGACAGGTCCAGGCTCTGTCCCTTCCTGTGGGGGTGATCTTAAGCAGGTCATGTCACGTGTTTGAGTCTGTCAAGGTAAAAGCCTCACAGGGAAGCTTTGACCATGACAGAAAAAGCCATTCACACAGAGGAGGTATTCAATAAAAGGCAGCAGTGCTGTATGATGATTGTGTGAGGTTTCTCATCAGTCTCTCAGGAGCTATGGGAGACCAGGCTGGGAACAAGGGCTCTTCTAAAGGACCTTTCTCCCAGAGGGCCCCCAGCAGTAGAGTCACAGGAAGGGAACTCCTAGATTACACAGTAGGCAAAGTCCTTCCAAGCCCCTCAGGGTCTTGGCTCTCTTCTCTGCAGCCTGTTCCTTATGGACAACAGGAGCAGGGCCCCAAGGTTAGGCAAACAAGGCAGCGATAAGGCATTTCCAGGCTGGGCTGTGAATCCAAGGCTTGTCCAGCTCTGTGGCTGGCTCAGAATCCCCGTCTTTATGCCCACAAAAACAGGCGCCAATAGAAACAACAGTGACAGTCACCTGCTGATTGAGCACCTGAGGCCTTGGTGCCCTGGTACAGCCTGGGTTAATGACCCTGTTTATCCGCTTGAGTCATCCGATAAGGGGTATCCAGGCAGCTGGCAGGTGGCCCTGTGCCCTGCACTGGCCACTTCATTGACTAAAGTGCTATCAGTGCCACGTGGAGCTCCCAATGCCCCTTCCCCCATAACTTCCCTACCAGCCCTGCCAGGGTCAGTGTGTGTGTGTGTGTGTGCATGTGTGTGTGTTTTCAATGAACATAACTTCTGGAGTCAAGGTTATATGGCCTATGGCCAATCCCCCTGCTGCCCGCCCATCAGAGATATAAATAGCACCCACACTACAGCATAGAGGACCACAGAGCTGGGAAGAAGTAGGAACAGGTCCCCAACCATGAGCTCCAGCCAGCCAGGGACCTGCCCATGCCAGGGCTCTGCAGGTCGCCCAGCCATCCTGTATGCACTTCTAAACCCTAACCTCAGGGCCAGCCCTGCCACCGACGTGCCCCCATCCCGCAGCCACTGCTTGTGCCAGCAGCACCGGCCTGTCCGCCTGTGTGCTCCACACCGTACCTGTCGGGAAGCCTTAGATGTCCTGGCCAAGACAGTGGCCTTCCTCAGGAACCTGCCATCCTTCTGCCAGCTGCCTCCTGAAGACCAGAAGCGACTGCTGCAGAGCTGCTGGGGCCCCCTGTTCTTGCTCGGGTTGGCTCAAGACACTGTCACTTTCGAGGTGGCTGAGGCCCCAGTGCCCAGCATACTCAAGAAGATCTTGCTGGAAGAACCTAGCAGCAGTGCTAGCAGCGGCCAGATGCCAGACCGGCCCCAACCCTCACTGGCTGCGGTGCAGTGGCTTCAGCGCTGCCTGGAGTCCTTCTGGAGCCTTGAGCTCAGCTCCAAGGAGTATGCCTACCTGAAGGGAACCATCCTCTTCAGCCCAGGTGAGCTCCCACACACTCCTGGATAGGAGCCAAGGCAGTAGGGAGGGCTACAGGGCCGCCTAAGGAAGCGCCTTTTCAGAGCTTGCCATCCACTATCTCATTCAATCCTCATTAACTAGCCTCAAGTAGCTAGCTCGCAAAAGATACACAGACTAAAAAACTACCTGACGGTCACACAGCCAGGTAGGAGCACAGCACAGCTGGGAACTCAGGTCTGTCCATTCCAGAGATTCATCTTTGCCACTATGCCTGAGAAATTTGCCCCAACTCTTGGGGAATGTGTGAGGGAGGAGGAGGTGGGGCAGACACAGCTGTGGGGTAGCCATGTCTTCAAGGGCAGACAGCCTGGTAAGTTCTGAAGGTTAAAAGTTCTCCACAAATTCAGGAAGACCACACAGAGGAGAGGAGTACAGGGGTGTGGGAGGAACTCCTTATGAAATTCAGCCAGAAGAGTAATGATAGCATGTTGTTTGTAACTTTGAACATGACCTGAGACAGGCCTCACAAGTGTAAAGTCTAGTGATGGACTGTAAGAACAGTAACAAATTCTCTCATACTGTACTTACCATATGTTAGCTAACAAGCCTAGGAGACAGCATGTCATTATCCCCATTGAACAGATGGAGAAACTGAGGAGCAGAGATTAAATAACTTGCCTAGGGTTATTTAGCTAATAAGAGACAGTGCTGGGATTCAAAGCCGGGCAGCCTATTTTGTTGTTGTTTGTTTTATTTTGTTTTGTTTTGTTTTTGAGGTAGGGTCTTGCTATAGCCCAGACTGACTTGGAATTCACTGCATAGTCTCAGGGTGGCCTTGAACTCACAGTAATCCTCCTACCTCTGCCCTCCAAGTGCTAGGATTAAAGGTGTGTGCCACCACGCCTGACTTTTTTTTTTTAAATAATAGTTTTATTTATTTGCCCACAAAAACAGAGAGAGAGAAAAGATATATAGAGAGTGGGTGCACCAGGGCCTCCAGCCACTGCAAATAAACGCTAGATGCATGCACCACTGTGCATCTGGCTTTATGTGGGTACTGGGGAATTGAACTTGGGTTGCTAGGCTTTGTAGGCAATCCCCTTAGCTACTGAGCCATCAGCCATCTCTCTAGCCCCAGCCATGTCCCCCCCCCCCCCAAGGCAGGGTTTTGCTCTAGCCAGGCTGACCTGGAACTCACTATAGTCTCAGGGTGGCTTCAAACTCACAGTGATCCTCCTACCTCTGCTTCCCAAGCACTGGGACTAAGGGCATGTGCCACCATGCCCAGCCCCAGCCCAGGTTCTTAATCATTGTCTGCTTTCTACATATAAATCGATAGATGAATATGATTTTAAAAAAATGAAGGCGCTGGGCATGGTGGCACAAGCCTTTAATCCCAGCACTCGGGAGGCAGAGGTAGGAGGATCACCATGAGTTTGAGGATACCCTGAGAATACAGAGTGATTTCCAGGTCATCCTGAGCTAGAGTGAGACCCTACCTCAAGACAAACAAACAAACAAATAATAATAGTAATAATAATAATAATAATAATGAAGGAGGTGGTAGTCGAGGCCTCAAAAGTGGAGCAAAGGTGGTGGAGGGAGCCAAGGTGTGTAGCTCATTGAGAGAAAGCTTGCCTTGTATGCCAGAGGCTTTGGATTCGATTCCCAGAACCACAAAAGAAACAATTAGGCCAGCCTTGGTGGCTCACCTTTAATCCCAGTATTTGGGAGGCAGAGGTAGGAGGATTGCTGTGAATTCAAGGCCAACCTGAGACTTTAGTCAATTCCAGGTTACCCTGAGGTAGAGTGAGACCCTACCTTGACAGAAAAATAAAATAAAATAAAAACTAGTTCACTTTTCTAGCCTTAAGAACTGGAAGTGTAGCAGCCGGGCGTGGTGGCGCACGCCTTTAATCCCAGCACTCGGGAGGCAGAGGTAGGAGGATCGCCGTGAGTTCGAGGCCACCCTGAGACTCCATAGTGAATTCCAGGTCAGCCTGGGCTAGAGTGAAACCCTACCTCGAAAAACCAAAAAAAAAAAAAAAAAAAAAAAAAAAAAGAACTGGAAGTGTAGCTCAGTGGTACAGCCTTTGCTTACCATGTCCAAGGCCTTGTGATCCACCAGATGTAGCTCAATTGTAAAATACTTGCCTGGCTCGCACAAGACTTCCAACGGTATCTGATGGAGTTGCCAGCCTTGCTCTTTGTGAGAGAAGGCACTCATCAGTTCCCTTCACTCTCTTCCTCTCCCTCGCAGATGTGCCAGGCCTCCATGCCTCCTCCCTCATCGGGCACCTGCAGCAGGAGGCTCACTGGGCACTATGTGAAGTCCTGGAGCCCTGGTACCCAGCTGGCCAAGGCCGACTGGCCCGAATTCTCCTCATGGCATCCACTCTCAAGAACATTTCGCCCAGCCTTCTTGTAGACCTCTTCTTCTACCCTATTATTGGAGACGTTGACATTGCTGGACTGCTTGAGGACATGCTTTTGCTGAGGTGACCTGAAGAGTGGGAGCCTGGCAGACAGTACTCAGCTCCCCAGGAGCAATCCTCACCCAGCCACACAGCAACCTGGAACTTTCTTAGTTTGGACATACTGTGCTAGATATCGGTCAGGTTCTTGATGGTCTGCAGAGCCTCTGGGGTTAAAACTCCTATCCCCGTTAGGTGTGGTAGTGCACACCTTTAATCCCACCACTCAGGAGGCAGAGGTAAGAAAACCACTATAAATTTGAGACCAGCCCTGGGATTACAGAGTTCCAGGTCAGGCTAGACTAAAGTGAAACTCTACCTCAAGAAGACCACAAAAAAAAAAAAAAAAAAAGGGGGGGCCAAAGGCTGGGCATGGTGGCACATGCCTTTAATCCCAGGATTTGGAGGCAGAGATAGGAGGATTGCCATGAGTTCGAGGCCACCCTGAGACTACACTGTGAATTCCAGGTCAGCTAGAGCTAGAGCAAGACCGTGTCTTAGAAGACTGAAAAAAAAAAAAAAAAAGAGTTTGAAACCATCCTGGGACTACAGAGTGAGTGCCAGATCAGCCTGGGCTAAGTGAGACCCTACCTCAAAAAAAGAATTATATATATAAATTTATATATAAAATCTCCAACCAAACCAAACCAACCTGTCCCTTCCTGGGACGGGATAGAAAATAAGGCTGCTCATTGAGCTAAAATCCCACCTGACTTTGTACAGATTGAATTAAGTTATTGACTTTTGTAATAAAAGGTATGACACACTTGAAGCCTGGCACTGTTACACTGGTAAAGGACCAACCTCCCCCTGTCAGAGGGGACCCAGGGGATGGATCCCTGAGGGGCACAGGGGCCATGCCTCAGGGTGTAAAGGGTGTAGACATCATGTTTCAGAGTGGGATGGTGTTGCAGTTATCTTCTCATTGGGACAAAACACCCAACCAGAAATAGCTTATGGAAGGAAAGGAAAGCGTTTATTTTGGCTCACAGTGTTGAGGGGAAGTTCCATCATGGCGTGGCAGGGCTGAGGCTGGGCATCACATCTTGTCTCAGCATCAGCAGCTGGGAGGTAGCTTCAAAAGAGTAAGCTAGAGAAAAGAGAAAGAAAAAAAAAAAACAAGAGTAAACTAGAAGCTGGGTGTGGTGATGCACACCTTTAATTCCAGCATTCAGGAGGCAGAAGTAGGAGGATCACCATGGGTTGAGGCCATGCTGAGACTACAGAATGAATTCTGGGTCAGCCTGGGCTAGAGTGAGACTGTACCTTAAAAAGCCAAAAAGAAAAAGAATAAGCTAGTACTAGCAAGAGGGTAGCTGGACTATTAACACCCTAAAGCCTGACCCCCAACAACACACCTCCTCCAGCAAGGCTTCAGCTGCCACACTGCCACCAGCTGGGGACTAAACACTAGGCTTCAGCACAAACACATGGAGGCTGTGGGGACACTTTAGGTTCAAACTACAACAGATGGTTATTTCATTTTGGAGAGGAGATTTTGCATCTGGATATGCATTTGGCAACAATATCAGCTCACAACACCAACACCTCCTTGCCTTCTTGGACAGAGATTTCTTGTGCCCAAATCCCTGTTTCTCTCCCCCCCGCCAGCCCTGCATTCCTGCAGCTAACAACAACAGCAAAGACTGCCCCTTTATTTTCCAAAAAAACGGGGGACAAGGCACCCAGGACTGCTTGGAGACAGAGGCAGGTTGAGGTTTAGTAGGCCCCCAATGGTATGGCCACCACAGTTGTTCCAAGTTAGAAACACTTCCATAAAACAGTCTTTGTTCTGATCCCCTCAAATCCCTTCCACTGTCCCTCTTTCCTGCCCCTGCTCTTGAACTCCTGATTGTCCGGCCTCTAGCTCCTGAGTGCTAGGGTTACAGGTGTGTGTCACTATATATATAATCTCCTCCTGGACATTCCCATTGTCTAGCCCCTGGCGTGGCTGTGCTTGGCCAGGCCACAGCGTCCAGTGCTGCTCCATTCAGAATCTAGCTGGGGTTTGTTCTGATTGGTCAGTGTCTATGCCTCAATGTTTGTTAAATCTTTTGACCTGGTCACCCTGACCCAGGGTGACTGACCTGAAGGATGGACAGGAGGAAATGATAACAACACAGATGCCTATAGGACTTGTGGGCCTCCTCCTGTCCTAATCAGGCTCCCAAGCCCTTCGCTGGCAGTTTGGAACCCTCTCATGGGAGCCAAGTTAATTATTGCTCAGCGAGAGGTCATTCTTTCAGGGACAACAGCCTTACAGCCATCATTCTGGCCTATTGCTAAGGTCTCCAAGCTTAGGACCACACTGAAGTGGCCATGTGCCAGCAGTGAGGGCACCTCTGTCCCTTCCCCGGCCTCCTGCCACAGGTCACAATCCAGAAACACATGGCTCAGAGGGCTACTTGAAATTCATGTACAGGTCAGACATGGCCAGTCAGAAAACACGCTCACCGAACCCAGGAAAGCATGGTGAAGAGACACTAGGCACCATGCAGCAAGCAAAACACACACAACACACACATACCCCTGTACCCAAGGATGGGCCACTTGGCATGGAGATACATTCACCCCAAGGTATGTCCTTTTCTGTTGTTTGCTTTTTTTTTTTTCAAGGTAGGGTTTCACTCTAGCTCAGGCTGACCTGAAATTCACTATGTAGTCACAGGGTGGCCTTGAACTCATGGCGATCCTCCAACCTCTGCCTCCCAAGTGCTGGGATTAAAGGCATGCGCCACCACATCCGGCTCTGTTGGCTTTTTTTTTTTAATTTTATTTTCATTTTTGTATTTGCACATGTTGCGAGGGGAGCCATGTACTAGGTCCTCTTGCCGCTGCAAAGGCACACCAGACACTTGTGCTGCTTTTTGCATTTGGCTTACGTAGGTGGGTTGAAAATTGGACCCTGACCCACAAGCTATACAAGCAAGAGCCTTTGGACACTGGGCCATTTCCCCTGTTTGCGTTTTTTTTTTTTTTGGTTTTTCAAGGTAGGGTCTTACACTAGCCCAAGCTGACCTGGAATTCATTATGTAGTCTCAGGGTGGCCTTGAACTCATGGCAATATGGCAATCCTCCTACCTCTGCCTCCTGAGTGCTGAGATTAAAGGCATGTGCCACCATGCCTGGCTCTGTTTGCTCTTTTTTTTTTTTTTTTTTTTTTTTTTTTTTTTGGTTTTTCGAGGTAGGGTCTCACTTTAGCTCAGGCTGACCTGGAATTCTCCATGTAGTCTCAGGGTGGCCTCGAACTCACGGTGATCCTCCTATCTCTGCCTCCCACGTGCTGGGATTAAAGGTGTGCGCCACCACGCCCGGCTGTTTGCTCTTTTTTATTTTCTTTTTAACATTATTTATTTTAAAGTTATTTATTTATTTGAGAGAGAGAAAGAGGGAAGGAGAGAGAGAGAAAGAGAGAGAGAATGGGCCACACCAGGGCCTCCAGCCACTGCAAATGAACTCCAGATGCATGTGCCACCTTGTGCATCTGGCTTACATGGGTCCTGGGGAATCGAACTGAGGACCTTTTGGTTTTGCAGGCAAATGCCTTAACCGCTAAGCTATCTCTCCAGGACCCCCCCCCCTTTTTTTTTCTTTTTTCAAGGTAGGGTCTCGCTGACCTGGAATTCACTCTGTAGTCTCAAGGTAGCCTCAAACTCATGGCAATCCTCCTCCTCTCTCCCGAGTGTGAGGGCTAAAGGCGTGTGCCACCTGACCCCTTTTTTCTTTTTTCTCTCCTCCTTGTTTTGTTTTTTTAAGGTAGGGTCTCACTCGCGCTCAGGCTGACCTCCAACTCAGCATTCCTCCTACTTCTGCCTCCCGAGTGCTGGGATTAAAGGGTGTGTCACACTTGGCTCTTGGTTTTTTCTTAATATTTATTTGCAAGGTAAGATAAGAGAAATAGAGGAATGTGCACTGAATAGAAGGGCACTGGGCTTTACCAAAGATATGACTACCAAAACCAGAGCCTTGTTCCGTGTCATCTGGCTTTACATGGGTACTGGGGAATCAAACCTCGGTCAGCAGGCTTTGCAAGGAAATTCCTTTAACCACTAAGCCACCCATCTCTCCAGCCCCCCTACGTTTCTGTTTCTTTCCTTCTAGTCATTCCCTGTGTCCTGGCTCTAATTTTTTTTTTTTTTGTTTTTCGAAATAGGGTCTCACTGTAGCCCAGGCTGACCTGGAATTCACTACGGAGTCTCAGGGTGGCCTCAAGCTCACGGCAATCCTCCTACCTCTCTGCCTCCCGAGTGCTGGGATTAAAGGCGTGCGCCACCACGCCCGGCTGGCTCTATTTTGTTGTTGTTTTGTTTTGTTTTTTTGAGGTAGGGTCTCACTCTAGCTCAGGCTGACCTGAAATTAACTATGGAGTCTCAGGGTGACCTTGAACTCATAGCGATCCTCCTACCTCTGCCTCCTGAGTGCTGGGATTAAAGGTGTGTGTCACCACACCTGGCTCTGGCTCTAATTTTTATGCTAGGAACATAAAGACCACTAAGATGAAACTAGAGGGAACTGTGCACAATGGAATAAGGGGAAGGGCACTGGTGCTCTTTCCAAAAGATATAGACTTTCCAAGCCAGAGGACTTTGTCTCCGTGATCATCCTGTGCCTCACTTCCATAGGGAGGAGGAGGAGGAAAGAAGCCCAGGTTAGGTTACTTTCTGAAGGTCTAAACTGAGCACTGTGGGTAGGGAGATGAACTCAGAGATCCATGTTATTCTGGAGGTTGGGTTCTCACCATAGCACAGGCTGAAACGAGTCATGGTCAGGAAGGACTCGACTGTCCTGGTGCCAGCTCAGCCTTTGTTTACTGACCATCTATGCCCTTAGGCTCAGCCAAGGATGACTCACTGGGAAGCAGGAGAGTAGCTGTGACTCAGGGGCATCTTAGGGTGCAGGTTTATTGCCATCATCAGCTCTATCTTCATTAGCCAAATCATTGACTGTGTATTAAATAGTCCAACAGCTGTCAGCTGACCTGTCCTGTGCCCTGAGCTTAACAACCCTGCCCTTGGAGCCTTTGCACATACTAGAACCTTCAGTGCCAGCAAAGGTTAATACCTGTTATCCATCTGTCCATTCATCCCATCCCATCAGTTCAGTTCAGTCGGTGCCTCTTTTTTTTTTTTTTTTTTTTTTCGAGGAAGGGTCTGACTCCAGCCCAGGCTGACTTGGAACTTACTATGTAGTCTCAGGCTGGCCTTGAACTCACAGTGCAAGACCCTACCTCGAAAACACACACAAAAAAAAAAAAAAAGAAAGAAAAGAAAAGAAAGAAAGAAAGAAAGAAAGAAGAAGGAAAGAATATGCTTAGGGGTTTACAAGAGATGAGCATTCCAGACAGAGGAAATGTGCAAAGGCACAGAGGTGTCAGGAGCAAAAGGTGTCCCCTGAGAGTGCTCCAGGGCATGTGGGAGCAGGAGATGGGCTGGGAGAGTTAGGTAGGGATTGCATCACCGGACAGAACTGGAAAGAAATGAAATTCTATTGAAACTGGTGCAAACAGGCAAAGGATTCAGGGAAACTGAGGTCTACAAAGTGGACAGCAGCCTACTCCTGGCAGGGGACTGTTAGGTTCAGAGATTAGAAGACCATTGAGGCAGTTTGCTTGGGCCCAAAGTTTTCTTTTTCTTTTTTCTTTCTTTCTTTTTTTTTTTTTTGTTGTCTTTTGTTTTTCGAGGTTGGAGGTAGGGTTTTACTCTAGCTCAGGCTGATCTATGATATGAATCATATGATTCACTATGTAGTCTCAGACTGGCCTCGAACTCTCACAGTGATCCTCCTACCTCTGCCTCCCAAGTGCTGGGATTAAAGGCGTGCACCACTACACCCAGCTAAAGTTTTCTTTTTTTAAAAAATAAGTTATTTGAGAGAGAGAGGCAGATAGAGACAATGGGCACATGAGCGCCTCCAGCCACTGCAAATGAACTCCAGACACAAGTGCCATCTTGTGCATCTGGCTTTATTTATGTGGGTACTGGGGAATCGAACCTGGGTCCTTTGGCTTTGCCAGCAAGTGCCTTAACCTATGAGCCATTTCTCCAGCCCAAGTTTTCTTTTTATAATTTATTTTTATTTATTTGAGAGTGACAGACAGACCAAGAAAGAGGCAGAGACAGAGAGAAAGAGGGAAAGAGAAAGGGTACACCAGGGCCTCCAGCCACTGCAAACGAACTGCAGATGCATGCGCCCCCTTGTGCATCTGGCTTACGTGGGTCCTGGGGATCAAACATGAATCCTTAGGCTTCCCAGGCAAGTGCCTTAATTGCTAAGCCATCTCTCCAGCACTAAATTTTTTTTTGTTTTGTTTTTTTGAGGCAGGGCTCACTCTAGCCCAGGCTGACCTGGAATTCACTATGGAGTCTCAGGGTGGCCTCGAACTCACAGCGATCCTCCTACCTCTGCCTCCCTAGTGCTGGGATTAAAGGCGTGCACCACCACACCCGGCACTAAAATTTTTTTTTGTTGGTTTTTTGAGGTAGGGTTTCACTCCAGTCCAGGCTGACCTGGAATTCCCTACGTAGTCTCAGGGTGGCCTCAAAATCATAGATAGATATATAGATATTTTTTTCTTTTCTTTTCTTTTCTTTTTTTTTTTTTTTTTTTTTTTTTTTGGTTTTTCAAGGTAGGGTCTCACTTTGGCTCAGGCTGACCTGGACTCATGTAGTCTCAGGGTGGCCTCAAACTCATGGCGATCCACCTACCTTTGCGTCCGGAGTGCTGGGATTAAGGGCGTGTGTCATCACGCCCAGCTCTCTCTTTTTTTTTTTTTTTTAAATATTTTTTAGGAGCCCATTCTTTCCCTCTCTCCCTGCCTCTTTCTCTGTATCAAATAAATAAATAAATAAAATATATTTTAAAAATTGAACTCTGATGATTCAGACACCCTGTCAGCCATTATCTTTTTTTTTTTTTTTAAATTTTTGTTTCCTTATTAGCAACAGAGAGAGAAAGAGGGAGAGGTAGAGAATGGGCACACCAGGGCCTTCAGCCACCTACAAACAAACTCCAGATGCATGCACCACCTTGTGAATTTGGCTTACATGGGTACTGGGGAATCCAGCCTCAAACCGGGCTCCTTAGGCTTCAAAGGCAAGCGCGTAACTACTAAGCCATCTCTCCATCCCTGCCATTATCTTTTTTTTTTTTATGTGTATGAGTAGGCATTGGTTCCATACTACCCATCTGTCTGCCTACCTGTTTATATTTCCCTGAATATTCTTGTATCATTCATTTTTTTAATTTCTCTGTTTCCTTTTCTGTAAAATCAAGTAAATAGTAATACCTCATAAAGCTGTGAGAAGTTCAGAAAATATACCAGTTGTTTAGCACAGTCCCTAGTGCATAGTGGGGACTTTATAAATATTTATAATTCATGAGATGAATGAAACAAGATTTTAGGTTACCCAAACTCAAAATATTGGAGTAATATGTTGCTTGCTTTTATGATGTGCAGTCAGTGGGCTCTGCTGGTTCTAGGAGTAAGAATTTTAGATCAGTAAGTATGGCCCACTACCCACATAGAGCCAGATGCACAAGGTGGCACATGCGTCTTGCGTTCATCTGTAGTGGCTAGGGGCCCTGGCACGCCCATTTTCTCTCTCTCAAATAAATAAATAAATAAATAATTTTTTTTTTCGATGTAGGGTCTCACACTAGCCCGGGCTGACCTGGAATTCACTATGTAGGTGTCCTCGAACTCACGGCGATCCCCCTACCTCTGCTTCCCGAGTGCTGGGATCAAAAACGTGTGCCACCACGCCCGGCTTAGTAAAATATTTTTGAAATTAAAAATAAATTAATTAAATATTAAATAAGTTCTGGCTGGAGAGATGGCTTAGAGGTTAAGGAGCTTGCCAGCAAAGCGCACCCATTTAGCAGAGGTAAGAGGATCACCGAGAGTTCAAGGCCACCCTGAGACTACATAGCAAATTCCAGGTCAGCGCGTGCTAGAGCGAGACCCTACCTAGAAAAAACAAACAAACAAAAAAATAAAGGAAAGCCGGGCGTGGTGGCGCACGCCTTTAATCCCAGCACTCGGGAGGCAGAGGTAGGAGGATCGCCGTGAGTTCGAGGCCACCCTGAGACTCCATAGTGAATTCCAGGTCAGCCTCGGCTAGAATGAGACCCTACCTCGAAAAACCAAAAAATAAAAAATAAAAAATAAATAAAGGAAGAAAGAAAACTGAGTCAGGAGTAAAAATGGGTGGTTTTGGGCTGGAGAGATGGCTTAGCGGTTAAGCGCTTGCCTGTGAAGCCTTAAGAACCCCGGTTCGAGGCTCGATTCCCCAGGACCACGTTAGGCAGATGCCCATTCTCCCTCTCTCTCTGCCTCTTTCTCTGTCACTCTCAAATAAATAAATAAAAATAAACAAAATTTTTTAAAAATGAGTGGTTTCCAGGGCTATGGAGGCTATCTTAGCCTTAGAACTCCGGGCTTGTCTCACGCCAGGCAAGCGCTCCCCCACTGAGCAGCCGCGAACCCAAGTTTTCCTGACATCCCCCGGGCATCTGGATGGCTCTACCGGTTGACGTCACACTCTCAAGGCCGAGTCCCGAGCCGGTTCGCGGCGCTCTCGCGAGCGCGGGTTCCTGGCGGTCATGTGACCATCCAAGATGGCGGCGCCCAGGGAGACGGAGGAAGAGTCGGTGGTTTACCTGGTGGTAAGCGGAATCCCTCCGGATTTGCGCTCGGCTCAGCTACGGAGCTACTTTAGCCAGTTCCGGGAGCGGCGCGGCGGCGGCGGCGGCTTCCTCTGCTTCCACTACCGGCACCGGCCGGAGCCGGCTCCTCCGCAGGCCGCCCCTGGCTCTGCCCCGCCCTCCACCCCGGTGGCCGCCGCTGACGACCTGGCTGTGGCGCGCACGGCGACCCCCGGGGCCCGCGCTCTCCCCCGCTCCGGGCTCTGCCCCGACGCCCGCCCGCACCTGCTGCTGCATCGTCTCCGTGCGGGGGGTGGCTCAAGCTCAGAGGTTTCTTCGCATGTACTCGGGTCGCCGCTGGCTGGATGCTCAGGGGACCTGGCTCCCGGGCCGCTGTCTCATCCGGAGACTCCGGTTGCCCACGGAGGCATCAGGTACGAGGAAGGAGAGGGTAACGATCGGGGCACTTTTCCTGAGTGGTGATCAGAGGTCAGACCTCTGGTCTTTAAGAGTTTAGGTAATTTCTGGACAGAGCTTTATGCTCTATTTGCGTGATTTAAAAAAAAAAGTGTGTAGTGGGGGAGGGACTGGACAGATGTTAACCCAGCGGTTAAGGCTCTTGCCTGCAAAGACCTGTGTTTGATTCCCCCAGTGCTCACGTAAAGCCAGATGCATAAAGTGGTGCATGCACCTGGAAAATAAAATTTTTAAAAAAGATAAAAAGGGGGAAGGGCTGGAGAGATGGCTTAGCGATTAAGGCAGTTGTCTGTAAGGCCAAAGGACGATTCCCCAGGACCCATGTAAGCCAGATGCACAAGGTGGCACATGTATCTGGAGTTCATTTGCAGTGACTGGAGGTCCTGGTGCTGTCTGTCTGTCTGTCTGTCTCTCTCTCTCTCTCTCAAATAAATAAATAAGAATAAATATTTAAGAGAAGTAAAAAAAGCCGGGCATGGTGGCGCACGGCTTTAATCCCAGTACTCGGGAGGCAGAGGTAGGAGGATCGCCGTAAGTTCGAGGCCACCCTGAGACTCCATAGTGAATTCCAGGTCAGCCTGGTCTAGAGTGAGAACCTACCTCGAAAAACCAAAAAAAAAAAAAAAAAATAATAAGTAAAAAGAGAGATCTTCCGATTTATTTGACCCCCTCGGATGGCCCTTTTCTCTGAGGAGTTGATTTTGTATTTACATCAAAGGGGGCACAAAAGGGAAATTTCGTGTCTTTCAACTAAAATGAACAAGTGGGAGAATGGGTCTCCAGTGGAGCCTACTCAGAAGTGAAAGATTGCAGTCAGGAATACATGTTCCATGGTAAACCATGGTGGGTGTTAGAGTGAAGGTGGTCATATGTGCATCCAGGCTGAGAAAAGAAGGCAAGAAGGGCTGGAGGGATGGCTTAGCAGTTAAGGTGTTTGCCTGCAAAGCCAAAGGACCCTGGTTCGATTTCCCAGGACCCACATTAACCAGATGCACAAGGGGACACATGCATCTGGAGTTCGTTTGCAGTGGCTGGAGGCCCTGGCAGCCCATATTCTCTCTCTCTCCCTCTTTCTCTGTCAAATAAATTTAAAAAAAATAAAAATATCTTTTTTAAAAAAGAAGGCAAGAGTTTTAAAAGACAAAATGAGGAAGTTTAGAGAGGTTGTAAATAATTATCTTTGTCTCTGAGGTTTACTAATGAGGGTGGTGTCAGTTCAGGGTTAAACAGCCAGTTGTTGGGCAGGTGTCTTCCTAGAAGTACTTTTATTTTGTTTTGCTTTGTTTTTGTTTTTCTAGGTAGGGTCTTGCTCTAGCCCAGGCTGACCTGGGATTCACTGTGTAGTCTCAGGGTGGCCTCAAACTCACATACATCCTCCTATCTCTGCCTCCCAAGTGCTGGGATTAAAGGCGTGCACCACCACACCTGGCTTCTTTCCCTGTTTAAAAATTTATTTGCCGGCTGGAGAGGTGGCTTAGTGGCCAAGGCCCTTGTTTGCTAAGCCTAAGGACTCATATTTGACTCTCCAGGTCCCACATAAGCCACACACACAGTGACATAAGCATGCAATGTTGCACATACACACAAGGGAGGCATAGGCGTCTGGAGTTCAATTGCAGTGACTGGAAACCCTGGCATGCCAATTCATTCTCTCTCTCTCTCTCTCTCTCTCTCTCACACACACACACACACACACACATTTAAAAAGCCAATCTGTTGGACTTGCCTCAAAAAAAAAAAAAAAACATAAAATTTATTTGCAAGTAGAGGGAGACAGAAGAGAGATGAGAGAGAGAGAGAATAGGTATGCCAGGGCCTCTAGAGCTACTGCAAACCAAGTCCAGATACATATGCCATTTTGTGCATCTGGCTTTACATGGGTACTGGGGAATCAAACCTGGGTTGTTAGGCTTTGCAGGCAAGCACCTCAGCTGCTGAGTCATCTCTCCAGCCCCAAGTACTTTAAAAAAAAATTTTTTTTTGTTTATTTTTATTTACTTATTTGAGAGCAACAGAGAGAGAAAGAGGCAGATAGAGAATGAGCTCACCAGGGCCTATAGCCACTCCAAACGAACTCTAGATGCATGCGCCCCTTTGTGCATCTGGCTTATGTGGGTCCTGGAGAATCAAGCTTCGAACCGGGATCCTTATGCTTCGCAGTCAAGCACTTAACCGCTATGCCATCTCTCCAGCCCACTTTTTTTTTTTTTTTTTCAAGGTAGGGTCTCACTCTAGTCCAGGCTGACCTGGAATTCACTCTACGGAGCCTCAGGGTGGCCTCGAACTCGTGATGATCCTCCTACCTCTGCCTCCCGAATGCTGGGATTAAAGGCATGTGCCACTGCACCTGGCTTGAAAATATTTTTTAATGTTTTATTTATGTATTTGAGAGAGAAAGAAGGGGAGGCAAATAGAGGGAAAGAGAAAATGGGTGCACCAGGGCCTTTAGTCACTGTAAACGAACTCCATATGCATGTGCCCCCTTGTGCATCTGGCTTACATGGGTCCTGGGGAATTGAATTGGGGTCCTAAGCTTCCAAATGCTTTAACCGCTAAGCCATTTCCCCAGTCCCCCTAATACTTTAAATTTTTTTTAAATTTATTTGAGAGGGACAGAGAGAAAGGGGCAGATAGAGAGAAAGAAGGGGCGTGCCAGGGTCTTCAGCCACTGTTAGTGTGCCATCTTGTACATCTGGCTTATATGGGTCCTGGAAAATTGAGCCTGGGTCCTTTGGCCTGGCAGGCAAATTCCTTAACCACTAAACCATCTCTCCAGCCCCCTCCCTAAGTACTTTTGTTTTTGTTTTTGTTTTTTTCGAAGTAGGGTCTCACTCTAGTCCAGGCTGACCTGGAATTCACTACGGAGTCTCAGGGTGGCCTCGAACTCACGGCAATCCTCCTACCTCTGCCTCCTGAGTGCTGGAATTAAAGGCGTGCGCCACTACACCCGGCTCCAAGTACTTTTATGTATTTATTTTTTTAATTAAAAATTTTTTTTGTTTACTTTCACTTAATTATTTGAGAGCGACAGACAGAGAAAGAGGCAGATAGATAGAGAATGGGTGCGCCAGGGCCTTCAACTACTGCAAACGAACTCCAGATGCATGCGCCCCTTGTGCATCTGTCTTACGTGGGGCTTGGGAATCGAGCCTTGAACTGGGGTCCTTAGGCTTCACGGGCAAGCACTTAACCGCTAAGCCATCTCTCCAGCCCCCTCCCCAAGTACTTTTAGATGAGAGTAGACACTAACTTCTAGAGAGCTCAGGAAATGTAACTTCGTCTGGATAGTGAAAGGTAAATAGAAGTTTGTAGGAAAGAATGGTGTTCAAAGTAAATGACATTTGCAAATACACAGAAATGAGAAATCCCCTGAAACTTTCACAGTGTGTTAGACTGTTTGGTGTAGCTGGGACGCACGATGTGTGTGCAAGGGTTGGGAGTTGGTGACAGCTAAAGATGAACATGGGGCTGAGAATGCAGCTCAGTGGCAGAGTGCCTGCTTAGCATGCATGAGACCCTGGATTCCATCCTTAGCACCAAGAGGTCAGCAAGAGCTAAATGTGGAAAAAACACACTCAGCCAAGGTGGTAAGAAATGATATGAGGGCTGAGAGATGGCTTAGTGTCCGGAGTTTGTTTATAGTGGTTGTTCCCATTCTCTCTCAGCTGCTTTCTCTTTCTCTCTCAAGTAAGTAAAATAATGTGCCTGTGTGTATATGTGTGTGTATATGTATGTATGTAATACACACACACACACACACACACACACACACGCACACACACTTTTTTTTGGCTTTTCGAGTTAGGATCTCACTCTAACCCAGGCTGACCTGGAATTCACTATGTAGTCTCACGGTGGCCTTGAACTCATGACAGTCCTACCTGTGCCTCCCAAGTGTTGGGATTAAAGGCATGCGCCATCACTTCCAGTGAAATTGCCAAGAAGTGTAGAAAGGACTCTAGAGAAGTTTTAAAGGGAACAGCATTAGGGTAATGGATTTTTTTTGTTTGAGACAAGATCTCAGCCTGAGCTAGGGTGGCTTTGAATTTGCGTTGTTTTTCTGTCTCAGCTTCCTGAGGTTATAAGGATATGCCACCATGCTTGGTGGGGTGAGGGATATAAACTGTAATTGATTCTGCCTTAAGTGCTGTGAAAGGTTTCAAATCAACTGGGTTTCAAATCCATTCTTCTCCATCTTTCCCAAGGTTTGGAGTCCTTTCCCTTTAAGACCCGGAAGGAGCTGCAGAGTCGAAGAGCAGAGAATGAAGTCTTCACCCTGGCTGACCTGAGGCAGCTGCCAGAGCTGAACCCACCAGTGCTGATGCCCAATGGGAATGTAGGGACTCCCCTGCGGACTTTTTTGGAGTTGATCCAGGCCTGTCGCCTACCGCCTCGAATCATCACCCAGCTGCAGCTCCAGTTCCCCAAGACAGGCTCTTCCAGGCGCTATGGCAATGTGCCCTTTGAGTATGAGGACTCAGAGACTGCGGAGCAAGAGGAGCATGTGTACACAGCCGAAGGCGAGGAAATACCTCAGGGAACCTGCCTGGTGGATACTCTAGCCAGCCACTGTGATGAGCCAGAGGATGAAGGAGGAAGAGAGGAGGAGGAAGAGTGCCGCTCAGATGATGTGAGTAATGTGCCACCGTACCCTTGAGGGTAGCTTAAAGAGGTCCAGGCATTAATTGCAGTCTCTCCTCAGTTATATATTATTACATGGGTTCCTTTGTTTTTTTTTTGTTTTGTGTTATTTTTTTAATTACAAGGGTTCTTAACCAGAGTTTCTCAGGAGGGTTCCATGAAGTATGAGAGAACTCAAAAAATTTTTTAATCTTTATTTTTCATTTCATTTACTTATTTTTTGGGGGGGGAGAGAGAGAAAGAGGCAGATATATGTAGAGAGAATGGGTGCACCAGGGCCTCTAGCCACTGTAAACGAACTCCAGATGCATGTGCTACCTTGTGCATCTGGCTTACATGGGTCCTGGGGAATTGAACCTGGGTCTTTTGGCTTTCCAGGCAAGTGCCTTAAGAGCTAAGCCATCTCTCCAGCCCAAGAACTCAGATCTTGGATATAAAACTACAAGCTGTATTTGAGTGTGCATGTGTGTTTTTTTTTTTGTTTTTGTTTTTGTTTTTTTTGAAACAGGGTTTTACTCTAGCCAAGCCAAGTCCTGGGACTAAACGCAATATACCACCACATCGCATGCACGTGTGTGTGTGTACATATATGATAATTTTTTTTTTGTTTGTTTTTTCGAGGTAGGGTCTCACTCTGGTCCAGGCTGACCTGGAATTAACTCTAGTCTCAGGGTGGCCGTGAACTCATGGTGATCCTCCTGCCTCTGCCTCCCAAGTGCTGAAATTAAAGGCGTGTGCCACTACGCCCAGCCACATATCATAATTTTTAAATTTATTTTTTTAAACTTTTTATTTATTTATTTGAGAGGGAGAAAGAGAGGGAGAGAGGGAGAGAATGGGCATGCCAGGGCCTCCAGCAACTACAAATAAACTCTACAAGCATGTGTCACTTTGTGCACCTCGCTTATGTGGGTCTTTTGGTTTTGCATGCAAGCATCTTAACTGCTAAGCCATCTCTCTAGCCCATAAGTAAATAACTTTTAAAAACTAATAATTTGGTTGACATCTATGAAAATAGAAGCAGATCTGTGATGAGAGCCCTCTTGCCGCTTTTCTGACCTCTTTGCTTTCATCATATTAGAACTCAGATCTTGGATATAAAACTACAAGCATACAGCTTGTGTGTGCTTTTTTTTTTTTTTAAATAAATTTGACTAATTAATTTATTTACTTAAGAGAGAGAGAGGATATAGAGAATGGTCATGCTAGGGCCTCCAGCCACTGCAGGTGCATGCGCCTCCTTGTGTATCTGGCTTCGTGGGTCCTGGGGAATTGAATCTGGGTCTTTTGGCTTTCCAGGCAAGTGCCTTAAGAGCTAAGCCATCTCTCCAGCCCAAGAACTCAGATCTTGGATATAAAACTACAAGCATACAGCTTGTGTGTGCTTTTTTTTTTTTTTAAATAAATTTGACTAATTAATTTATTTACTTAAGAGAGAGAGAGGATATAGAGAATGGTCATGCTAGGGCCTCCAGCCACTGCAGGTGCATGCGCCTCCTTGTGTATCTGGCTTCGTGGGTCCTGGGGAATTGAATCTGGGTCTTTTGGCTTTCCAGGCAAGTGCCTTAAGAGCTAAGCCATCTCTCCAGCCCAAGAACTCAGATCTTGGATATAAAACTACAAGCATACAGCTTGTGTGTGCTTTTTTTTTTTTTTTTTTAAATAAATTTGACTAATTAATTTATTTACTTAAGAGAGAGAGAGGATATAGAGAATGGTCATGCTAGGGCCTCCAGCCACTGCAGGTGCATGCGCCTCCTTGTGTATCTGGCTTCGTGGGTCCTGGGGAATTGAATCTGGGTCTTTTGGCTTTCCAGGCAAGTGCCTTAAGAGCTAAGCCATCTCTCCAGCCCAAGAACTCAGATCTTGGATATAAAACTACAAGCATACAGCTTGTGTGTGCTTTTTTTTTTTTTTTTAAATAAATTTGACTAATTAATTTATTTACTTAAGAGAGAGAGAGGATATAGAGAATGGTCATGCTAGGGCCTCCAGCCACTGCAGGTGCATGCGCCTCCTTGTGTATCTGGCTTCGTGGGTCCTGGGGAATTGAATCTGGGTCTTTTGGCTTTCCAGGCAAGTGCCTTAAGAGCTAAGCCATCTCTCCAGCCGTTTTTTATTTTTTTATTTTTTTTTTTTTTAAATAAATTTGACTAATTAATTTATTTACTTAAGAGAGAGAGAGGATATAGAGAATGGTCATGCTAGGGCCTCCAGCCACTGCAGGTGCATGCGCCTCCTTGTGTATCTGGCTTCGTGGGTCCTGGGGAATTGAATCTGGGTCTTTTGGCTTTCCAGGCAAGTGCCTTAAGAGCTAAGCCATCTCTCCAGCCGTTTTTTATTTTTTTATTTTTTTATTTTTGAGGAGGGTCTCACTCTAGCCCAGGCTGACCTGGAATTAACTCTAGTCTCAGGGTGGCCTTTAACTCACAGCAGCTCTCCTACCTCGGCCTCCCGAAGTGCTGGGATTAAAGGCGTGCACCACCACGCCCAGCTTACTTTTTTTTTTTTTTAAATAAATTTGACTAATTAATTTATTTACTTAAGAGAGAGAGAGGATATAGAGAATGGTCATGCTAGGGCCTCCAGCCACTGCAGGTGCATGCGCCTCCTTGTGTATCTGGCTTACGTGGGTCTTGGAGAATTGAACTGGGGTCCTTTGGCTTTGCAGGCAAATGCTTTAACCGCTAAGCCATCTTCTCCAGCCCGAACAAAATAAATTTTAAGAGCCGGGTGTGGTGGCGCACGCTTTTAATCCCAGCACTCCGGAGGCAGAGGTAGGAGAATCGCCATGAGTTTGAGGCCACCCTGAGACTACCTTGTGAATTCCAGGTCAGCCTGAGCTAGAGTGAGACTCTACCTCGAAAAACCAAAAATAAATAAATTAATTTAAAAATTTCATTACTCAAGAGACTGAAGTAGGAAGATCACCATGACTTTAAAGTCAGCTTGGGCTACAAGGTAAGTTCCAGGTCATCCTAGGTAGAATGAAACCCTTCCTTTAAAAAAGTGGGGTGAAGGTCTGGAGAGAGTGCTCAGTGGTTAAGGTGCTTGCCTGCAAAGCCTGACAACCCAGGTTCCGCAGTGCCCACGTAAAGCAAGAAGCACAAAGTATTGCATGCATCTGGAGTTCGTTTGCAGTGGCTGATGGCCCTGATGCACCCATTCTCTGTCTCTCTCTCTCCCTGTGTCTTCGTTCTACTTGCAAATAAATAAACAAAAAAAAAAAAAATTCATTCAGGCATGGTGATGCACACTGGTAATTCCAGCACTCAGAAGACTGAGTAAAGCAGGATTACTGCAAGTGTGCGGCCAGTGTGGGCCACATAGCAAGTCCCTGTGTAAAAGTTCTTGGTAGGTGTCTTCTAGCACCTAATGTAATGTAAATGCTGTATAAATGGTATTATGAGTTTGTTTTTTTGTTTTTGTTTTTGTTTTTGTTTTTGTTTTTCGAGGTAGGGTCTCACTCTAGCCCGGGCTGACCTGGAATTCACTATGGAGTCTCAGGGTGTCACCACGCCCACCTTAAGTTGTATTGTAGTTTCAAATATGGTTGGATCCGCACATGCAGAACTTGTAAATACAGAGGACAGACTACACTCGCCATCTCCAGTAGAGTGTATGCACTATCTGTAGTTGAGTCTATGTGCTGGCTGTTTACAGAGTTTTTAATCTTTTCTCTGAGGAAGGACATGTGGAGACGACCTTTAAGGAGCTGGTCTGATCAGCAGGCCTTGGATAGCCTCTGGGTTCCAATTTCCTCTCTGTAAGATGAGGCAGTGTATGGTTCCTATTCTTGTTGTGTGCCCAGTCTCATGAGCGAGTTGACATGATACCATGAAAATTTTGTGAGGAAATCACAGGAACATTATCCTTCCCCTTCTGCTCAGAGGGACCCTTTCAAAATGATCTCTGGTTTCTCAGATGGTGGAGACAAAGATGCCCGAGACTCTGTCAAAATGCGCCTAGAACAAAGACTCCGCGATGGCCAGGAAGATGGATCTGTAATTGGATACCATGTGGGCACCTTTGAACGCCACACCAAGGTGAGTGAGCACTGTACCCTGCCCCGTGAGCCCTCTATCTCCACCCACCCCCCCACCCCCCAGATAGGGTCTCACTCTAGCCCAGGCTTCCCTGGAACTCAACTCTTTAGTGCCAGGCTGGTCTCAAACTTATGGCCTCCCCATTGCTGGAACTAAAGACATTTGCCCCCACACCTGGCTCTATTCCTTCTCTTCCTAGCCCAGTCCTTCTCTTCTATCCTAGTCCTCCTGTTCCAAGGAGCTCCCTCCCTTCCTCTGTACTGCTTTGTTTATTGTGAGCCACGTTTAAGTGAATCTTGTCCCTTCCCTCTGCAGGGCATTGGCAGGAAGGTGATGGAGCGCCAGGGCTGGGCTGAGGGCCAGGGCTTGGGCAGTAGGTGCTCCGGGGTGCCTGAGGCCCTGGATGGTGATGGTCAGCACCCCAGATGCAAGCGCGGATTGGGGTGAGTGTGACAGAACCTTTACAATGTGCTGGTTCCCTTTCCCCATTGTTTTTGGGTTGGATGGTGCATACTCCTAGAGGATAAACTTCAAAGCAGAGTTAGAAGGAACAAGTAGGTCTGTTACTGTTCTTTTTTCTTTCTTTGGTTTTTTGAGGTTGGATCTCGCTCTAACCCAGACTGACCTGGAACTCACTGTGTAGTTTCAGTGTGGCCTCGAACTTACAGCAATTCCTTCTACCTTTGCTTCCTAAGTGCTGGGCATGTACCACCACGCCCAGCTCCAGCCTTGTTCTTCTCTATTTTAGGCCAAATGCTAAAACTTGCATGGATGATGGATACCCCAGGAGAGTCTGAGTTTGGGTTTGATAGGGAATCTGTCTCTGAGGCTGTCACGATAGAATGAATATACTCTGTCAGGTTCCTGGTTGCTGGGCTGGCACAGACTGTCAACGGATAGACCCAGAGCTAGAAAGCAAAGTTCCAGGTTTAAAGCTTTGTCTTTGGATCTGTGGCTCATTGGTGGTAGTGCTTGGCTAGCATGCACAAAGCCGTGGGTCCAGTCCCCATCACCATGAAAGTTCTGAGTTTGGGACAGAACATATAGTAGTAGCTACTTCCTGTCCTCTACTGTAATTTTCTTTTCTTCTTCTTCTTCTTCTTTTTTTTTTTTTTTTTTTTAAGAATCTCACTCTAGCTTGGGCTGACTTGTGTTTTTGTTTTTTGAGGTAGGGACTGACTCTAGCTCAGGCTGACCTGGAATTCACTCTAGTCTCAGGCTGGCCTCGAACTCACAGCGATAGCGATCCTTTTACCTCTGCCTCCCTAGTGCTGGGATTAAAGGCGTGCGCCACCATGCCTGGCATTTCTACTGGGATTTGGAAGGGAGCAGCCCTCTCAGTGAGAGCCCCTTTTTAAATACAGGTACCATGGAGAAAAGCTACAGCCATTTGGGCAACCGAAGAAGTCCCGTGGAACTGGCTTGGGGCTTATTTCCACCATCTACGATGAGCCTCTACCCCAAGACCAGAGGGAGTCACTTCTGCGACGCCAGCCACCCACCAGCATGAAGTTTCGGACAGGCATGACTTTTGTGAGGGATTCCAGCTGTGCTTTGGGCAGCGCCTCCGAGCTTGAGTGAGGCCGGCCCTCTGCCCTCGCCTTGTCTGAAGCAGCAGGCTGCACGGCTAGCTCGGGTGCTCAGATCTCAGCCTGCCGACCACTTCTCTACCTCGGGAGCAAGTTCCCTCCCTCCCCTTGGATGCTGGGGTTTAATGGCCTTTCTTTGGTCTTCGTGTTTGGGCTCGCCCCAGAGCCTTGGAGAGCTGCGTGGCCCGTGGCACATCTCCCTTGGGGATCTGAAGGCAGTCTCCACGAAGGTGAAGGTCGGAAGGACGAGGAAGAGGACCGCAGCGGGGTCAGGGCGGGCCCTTCCAGCACCTTGCCCCTCCCTGGCTGGGCACCAGCAGCGGCGAGTCCAAGGGAGAATAAACGAGGTCACGACTTGAGCCCTCCTATTCTCGCTGCAGTGTGGGAATCCTAAGACTCCGGCACCAGTGAGAGATTTCTGCGCCTGCGTGGCCGTGTGGGCGGGACTTCCTCAGCGGGCGCCGTTTCCGGCGCAGTCCGGAAGTCGTGCCCGGGCCCCTCTCTACCGGGTGATGTGCACCTCTGTCGGGGTGTAGGTCCGTTCTTTCCCTCTGCACGGCGCCTGGGCACCGCCGGGCTGGTCTGCCCCGCCCTCAGCCCGGTTCTGCCCATGGCGGAGGCGGCTCCCGCCACGGCCTTCGGGCAGGCGGTGATCGGCCCCCCGGGCTCCGGGAAGACCACGTACTGCCGGGGCATGAGCGAGTTTCTGCGCGCGCTGGGCCGGCGCGTGGCGGTGGTGAACCTGGACCCCGCCAACGAAGGGCTGCCGTACGAGTGCGCGGTGGACGTGGGCGAGCTGGTGGGGCTGGGCGACGTGATGGAGGCGCTGCGACTGGGCCCCAACGGCGGCCTGCTCTACTGCATGGAGTACCTCGAAGCCAACCTGGACTGGCTGCGCGCCAAGCTCGCCCCCCTCCGCGGCCACTACTTCCTCTTCGACTGCCCCGGCCAGGTGGAGCTCTGCACGCACCATGGAGCCCTGCGCAGCATCTTCGCCCAGATGGCTCAGTGGGACCTAAGGGTGCGTCCTTGGGTCGGGTAGGCCTGTTTTACAGCTGGAGTCTGTGAAACAGGGATGGAGGACAGATGCCATGCCCCCGTGTCACACAGTGAGATGGGAGGGTGGGCTAAGGTTGCTTTGGAATAAAATTTAAGCCTTTGTGAGTTCGAAGTTTGGCTCTCCCACCGACTGCTGTGTGGTTTGGGTAAGTCATCTCAGAACCTTTGTTTTGTCACCTGTCAAACCCAAGTTCAGAGCTTTGAAAATAATGGGAAGAATTATGTAGAAAGTGGCACAGATGGTGGTTGTAAATTGGCATCAAAAGTGCATATGAAAGCTGGCGATAGTGGCATACGCCTTTAATCCAAGCACTCAGAAGGCAGAGGTAGGAGGATCACCATCAGTTGGATGCCAGCCGGGAACTACATAGTGAATTCCATGTCAGCCTGAACTACAGTGAGACCCTTCCTCAAAACAAAAAAGTGCAAATGAAGGAATGGAGGAAGAGTGGTTGGGAAGATGTCTGGGTCGGTAAAGTGCTTCCATGTATGCATGGGGACCTGACTTTGGGTACCCAGCACCCATGTGAAAGCTGGCCCAGCACGGGGGAGGTGGACGTGGGATCCCTGTGGTTTGCAGACTGTCATGTCTAACCAAATTAGTGAGCTCCAGGTTCAGTGAGAAATCCTGTCTCAATAAAGTGGAGAGTGATTGATCGCCACACACACCCATGTGTACCCACACACATAGAAACAGGCACAAAGAATGAGGCAGATACAGTGGAATTTGAATCTGTTGTTCATTATAAGGCTCAATGCAAAGTACCTTGTAGGAGGGATTGGAGATTTAGCTCAGTGGTAGAGTACTTGCCTAGCAAGCACAAGGCTCTGGGTTCAGCCTCCAACACCTGTTGAAGTGGTGTGTGTGTGTGGGGGGGGTATCTTATAAGAAACAAATATCCCCCATTTTCTGAGATTGGCAATTACAGTGAAATAGAATAGCTGGGCTTGCCTGGAAGCCCACCACTTGGGAATTAGAGGCAGAAGCATCACAAGCTCAAGGCCAGCCCAGGCTACATGAGACCCTGTCTCAAATATAACAGAAAAGGAAACAAAAGCAGGCAAACGCCGGCATAGTGACACATGCCTTTAATCCCAGCACTCGGGAGGCAGAGGTAGGAGGATTGCTGTGAGCTCAAGGCCACCCTGAGGCTACATAGTGAATTCCAGGTCAGTCTGAGCTAGAGTGAGACCTTACCTTGAAAAAACAAAAACAAAACAAAACAAAAAAAAAAGCAGGCAAACACTACTGAAGCAGGCTTACTCTCAGTCTTCAACCTCCAGTCTGATGAGGGATCAGGCCCAGATATTCCTGCCTCCTCGGTCACTCTCATTCTGTCTTCCCCTCATAGTTGACTGCTGTCCATCTGGTGGATTCTCACTATTGCACAGATCCAGCCAAGTTCATTTCAGTACTGTGCACCTCCCTGGCTACCATGCTGCATGTGGAGTTGCCCCATGTCAACGTCCTCTCCAAGATGGACCTCATTGAGCACTATGGGAAGTTGGGTAAGAACTCCTATTTGGAACATGAAGGAGTTGGGCAGCAGCTGGGCCAGGATGAAGCATGAAGAAAGCTGCCTGTGGGACCAGGCATGGCCTGGTGATAGTATCCACTACAGGTTCCAGCTCCTGCCCATTTTCTTTGTGCCAGATACTGTTGTAGGTTTTGTGGCTGGGAGCTAGATTGTGGTATGTGTTGTGGAGGAATTAAAGAAGGTGATAGGACAGTGAGTGGCTGAGGGTGAAAGAAGTGACTCAGTACTAGTGGTAATGCCGTCTAAGCTGACCCCTGAGTGCTGAAAAGAGGCGACTGGAGGACTGCCCTAGGTAGAAGGTCCTGAGGGGAAGAAGTGCTATATTAGTTTGGGCTGATAAAATCAAAATATCTGGGCTGGAGCGATGGCTTAGCAGTTAGGTGCTTGCCTGAGAAGCCAAAGGACTGAAGTTTGATTCCTCAGTAACCATGTAAGCCAAGTACACAAAGTGGCACGCATGTCTGGAGTTTGCAGTGGCTAGAGGCCCTGGTGCACCCATTTTCTCTCAGTCTGCCTCTTTCTCTTCCGTTCTTTCAAATAAATAAGATATAAAATACATACATATTTGTATGTATATAATGCTGAGTGTGGTGGCGCACACCTTTAATCCCAGCACTCAGGAGGCTGAGGTAGGAGGATCACTGTAAGTTCAAGGCCAGCCTAAGACTACATAGTGAGTTCTAGGTCAGCCTTGGCTGAAGCAAGACCCTACCTTGAAAAAATAAGAAATCTACCTATGTGAAGTGTAAGGTCAGTAGATAGGTGCTTATAGCCGTATCCTCATGTGGCAGAAAGCAGTCAAGCGTAAAGTATGGAAAATTGAGGCAAAAGCTGGTTGGTACAAGGAAGGGCATTTGTGTAGGATCCCACTGCCAACATTTTCCCCCAACAAATTAGTGCTTTGTTGTGCTGGAGGCATCAGTTTGTTAAATAACATCAGAAGCGCCAGGAGTGGTGACACATACCTTTAGTTCCAGCACTCGGGTGTCAGAGACTGGAGGGTCACCGTGAGTTCAAGGCCATCCTGAGACTACATAGTGAATTCCAGGTCAGCCTGAGCTAGAGCTTGACCCTACCTGGAAAAAACCAAACAAACAAAAAACTAAAAGTGGGCTGGAGAGATGGCTTAGCAGTTAAGATGTTTGCCTGCAAAGCCAAAGGACCCAGGTTCGATTCCCCAGTACTCATATAAGGCAGACGCACAAGGGGGTGCATGCACCTGAAGTTTGTTTGCAGTGGCTAGAGGCCCTGGCATGCCCATTTTCTCTGTCTCCTCCCTCCCTCTCTCTCTCTCTCTTTCTCTCTGCTTGCAAATGAATAAAATAAAATAAAATTCTAAAAAAAAAAAAAGAAAAGAAAAAAAAAAACATCTAGAATGAGGGAGGTTGTTGAGAAAATGATATGACATTAGCCTTGTGCAGGGATGGTAGGTAGCTACCAGTTTGGACATGGAGGCTTGTCAGCAGCTCAGAGGGACCACCTCAGCCCACAGTCTCTCAGCTTACCTTAGGGAGCAATCTTGATACGGAGCCCAAGTGCTCAAGCTTGCTGGGCACAAATGGATAGCGTAGGGAGGCCTGTGGTCTTCCTTTTGTGGAAATTTATTGATAGAAATTTTGCCAGTCCTCACAGTGTGTATCTAATCGTGAGATTCATGTGACAGAGACTTAGCATAGTTCCCAGGTCTTGTTTTGTATTGCTATTTACCACCATTGAGCAAATGTATTAGGTGGTAGGCGGTCATCTTTAATCCTCACAATGGTCCGGTGAATTAGATACCTATCTATATATATATATTTTGATTGTTGGTTTTTATTTATTTCGGGGGGTGGGTAGTATACTGTTTCTATCACTGAGATAAATCTCTGGTCCTCTTTACTTTGGTTTTTCAAGGTAGGGTCTCAATATAGCCCAGGCTGACCTGGAATTCTCTATGTAGTCTCAGGGTGGCCTTGAACTCACCGCGATCCTCCTACCTGCCTCCTGAGTGCTGGGATTAAAGGCGTGCGCCACCACACCCGGCTTGTTCTTCTTTTTTAAATACACTTTTTGTTTGCAAGCAGAGAGAAAGAGATAGAAGAGAGACAGAGAGACTCGGTACACCAGAGCTTCTAGCCACTGCAAACGAACTCCAGATGCATGTACATGGGTACTGGGGAATGGAATTGAGGTTGTTAGGCTCAGAAGGCAAGTGCTTTAGCCACTGAGCCATCTCTCCAGCCCCCTCATTACTTTTAAAGCAAGCACCTTTAACTGCTGAACCATCTCTGAACCCACCCCTGTCTTTTTATTTTGAGTTGAGGTCTCACTAAGTTGCCCAGGCAGACCTTGCATTTGGACCACCAGGTCTAACAGAAGTGGTTTTCTTTAGCATCTTCATGTCATTTTAGCAACAAATATTTTAGTGAATGTAGATAAAAGAAGACAGGTGTGATAGCTTGTATCTGTAATACCAGTTCTTGGGAGGCTGAGGCAGGAGGATCATCAAAACTTCCAAGCAGGGGCTGGAGAGATGGCTTAGCTGTTAGTTCATTTGCCTGCAAAGCCAAAGGATCCAGGTTCAATTCCCCAGGACCAATGTTAGCCAGATACACAAGGGGCCACATATGTCTTGAGTTCATTTGCAGTGGCTGGAGGCCCTGGCACACCCATATTCTCTCTCTCTTTCTCTCCCCCCACCTTCTCTGTCAAATAAACACAAATAATTTTTTTCTTTTTTAAGTTCCAAGTAGGGCTGGGGAAATGGCTTAGTGGTTAAGGTGTTTGCCTGCGAAGCCTAAGGACTGATTCTCCAAGACCATGTAAGCCAGATGCACAAGGGGTGCATGCATCTGGAGTTCATTTGCAGTGGCTAGAGATCCTGGTGTGCCCATTCTGTCTTTCTCTCTATCTCCCTCTTCCTCTCTCTCTTTCTCAAATAAATTAATTTAAAAGTTCCAAACAAATCTGGGCGTGGTGGCACATGCCTTTTGTTACAGTTAGGTCCACCTTGCTGGCAGAAATCACCCATCCAAGAGCAGCTTTTGGGAAAAAAAGGATTTATTTTGGCTTACAGACTCGAGGGGAAGCTCCATGATGGCAGAGAAAATGATGGCATGAGCAGAGAGTGGTCATCACCCCCTGGCCAACATAAGGTGGACAATAGCAACAGGAGAGTGTACCATACTGGCAAGGGGAAACTGGCTATAACACCCATCAGCTCGCCCCCAACAATACACTGCCTCCAGGAGGCATTAATTCCTAAATCTCCATTAGCTGGGAACCTAGCATTCAGAACACCTGAGTTTATGGGGGACACCTGAATCAAACTACCACACCTTTAATCCCATCACTCGGGAGGTAGAAGTAGGAGGATCTCTTTGAGTTTGAGGCCAGACCACATAATGAGTTCCAAGTCAGCCTGGGCTAGAGGAAGACTCTAACTGGAAAAACAAAGTTCAAAGCCAGTCTTGACAGGGTTGTCATTACCCTGTTGCTGTGTGAGGTAGTGTCTCAAGACACCAAAAAAGAAAAGAAGAAAATATCATCCCCGTTCTCGGGTCCTTAATCGAATGCCAGCTTTCCCTGAACCCTGGTGTCTTTTTTTCAGCCTTCAACTTGGACTACTATACGGAGGTCCTAGACCTTTCCTACCTGCTCGATCACTTGGCTTCTGACCCTTTCTTCAGCCACTATCGCCAGCTCAATGAGAAACTGGTGCAGCTCATCGAAGACTACAGCCTGGTCTCCTTTATCCCTCTGAATATCCAGGTATTGGGGACTGAGAGGCCTCTTTGTGACCATAGGCTCTGATTGTGCCTGGGATGATGACGAAAGGCAGAGAAAGTTTGGGGGGTGGGGGCTCAAACAATGGTCTTTTCCTGGGTCTGTCACTGGGCTTGCTTTCAGGACCAGGGGCTGTGGTGGGCAGTATTCCAGTGAATAGGGTAGAGCAAAGTTTTGTCCTATTGATTCTGTGTTCTTTGGCCCTCTCCATATATGTTCCTTTCTGAGTATGAATATGAGTGAGTCCAGAAAGTCACCAAAGGACTTCAACAGGGCCAGGAGACAAGTGTGTTGAGCCTATTTTGCTAGATATCTGTGTTGACTTTGCAAACAGTTCCCAGTGCTGTGTCTCTCATCTTGCCCCCGCAAAGATAAACTCAGATTCCTTTCTGTGATGGGTGAACCTGAGCTAAGTTGCCTTTTCCATCCCTAATGCTACACTTTTTTTGTTTTGTTTTGTTTTTCGAGGTAGTGTTTCACTCTAGTCCAGGCTGACCTGGAATTCACTATGTAGTCTCAGAGTGGCCTTGAACTCACAGCGATTCTCCTACCTCTGCTTCCTGAGTGCTGGGATTAAAGGCGTGCGCCACTACGCCCAGCTTGCTTGCTTGCTTGCTTTTTTTTTTTTTTTTTTTAAGGTAGGGTCTTACTCTAGCCCAAGCTGACATGGAACTCACTCTGTAAGGTGGCCTCAAACTCACAGAGATCCTCCTATCTCTGCCTCCTGAGTGCTTGCTGGGATTAAAAATGTGCACAACCAGCCGGGCACGTGGTGGTGTGTGCCTTTAATCCCAACACTGGGAGGCAGGTAGGAGGGTTGCCATGAGTTCAAGCCACCCTGAGACAACATAGTGAGTTCCAGGTCAGCCTGGGCTCGAGTGATACCCTACCTCAAAAAAACAAAACAAACAAACAAAAAAAAAATATGCACAACCATGCCGCTTTTCTCTTTTAAAGTGAGGAGAGTTGTAGTGTACATGTGTAACAGCCTCCACTCATTGAATGCTTTCCCTGCTAGGCACTGTGCTGAGGACTGAACGTGAGTTATTTTGATCTGTGCATCCCATTGTAATGTATGTACTAGTCTCACTATTGTGTATAGATGAGAAAACAAGTAACATATAACTTACTGTGTGCCTATTGGTAGTAGGACTTTGGCAGGCACTGAAGGTACCTTGACTTGGGACTCTGATCTTAATGGCTGTATGGTCGAGTTAGAGATCAGATGAGGTACTAGACAATTCTTTTTCTATTTTTGGTTTTTCAAGGTAGTGGCTTGCTCTAATTCAGGGTGATCTGTAATTCACTACGTAGTCTCTGGGTGGCCTTGAACTCACGGTGATCCTCTTACCTCTGCTTTCTGAGTGCTGGGGTTAAAGGTGTGTGCCACCATACCTGGCTTATAAGTAATTGTCTCAGGTGTCGGGGATGCTATCTACAATAGGAACAAACCTAGGGGGCTGAATATGCATAGAGGAACTTAACTATTCTAGTCTGAATAGGTAGTCAGTCAGGAGAGACAGGATTTAGCTAGGCTTCTGGGGACATGGGGAGCCATCTCGGCTACATAGACACAGAAGCAGAAGCGTCCTGAGAAAGAGAAGGGTGTGTTTGGAGCCTGGAGGCAATTGGTAAAGCCTCAGTTTGGTATTCCTGGGTCACTCCTACAGTTATGTCTCTTTCCTGCTCAGGACAAGGACAGCATCCAGCGAGTCCTGCAGTCTGTGGATAAAGCCAATGGCTACTGTTTCGGAGTCCAGGAGCAACGAAGCCTAGGGGCCATGATGTCTGCTGCAATGGGAGCTGACTTCCACTTCTCCTCGTATCCTTACTCCCTAGCCTTACTCACATCCTGGTTACAGCTTGGGAATGGTCATAGGGATTGTGGTCACCACCCTGTCAGCAACTGATCTCAGAGCGACCAGTTGGGTTCTCTGGTGACTCTCATATTAACTTAGAAGGCTTCAGGGTTGGCTGTACTGAGAACCAGGGAAGATACTGATCAAAAAAATCACCGATATAAAAGCCTGGAAGTGAAAGTGCATTTGGTCATTGGGATTTGGCAAGGGATTTGGTTTGCCTGATATTGCATGTGAAGGGGAAGGGGAGGTGTGGAAAACATGGAGAGCTTGTGTGCTTTCTAGGAGTGTGTGGACTGCAGGACTTCAGTGGTACAGTACTTGCCTGCTGTGCATAATTCAGAAAAAGAAAGATATAGCCAGGTGTGGTGATACATGCCTTTAATCCCAGCACTTGGGAGGCAGGCATAGGATCGCCATGAGCTCGAGGCCACCTTGAGACTACATAGTGAATTCCAGACCAACCTGGGCTAGAGCAAGTCCCTACCTTGGGGGGGAAAAAAAAGAAAAAGGAAGAAAAACAAAAAACAACTCTAGCCCAGGCTGACCTGGAATTCACTATGCAGTCTCAGGGTGGCCTTGAACTCATGGGGAACCTCCTACCTCTGCCTCCAAGTGCTGAGATTAAAAGCATGTGCCACCATACCCAGCAAATTTTGGTGTTTTGAGACAAAGACAAGGTTTCATTTTTAGCCAGACTAGCATGAAACTTCCTGTGTAGTACTGTCTGGCCTTGAACTCTCAATCATGATACACATTTTGGAAAGCCCTTCCAAGTATGGAAAATGTACTTAAGGGATATGATTGCTACAGCATCATCCTGCAGTGTTTAGATAAACATGAAATGAACACACAACATGCAAAATAGTTAATGGAGGGCCAGGGGGATGTACTGGCATGCTTCCCAAACTGACTGTACTCGCAGCTTTTATATAGATTCAAGCAGTCAAAGCTATGGGGAAGCCGGCCGTGGTGGTGCACACCTTTAATCCCAGCACTCGGCAGGCAGAGGTAGGATCGGTGAAAGTTCAAGGCCACCCTGAGACTACATAGTGAATTCCAGGTCAGCCTGAGCTAGTGTGAGACCCTACCTTGAAAAACAAAATCAAAAATCAAAAGAAACAAAAGAAAAAAAAAAAAAAAAAAGCTATGGGGAGTCAGAGCATAAGGCAGACCACAATTTGATAGGCTCGTGAATGTTAGTATAGCTCACAAATTGTTTGACTCCTGATTATATGTTAGTCAGTTTGGCTCAGGAGTTGTTCTTTTTAGATTTATTTCATCAGGAAATCTTTGGAGAACATGGGCATTTCCCCCAGTCTTCAAGAAGCTCCATCCAAGGTTCATAGTTTTCCATGTCCCGAGGTTTAGCTTGTGCAAAGATTATCCTTATTCCATCCAATTAGCTTTCCAATTAGTTTGATCTCCACATATGATTATTATTGTGTAGACAGGACAGTTCTTAATGTCTTGTTAGGTAAAATGTTTATAGACAAAATAGAAGGAAAAAAAAAGATCTGGGCATGGTGGCTCAGGCCTTCAGTCTTAGCACTTAGACTGCTGAGGTAGGAGGACTGTCAGGAGTTCAAGGCCAGCTAAGGTATGGAATGAGTTACAGGTCATCCTGGGCTGGCATAAGATCCTGCCTCAAAACAGAATGGGTTGAGAGGAGCTAAACTACTACGTTGATGACTGAGTAGTGGAGACAGGTTTGTCTCTGGCTGAAACAGGACCTGGCTGATGTTGTATGTCTGAGGGTGCCATTGAACATCTAGAGCTTTCCAAAAGCAGCTAGGCCTTTAAAGCGAGGTTGGTGACCAGTGAAGGTGTCCTTCCGGTCAAAGGCCATGTGTGAGGCAGTAAAGGGAAGTCCAGACCCTCTAGGCTGATGGTCTAGACTTTGCATCTATACAGGATGCTGGAGACAGAGTCCTTGGATATTGAGGGAAATCATTGCAGCCAGCACTTTTGATCTGTCAGGGCCTTTTGCATGTGGGTAACAAAGCTCGTAAGAACAGATGGTTATGTAAGAAAATTTATGAGAGATAATGAGAATGAATGGACACACCAGCGCCTCTTACTACTGTAAACAAACTTCAGGTGCATGTGCCACCTGACTGTATGTGGGAAATGGGAAATCAAACCCGGACCAACAGGCTTTGCAAGCAAGTGGCTTAAACAGCTGAGCCATCTCCCCAGCCCAGAACAGATGGGTATCAATGATTGCAATAAAGCATGCAGTTCCTGACAAAAGGACCAAGAAGCCGGGCGTGGTGGTGCACGCCTTTAATCCCAGCACTCGGGAGGCAGAGGTAGGAGGATTGCCATGAGTTCGAGGCCACCCTGAGACTACATAGTGAATTCCAGGTCAGCCTGAGCTAGAGTGAGACCCTACCTTGGAAAACAAAACAAAACAAAACAAAAAAAAAAAAAAAGACCAAGAGCTGCTTCACATGCAGTCAGGGTTGGCAGTGCCTTCTCTTTGCACTTAGTGAATATGATTTGTGACCTATTCCAGAGAAAAATAAAAGTAGGAGGCACTCTGCAGCCCAAACAGAAAGTTGTCCCTGTCTCAGGGTAGTGTTGAACTCACAGCAGTCCTCCTACCTCTGCCTCCCAAGTGCTTTTTGTCGTTGTTTTTTGTTGTTGTTGTTGTTGTTTTCTTTTGTTTTTTTGAGGTAGGGTCTCGCTCTAGCCCAGGCTGACCTGGAATTCATTATATAGTCTCAGGGTGGCTTTGAACTCATGGCGATCCTCCTACCTCTGCCTCTTGAGTGCTGGGATTAAAGGCATGTGCCACCACGCCTGCCTTTTTTTTTTTTTTTTTTTTTAGTTTTATTTACTTGCATGTGTGTGTGCTTGGACACACATGTGCCATGGTGTGCATGTAGAGGTCAGAGCAGTTGTCTGCTCCATTTTTTTTTTTTTCTCATGTGCCACCTTGTGCGTCTGGCTTACATGGGTACTATGGAATCAAACCTGGGTTCTTAGGCTTCACAGGCAAGCACCTTAACAGCTACACCATCCCCCCAGCTCCCTCCACCTTCTTTTAGACAAGATCTCTTGCTGCTGCAAATGAGTCTGGCCAATAAGCAGCTTTACATGGGTGCTGGGGAATTGACCCCAGGCTGGCAGGCTTTGTAAGCAAGCACCTTTAAGCTGAGCCACCTCCCCAGCTACAGTTACGAGTTAAGGAGAGGGACATGTTTAGAGGGTGAGGAGTGGCATCAGTAGAGGTCAGATCCTGCCCAGGCAAGCCCCAACCCATCCTCTGTCTGTGTTGTAATCCTTGACACACCCCTCCTCAGCACTCTGGGCATCCAGGAGAAGTACCAGGCACCCTCAGAGCCGCCGGCAGAGCAGGAAGCAATGCAGCCATAGCACACGCCAGCAGACCGCTCAGACTCAGGTGCACAAGCAAGCCTCCCACCTAGCGGGGAGACTAAAGGGGACACTCAGCTCTACAAAGGACTTCTGGATCAAGAGCCAGAAGGGAGAGAGAACACCTACAGCCTCAGCAGTACCCTTGACCTCTGGGTCCTGCCTCCAGGAAGTGCTGTCCACAAGTTGAGGACTGGCTCTACTTGGGCAGTGGAGGAATGTGCTATAATATAGTTTATTTTCTATTTTTTGTGGCCTCAAACTTTTCTTCAACCTTCGGGGCCCCTGGGTTTGGGGCAGAACAAAGGGTTGTTTCCCTCATTTTTTCAGTGGTTCCCCACAGCATGGGATTACTCAAACTAGAGAATTGACACTCTCCATTCACGTTTTGCTGATGATCAGTTTTAACAAGCTCAAGCCCTCACAGGTGACATTCGTAGCAGGATCATGTTTAATATCTTATTTTCATTATTTTATGTTTATATTCAATTTTTGGCAGCAGTTAACTAGTCAGTTTAAGTGATTAAAAATTGGACTGAGGAGCTGGGCATGGTGGCACACGCCTTTAATCCCAGCACTGGGGAGGCAGAGGTAGGAGGATCACTGTGGCTCAAGGCCACCCTGAGACTACATAGTGAGTTCCAGGTCAGCCTGAGCTAGAGTGAAACCCTACCTCGAAAAACAAACAAAAAAATTGGACTGAGGGGCTGGAGAGATGGCTTAACAGTTAAGGCACCTGCCCTGAAGTTGGACTGAGGCCAGGTGTGGTGGCACATACCTTACCCTCAGGAGGCTGAGGTAGGTGGATCACTGTGTTTGAGGCAGGCCTGTGACTACAGAATGATTGCCCAGTCAACCTAGGCTAAAGTAAGACCCTATCTTGAAAAATTTAAAAAATGGACTGAGGGTGTAGTTCATTGATATAGTGCTTGCCTAGCTAGTATGCAAAGGTCAGACTCAATCCCCAGTACTGCAAAAAGAAAGAGAAGTAAGAGCTGGGTATGGTTGCACATGACTTTAATCCCAGCACCTGAGAAGTGAAGGCTGGGGAATCAGGAGTCGGAGGCCATCCTGGGCTCCATGAGACCCTCTCTCATGAGTTAAGTAAAAATATTAAGTGTATAATAGCACAATTTGGAAAGTATGCAAAAATTGAGATAACTTAAACTGGAAAATACTGATACTTTGCATTTTCTTTGTTAGTTTTTTTAAAAAAACCGATAGTGCAGTTCGTTTTAGAAACCAGTAGGTGGCACCCCAAACCTATTTTTGCCCTTTTAACCTGCAGCTAGGTGGAGGATTGATGGCTGTAGTAAAATGGTTGTACCAACAGTCTTTATTTGTAGACCTTCACTACAGTCAACACATATGAAGGGCTTGGCATTTTACGAAATGCCTCCACACATGTCCTCACGTGTTTTGAACAACCCCAGAGATAAACAAGATGGGGAGTATCACAAGGTAGGAAACAGATGAGCTTGAGCCTTAGTCACCCTGGCTCCTTGGTCGACTGCTCTGCAACTGAACTGTGAGTGTCCCTCCTGTGGTGTATTACTGGTGAAAAGTGCAGCCCTTATCCCGTGGGATTGTAGTCCGTCAAGAGAAAAAACTCCGGCACCTGTAAATGATTTATGATTCCTAAATCACAGATCAAGAGAAAGATAGTATTTTTTTTCTCAATTTTTATTAACATTTTCCATGATTATAAAAAAATATCCCATGGTAATACCTTCCCTCCCCCCCCCCTTTCCCTTTGAAATTCCATTCTCCGGAAAGAGTTTTTCTTTAAGTATTTTCATTTATTTTATTTGCAAGCAGAGAGAGAAAGGAGGCAGAGAAAATGAGTGCACCAGGGCCTTCAGCTGCTGCAGACACCCCTAGACACATGCGCCACTCTGTGCATCTGGCTTTATGTGGGCACTGGGGGACGGGGTTAAACCCAGGTCCTTGGGCTTTGCAGGCAAGCGCAACCATTGAGCCATCTCTCCAGCCCAAAAGTAGGTTTTTGACTAGTGCTTTATTTATTTATTTATTTATTTATTTATTGACTAGCTGGAGAGTTCAGTTTAGGGAACTCTGTTCTGAAGCAGCATTAGCATGGGTGACAGGTCTTTGCTCCCCAGTTTGCGTGGCTGTGGCTGAAGGCAAGAGTGAGGGGCTCTGTGCTGTGCAGCTGGAACGGTACGAAAGCAGCCGGCCTCAGCTCCCACGCCTGGCTGGTAGAGGGGGTAATAACTGGGTGCGACCTCTCCAGCTTCTTTCATCTGAGGAGTTCAAAGCACCCCACCCCTATTAATACCTGCACAGTAGGTGGGGAGTACCAACTGAGCAAGCCAGGGAAACTGAGGCCAGGAGGCACAGCCTGGGGTGGACTGTGAGTCACCCGTGGAGCCTGGAGCCCAGGAACCCTGACGCCCTGGCTTCTAGACAAAACCTTTGTCAGGGCCTGTAGGTGGGTGCTGTGCTTTTTAAACAACAGTGGCTGTGGTCATGGTTTGGATGCATACCCATCCCAGGCCTCAGCTCTCAGCAAACCACATGTAGGGGCTACAAAGCATCACTCACAGCGTTACAGCCTCGTCTCCAGGCACCGTCTGCATTCATTGAGTGGAGATGGACAGCAACCACAGCTTGATTTTCAGATCACTTTTGGTCCTTGAATGAATGTAGTTTCTCAGTTAGGCACTTAGCACTCAGAAGGTAGTGACAGGAAGGTTGGAGTTCAAAGCCAGCCTCTGTTGCATAGCAAATTTAAGGTCAGCATAGGTTACATGAGACCCTGAACAAAAAAGAACAAGTAAAGTTTGCGATGGCAAAATGAGTTTCAGGTCCCTGTGCATACTCTGAGGTGATGTGGAGGTGAGTGCACAGTACAGAAAGATAGAGATGTCTGGGTAGGGCTCGGTCAGGTTAAAATGTAGTATAAGAGAGACCATCTTCCAGTATGGCTGACAGGATAACCAACCTTAAAATAACGCACTGGGCATGCCCTTAATTCCAGTACTTGGAAGGCAGAGGTAGGAGGATCGCCATGAGTTTGAGGCCGCCCTGAGACTACCTAGTGAATAATTCCAGGTTAGAAGGAGACCCTACCACCAAAAAAGAAAGAAAGGGAAAAGAAAATAAATTGGGGGCTGGGGGGCTGGAGAGATGGCTTAGTGGTTAAGTGCTTGCCTGTAAAGCCTAAGGACCCCAGTTCGAGGCTCAATTCCCCAGGACCCACGTTAGCCAGATGCACAAGGGGGTGCACGCATCTGGAGTTCGTTTGCAGTGGCTGGAAGCCCTGGTGCGCCCATTCTCTATCTGCCTCTTTCTCTGTCTGTCTGTCGCTCTCAAAGAAATAAATAAAAAGAAATAAATAAAGAAATTGGGGGCTGGGGAGATAGCTTAGCAATTGGTTAAGGCACTTGCTGCAAAACCTAATGACCCGGGTTAGATTCCCCAGTTACCCACCTCTCTCTCTCTCTCTCTCTCTCTCTCTCTCTCTCTCTCTCTCTCTCTCTCTCTCTCTCTCTCTCTCTCTCTCTCTCTCTCTCTCTCTCTCTCTCTCTCTCTCTCTCTCTCTCTCTCTCTCTCTCTCTCTCTCTCTCTCTCTCTCTCTCTCTCTCTCTCTCTCTCTCTCTCTCTCTCTCTCTCTCTCTCTCTCTCTCTCTCTCTCTCTCTCTCTCTCTCTCTCTCTCTCTCTCTCTCTCTCTCTCTCTCTCTCTCTCTCTCTCTCTCTCTCTCTCTCTCTCTCTCTCTCTCTCTCTCTCTCTCTCTCTCTCTCTCTCTCTCTCTCTCTCTCTCTCTCTCTCTCTCTCTCTCTCTCTCTCTCTCTCTCTCTCTCTCTCTCTCTCTCTCTCTCTCTCTCTCTCTCTCTCTCTCTCTCTCTCTCTCTCTCTCTCTCTCTCTCTCTCTCTCTCTCTCTCTCTCTCTCTCTCTCTCTCTCTCTCTCTCTCTCTCTCTCTCTCTCTTTCCCCAGTACCCACATAAAGCCAGATGCACAGTGGCACATGCCTCTAAAGTTAGTTTGCAGTGGCTGGAGGCTCGCTCTGTCTCCTATCTCTCTGCCTGGAAATAATTTAAAAAATAAAAAGACAAATATCTTTACAAAACTGTTGTGGGGGGGGGTTTCCTGGAGAGATGGGTCAGTGGTTAAGACACTTGCTTGCAATGCCTAACCTGGATTCCTCAGTACCCACATAAGCAGATGCACAAAGTGGTGCATATATCTGGAGTTCATTTGCAGTGGCTAGAGGCCCTGACACACCCATTCTCTTCTCTTTTCTCTGCTTGCAAATAAGGATTCCTCAGTACCCACATAAGCAGATGCACAAAGTGGTGCATATATCTGGAGTTCATTTGCAGTGGCTAGAGGCCCTGACACACCCATTCTCTTCTCTTTTCTCTGCTTGCAAATAAGTAAATAAAACTTTTTTTTTTTAAAGGGAAAATCCAGGTGTGGTGGTGCATGCTTTTAATCACAGCACTCTTGGGAGCAGAGGTCGGGGGATTGCCTTGAGTTTGAGACTACCCTGAGTAAATTCCAGGTCCGCATGGGCTAGAGTGAGGCCCTTCCTCAAAAAAAAAAGGGGGGGGGAAGTAGTGACTTCAGCCCCTTGCTGTGCTGTCATTTGAGCCCTGATCCAGCCTGATTTAGGCTCTTCACCGCTATTTCCTGTCCAGTTTAGAAAGAAGAACCCAGGTTAGGACAAAGTTCCTTGGCATATGGCCTTCCAGGCATGTAGAGCCAAATGCCTCATTTTCGGCCAATTCCAGACAGTTCCAGAAGCCCTAGTGGTTAAGAATGGAGGTTAGCTGGGTGTGATGACACACACCTTTAATCCTATCAATTGAGAAGTAGAGACAGGAATTAAAGGTCATCCTCAGCTACATAGTTTGAGGCCAGCTACATGAGACCCTGTGTCTAAGGGGCGTAGTGGCACAAGCCTTTAATCCCAGCACTGGGGAGGCAGAGGTAAGAGGATTGCCATGAGTTCAAGGCCAGCCTGAGAGTAAATAGTGAATCCTAGTTCAGCCAGGGTAGACCCTACCTCAAAAAACGAATGAATATCGGGCTGGAGAGATGGCTTAGCGGTTAAGTGCTTGCCTGTGAAGCCTAAGGACCCTGGTTCAAGGCTCAGTTCCCCAAGACCCACGTTAGCCAGATGCACAAGGGGGCGCACGTGTCGAGTTCGTTTGCAGTGTCTGGAAGCCCTGGCGTGCCCATTCTCTCTGTTTCTCTCCCTCCCTCCCTCCTTCTCTCTGATAAATAAAAATTTTTAAACATTTAAAAAACCGAATGAATAAATAAATGTCAGTTTTGAAGTAGTGTTACTGCTGTGTAAATTGAACTTCAAGAAGTGAAGTGGTGGCTCATGTCTATAATACCATCACTTGGGAGGCTGAGGCAGGAGGATTACTGTGAGTTTGAGGCCAGTTTACATTACAGAGACCTGCTCTCAAAAAAATATTTCCAGGCTGCAGAGATGGCTTAGCAGTTAAGGCCCTTGCCTGTGAAGCCAAAGGACCTAGGTTTGATTTCCAAGAACCATGTAAGCTAGATACACAAAGTGGCATGTGTCTATAGTTCATTTGCAGTGGCTGAAGGCTCTGGCGTACCCATTCTCTCTCTCTCTCTCTCTCTCTCTCTCTCTCTCTCTCTCCCTCCCCCACATATAAACATTTTAAATTCCTTCTTAGTGAATTGTTAAATTCTTCCAATATTCCAATCCTGATGTGAAGCTGGGACAGGAATAAGATTTCTGATTCATAAATCATCCTAGAGATTATATAATTTGAACTAAATCCCGTCTATAGTTAGGTAAAGAGGAGAGAAAATCATCTTTAATCCCAGCACTCAGGAGGCAGAGGCAGGAGGATCACTGTGAGTTCAAGGCCAGCCTGAGACTACATAGTAAATTTCAGGTTAGCCTGGGCTGAGCGAGATCCTACCTCGAGAAACCAAAAAGAGAGAAAGTGCATCCCTTTCCTCCCTTTCAACAAATACTGACTGCTATAGTACTATCATCTGGTGTACTAAATGCCCCACCCAGTCAGATTTACAGAGTCCATGCTCCTGAGTGTCCAATCTTGTTCTCTTATCTCCAGACAAAGGGTTAAGTTTCCCAGCCCTGCACGGAGATGATTGGGTGGAAATGAGAGATGAATCAGCCTTGGACACCCCCAGGGTGACATACCTGTCTGCCTCCCTCAGACATTCCTGGCTTCTGACTCAGTAGGTGGGTGGTGTAAGAGGGGCTCTCAGAAGGGAGACCTACCCTGGGGAGACCTGCTTTCCCTACCCTATTCAGAGCAGAGAGATGGGGCTAGGGGGAACCTGTAAACAGAGTGAAGAGGTTTTGTTTTTTGAGGTAGGGTTCACTCTAGTCCAGGCTGACCTGAAATTCACTGTATTGTCAGGCTGGCCTTGAACTGACAGTGATCTGCTTACCTCTGCCTCCCAAGTGCTGGGATTAAAGGCGTGCCATGTCCACCATGTCTGGCTTCAGAATGAATTTAAAGGAACAGTGAGTGGAACCAGGTTAAGGAAACCTAAGCTTGGTGACTGAGCTGGAAGCTGGTCCACTTTCACAATGTCAGAAAAGTCCTGGGATGAAGTTGGATCGAGTATCGAGTAAGAAAAAGGCTTTTTTGTTTTTGTGTTTTTGAGGTAGGGTAGGTCTCACTCTAGCCCAGCCTGACCTGGAATCTCAGGATGGCCTCATACTCATGGGGATCTTCCTACCTCTTCCCCCCCCTGAGTGCTGGGATTAAAGGTGTGCACCACCATGCCTGGCTTTAAAGTTGTGTGTGTGTTTGGGTTTTTATTTATTTTTATTTTTTTGTGAGGTAGGTTCTCTCTCTAGTCCAGGCTGACCTGGAATTCACTCTGTAGTCTCAGGGTAGCCTTGAATTCATGGTGATCCTCCTACCCCTGTCTCTGGAGTGCTGGGATTAAAGGGATGCGCTGCCACTCCGGTTTAAAGTTGTGTTTTTTTGTTTTGTTTTGTTTTGTTTTGTTTTTGTTGTTTTTTTCCAATTTTTATTAACAACTTCCATGATTATAAAAAATATCCCATGGGATACCTCCAGTGAGTTGTTGGCCAGGGAGGTCCCTGATGTCCCCAAAACATTATAGGCCATTGCCGAGGCCCTTGGTTTCCCACCAGGAATTGATGGTAAGACCCTATTGCTGAAGACTCCACATACTTGGGCTGCAAGGCCACTGAGAAATCCTGCTGGAACTGAGCTGAGAACCTCCTCCATGTAGACCAGCTGACAGAAAGCTGGAAGAAGCCATTCTGCATGCAGTTCAATGGGAGAAAGAGATACCACCAGTGAAGATACTCAACAGTGGACACTGCAAGCCTTATAATTGGCCAGCCAGGCCAAATGAGCCAACGGGTGCAATAGTGGCACGTCTGTCATGGTGGAAACCAACTGCCCTCCAATTGGACTGTAGGCCCCCTCCATGGGGCCTGATACATCCCTGATACTGAAAACTTAAAACAGGGGTAGTCAGGAGCCCTAGGGATGTAACATCTGCTGATGTCTGGAAAAATGTATATACTATGCTTATCAAACTGCCCAGTAAGCACTTTTCTTAATATTTATACCCTTATATTAACGCTACTCTCACTTTTGGTAGAGAATCTTCTCTTTTCAGATGGCAGTGACCTTGGGATGACTCAGAAGGTATCATAGTGCTGGAAAGAAGTGACTGGAGTACTGAGTAATATCTCGATCACACCTTCCAAGGCTCAGGGTCTAATGCGGAAGAGGTGGCGGAAAGAATGTAAGAGCCAAAGGAAGGGTAGGACTCCTTACAACGTGCTCCCTCCAGACATAAAATGGCCTGGCTATCCATGACCTCATAGTGCCTGACACTACCTACCCAAGACCATCATAAGAGGAGGAAAAGATCATGACATCAAAATGAAAGAGAGACTGATTGAGATGGGGAGGGGATATGATGGAGAATGGAATTTCAAAGGGGAAAGTGGGGGGAGGGAGGGTAGTACCATGGGATATTTTTTATAATTATGGAAAATGTTAATAAAAATTGAGAAAAAAGGGCTGGAGAGATGGCTTAGCGGTTAAGCGCTTGCCTGTGAAGCCTAAGGACCCCGGTTCGAGGCTCGATTCCCCAGGACCCACGTTAGCCAGATGCACAAGGGGGCGCACACATCTGGAGTTCGTGTGCAGTGGCTGGAAGCCCTGGCGTGCCCGTTCTCTCTCTCTCTCTCGCTCTTTCTCTGTCTGTCACTCTCAAATGAATAAATAATAAACAAAAAAAAATTTTTGTAAATTGAGAAAAAAATATCCCATGGGAATACCCTCCCACCCCCCCACTTTCCCCTTTGAAATTCCATTCTCCATCATATCCCCTCCCCATCTCAATCAGTCTCTCTTTTATTTTGATGCCATGAACTTTTTCTCCTCTTATGATGGTCTTGTGTAGGTAATGTCAGGCACTGTGAAGTCATGGAATGGATATCCAGACCATTGTTTTTGTTGTTTTTCTTGAGGTAGGGTTTTGCTCTAGCCCAGGCTGACCTGGAATTCACTATGTAGTCTCAGGCTGGCCTTGAACTCACAGCGATCTTACCTCTGCCTCCTGAGTGCTGGGATTAAAGGCGTGCGCCACCAAGCTCGGCTAAAGTTGTGTTTTTTAAACTTACTTTTAACTCATGATACACCAGTTCACAAAACATGCCGGGCGTGGTGGCGCACGCCTTTAATCCCAGCACTCGGGAGGCAGAGGTAGAAGGATTGCTGTGAGTTCGAGGCCACCCTGAGACTCCATAGTGAATTCCAGGTCAGCCTGGGCTAGAGTGAGACCCTACCTTGAAAAACCAAAAAAAAAAAAAAAAAAAAAAAAAAAAAAAACAGACATGTGTAGCTATTTTAGAGTGTGGTGGAGCTGGAGAGATGGTTTAATTGTTAAGGAATTTGCCTGTGAAGCGTAAGGATTGAGGTTCAGTTCCCTAGTAGCCACTTAAAGCCAGATGCACAAGGTGGCACATGTCTCTGGAATCCATTTGCAGTGGCTAGAGGCCCTGGTGCACCCATTCTCTCTCTCTGGTCTCTTTCTCTCTCAAATAAATAAATCCCAGCACCTGGGAGGCAGAGGTAGGAGGATTGCCTTGAGTTCAAGGCCATCCTGAGACTACATAGTGAATTCCAGGTCAGCTTGGACTAGAGCAAAACCCTACCTCGAAAAACAAAAAACAACAACAAAAAAAAAAAACCTGAAGTGTGGAAATGGGAAACCTTGTCACTTGTCACCTGGGCTCCTGCCTGGAGGTGGCTTCTGGGGAGCTCTCTGAATGCAGTTTAAATATAGCCATTGTAGTTTCAAGATCATGGGCCTTGGTATCAGACCCTGTTCCTCTCCTGGCACAAAGCCCCTAGTGTAACCATAGTTATTAATTTACATAGGTGTTCTGAGCCTCGCTCTTCATAGGGAAAACAAAGAGACTATGTATTGATTGCTATGAAGATAAAGATGAGAAGCTGCCTAGCACACACTGATCGTGCCAGCGACCATCAGTACTGTACAAAGAAGCAGGAGAGGGGCATCATTGGTCAGAAGCACAATTTTGGTAGAAATATCTGAAATCAGGTTTCTTGAAAGGGCACGGGAGGGAAGGAGAGTGTGTATAAAGATGAAATCTTTTGAAGGGGACTGAGTGCTGAAGGAGTGTCCTCTTCTTCAGAGTCTGCTGTGTTGCCCCCTGGATGAACAAACTGACATCCCACCCAGTATTATGGAGTATAAGAAATGCAGGAAAGAGAGGGTCATTGAGTTTGCAACATGGTTTTATGATTTGGAAATGGCCATGGGCAGTCTAAAGCAGGTTTGCTGGATTGCCTGCATGGAGACCTGATGGAGCCATGAGGATGGATTATGGGTTGCAGTGGAGACCCAGTGGAGATGCCTGAACCACAAGACAGCTGCTAAGGAAAGCTGCCCTGCCGGCCCTGATGGAAGTTTTCCAGACTGGGAGTAGCCTAGCTGGAGGGGCAGAATTGGAACTCCAGAGATTTGTTGCTGGTTAGAATTATCGGACTTGGGCTGGAGAGATGGCTTAGCAGTTAAGCGCTTACCAGTGAAGCCTAAGGACCCCAGTTTGAGGCTCAATTCCCCACGACTCACATTAGCCAGATGCACAAAGGGGCGTTTGCAGTGGCTGCAGGCCCTGGCACGCCCATTCTCTCTCTCTCTCTCCCTCTCTTTGTCTCTCTCTCTGCCTCTTTCTCTCTCTGTGGCTCTCAAATAAATAAATAAAAATGAACCAAAAAATAAATAAATAAAAAGAAAAGAATTATTGAACTTGGAGACTTTTCACTGACTAGAGTTGTTGGACTTGGAACTACAGAGTTTGACATCTGCCTGTTTAAGTCTTGTATTGGTTGAATATTTCTTTGCAGTGCTCAGTGCCATCTTTTGCAGTGTGTTTATTCTGTGCCATTATGGTTTTATTTGTATGTGTGGCGGGGGTTGGTATTGTGGTTCAGTTAAAAGATCTCGGATTATGGGAATGTTTGAACAGCATTAAGATTGATAAAAACTGTGGGGATTTATAAAAGTTGGACCAAATGCATTGCATTTTACATCATGGATGGTTATCAGTTTATGGGGGCCAGGGGAAGAATGTGGTGGCTTGATTCAGATATCCCCCATAAACAGGTGTTCTGAATGCTAGTTCCCCAGCTAATGGCGATTTCAGAATTAAAGCCTCCTTGGAGGCAGTGTATTGTTGGGAGTTAGCTCATGGGTGTTATAGTCATCTTCTTGCCAGTGTTTGGCACACTCTCCTGTTGCTGTTGTCCATCTGATGTTGGCCAAGAGGTGATGTTCACTCTATGCTCACGTCATTCTCCCCTGCCATCATGGAGCTTCTAGAGTCTGTAAGCCAAAATACCCCCCGCCCCTGCAAGCTGCTCTTGGTCAGGTGTTTTCTGCCAGTAATGTGAACCTGACTGCAATAGATACGTTTTCCAAATAATTTTAGATCATAGGTTTTTTTTTCCTTTATTTATTTTATTTTTATTTTGTGAAGTAGGGTCTCAATCTAGCCTACGCTGACCTAGAACTCACTCTAGTCCCAGGCTGGCCTTGAACTCATGGCAATATTCCTACCTCTGCCTCCTGAGTGCTGGGCCTATTTTATTTGTTGTTTTTTGTTTGTTTGTTTTGTTTTTATTTTTTTAATTTTTATTTATTTATTTATTTATTTGGTTTTTGAGGTAGGGTTGCACTCTAGCTCAGGCTGACCTGGAATTCTCTGTGTAGTCTCAGGGTGGCCTCGAACTCATGATGATCCTCCTACCTCTGCCTCCCAAGTGCTTGATTAAAGGCATGCACCCCCACTGCCCGGCTCTTATTTTTTTTGTTTTTTCAAGACAGGGTCTCACTCTAGTCCAGTTAAACTGGAATTCACTCTGTAATTCCAGGCTGGCCTCTCAGAGCTCTTTCTACCTCTGCCTCCTGGGGATTAAATGTGTGAGCCACCACCCCTGGCTCTTGTTTTTTGTTTGTCTTTTGTTTTGAGTGTCTTCGATATTAACGCTACTCTCACTTTTGGTAGAGAATCTTCTCTTTTCAGATGGCAGTGACCTTGGGATGACTCAGAAGGTATCATAGTGCTGGAAAGAAGTGACTGGAGTACTGAGTAATATCTCGATCACACCTTCCAAGGCTCAGGGTCTAATGCGGAAGAGGTGGCGGAAAGAATGTAAGAGCCAAAGGAAGGGTAGGACTCCTTACAACGTGCTCCCTCCAGACATAAAATGGCCTGGCTATCCATGACCTCATAGTGCCTGACACTACCTACCCAAGACCATCATAAGAGGAGGAAAAGATCATGACATCAAAATGAAAGAGAGACTGATTGAGATGGGGAGGGGATATGATGGAGAATGGAATTTCAAAGGGGAAAGTGGGGGGAGGGAGGGTAGTACCATGGGATATTTTTTATAATTATGGAAAATGTTAATAAAAATTGAGAAAAAAGGGCTGGAGAGATGGCTTAGCGGTTAAGCGCTTGCCTGTGAAGCCTAAGGACCCCGGTTCGAGGCTCGATTCCCCAGGACCCACGTTAGCCAGATGCACAAGGGGGCGCACACATCTGGAGTTCGTGTGCAGTGGCTGGAAGCCCTGGCGTGCCCGTTCTCTCTCTCTCTCTCGCTCTTTCTCTGTCTGTCACTCTCAAATGAATAAATAATAAACAAAAAAAAATTTTTAAAAATTGAGAAAAAAATATCCCATGGGAATACCCTCCCACCCCCCCACTTTCCCCTTTGAAATTCCATTCTCCATCATATCCCCTCCCCATCTCAATCAGTCTCTCTTTTATTTTGATGCCATGATCTTTTTCTCCTCTTATGATGGTCTTGTGTAGGTAATGTCAGGCACTGTGAAGTCATGGAATGGATATCCAGACCATTGTTTTTGTTGTTTTTCTTGAGGCAGGGTTTTGCTCTAGCCCAGGCTGACCTGGAATTCACTATGTAGTCTCAGGCTGGCCTTGAACTCACAGCGATCTTACCTCTGCCTCCTGAGTGCTGGGATTAAAGGCGTGCGCCACCAAGCTCGGCTAAAGTTGTGTTTTTTAAACTTACTTTTAACTCGTGATACACCAGTTCACAAAACATGCCGGGCGTGGTGGCGCACGCCTTTAATCCCAGCACTCGGGAGGCAGAGGTAGAAGGATTGCTGTGAGTTCGAGGCCACCCTGAGACTCCATAGTGAATTCCAGGTCAGCCTGGGCTAGAGTGAGACCCTACCTTGAAAAACCAAAAAAAAAAAAAAAAAAAAAAAAAAAACAGACATGTGTAGCTATTTTAGAGTGTGGTGGAGCTGGAGAGATGGTTTAATTGTTAAGGAATTTGCCTGTGAAGCGTAAGGATTGAGGTTCAGTTCCCTAGTAGCCACTTAAAGCCAGATGCACAAGGTGGCACATGTCTCTGGAATCCATTTGCAGTGGCTAGAGGCCCTGGTGCACCCATTCTCTCTCTCTCTGTCTCTTTCTCTCTCAAATAAATAAATCCCAGCACCTGGGAGGCAGAGGTAGGAGGATTGCCTTGAGTTCAAGGCCATCCTGAGACTACATAGTGAATTCCAGGTCAGCTTGGACTAGAGCAAAACCCTACCTCGAAAAACAAAAAACAACAACAAAAAAAAAAACCTGAAGTGTGGAAATGGGAAACCTTGTCACTTGTCACCTGGGCTCCTGCCTGGAGGTGGCTTCTGGGGAGCTCTCTGAATGCAGTTTAAATATAGCCATTGTAGTTTCAAGATCATGGGCCTTGGTATCAGACCCTGTTCCTCTCCTGGCACAAAGCCCCTAGTGTAACCATAGTTATTAATTTACATAGGTGTTCTGAGCCTCACTCTTCATAGGGAAAACAAAGAGACTATGTATTGATTGCTATGAAGATAAAGATGAGAAGCTGCCTAGCACACACTGATCGTGCCAGCGACCATCAGTACTGTACAAAGAAGCAGGAGAGGGGCATCATTGGTCAGAAGCACAATTTTGGTAGAAATATCTGAAATCAGGTTTCTTGAAAGGGCACGGGAGGGAAGGAGAGTGTGTATAAAGATGAAATCTTTTGAAGGGAACTGAATGCTGAAGGAGTGTCCTCTTCTTCAGAGTGTGCTGTGTTGCCCCCTGGATGAACAAACTGACACCCCACCCAGTATTATGGAGTATAAGAAATGCAGGAAAGAGAGGGTCATTGAGTTTGCAACATGGTTTTATGATTTGGAAATGGCCATGGGCAGTCTAAAGCAGGTTTGCTGGATTGCCTGCATGGAGACCTGATGGAGCCATGAGGATGGATTATGGGTTGCAGTGGAGACCCAGTGGAGATGCCTGAACCACAAGACAGCTGCTAAGGAAAGCTGCCCTGCCGGCCCTGATGGAAGTTTTCCAGACTGGGAGTAGCCTAGCTGGAGGGGCAGAATTGGAACTCCAGAGATTTGTTGCTGGTTAGAATTATCGGACTTGGGCTGGAGAGATGGCTTAGCAGTTAAGCGCTTACCAGTGAAGCCTAAGGACCCCAGTTTGAGGCTCAATTCCCCACGACTCACATTAGCCAGATGCACAAAGGGGCGTTTGCAGTGGCTGCAGGCCCTGGCACGCCCATTCTCTCTCTCTCTCTCCCTCTCTTTGTCTCTCTCTCTGCCTCTTTCTCTCTGTGTGGCTCTCAAATAAATAAATAAAAATGAACCAAAAAATAAATAAATAAAAAGAAAAGAATTATTGAACTTGGAGACTTTTCACTGACTAGAGTTGTTGGACTTGGAACTACAGAGTTTGACATCTGCCTGTTTAAGTCTTGTATTGGTTGAATATTTCTTTGCAGTGCTCAGTGCCATCTTTTGCAGTGTGTTTATTCTGTGCCATTATGGTTTTATTTGTATGTGTGGCGGGGGTTGGTATTGTGGTTCAGTTAAAAGATCTCGGATTATGGGAATGTTTGAACAGCATTAAGATTGATAAAAACTGTGGGGATTTATAAAGTTGGACCAAATGCATTGCATTTTACATCATGGATGGTTATCAGTTTATGGGGGCCAGGGGAAGAATGTGGTGGCTTGATTCAGATATCCCCCATAAACAGGTGTTCTGAATGCTAGTTCCCCAGCTAATGGCGATTTCAGAATTAAAGCCTCCTTGGAGGCAGTGTATTGTTGGGAGTTAGCTCATGGGTGTTATAGTCATCTTCTTGCCAGTGTTTGGCACACTCTCCAGTTGCTGTTGTCCATCTGATGTTGGCCAAGAGGTGATGTTCACTCTATGCTCACGTCATTCTCCCCTGCCATCATGGAGCTTCTAGAGTCTGTAAGCCAAAATACCCCCCGCCCCTGCAAGCTGCTCTTGGTCAGGTGTTTTCTGCCAGTAATGTGAACCTGACTGCAATAGATACGTTTTCCAAATAATTTTCGATCATAGGTTTTTTTTTTCCTTTATTTATTTTATTTTTATTTTGTGAAGTAGGGTCTCAATCTAGCCTACGCTGACCTAGAACTCACTCTAGTCCCAGGCTGGCCTTGAACTCATGGCAATATTCCTACCTCTGCCTCCTGAGTGCTGGGCCTATTTTATTTGTTGTTTTTTGTTTGTTTGTTTTGTTTTTATTTTTTTAATTTTTATTTATTTATTTATTTATTTTGGTTTTTTGAGGTAGGGTTGCACTCTAGCTCAGGCTGACCTGGAATTCTCTGTGTAGTCTCAGGGTGGCCTCGAACTCATGATGATCCTCCTACCTCTGCCTCCCAAGTGCTGTGATTAAAGGCATGCACCACCATGCCCGGCTCTTATTTTTTGTTTTTTCAAGACAGGGTCTCACTCTAGTCCAGGTTAAACTGGAATTCACTCTGTAATTCCAGGCTGGCCTCTCAGAGCTCTTTCTACCTCTGCCTCCTGGGGATTAAATGTGTGAGCCACCACCCCTGGCTCTTGTTTTTTGTTTGTCTTGTTTTGTTTTGAAGTAGGGTCTCACTCTAGCCCAGGCTGACCTGGAATTCACTCTATAGTCTCAGAGTGGCCTCAACATAGTGATCCTCCTATCTCAGCCTCCAAGTGCTGCAATTAAAGGCATGTGCCACCAAGCCAGGCTGATTTTTAATGTCTCAGACCATTGTGGTCAGAAGCTGTTCTCTAACACAGCCTACATTTAGTGCTTATAAACTGTGACTCTTGGGAGGCAGAGGTAGGAGGATTGCCATGAGTTCTAGGCCACCCTGAGACTCCATAGTGAATTCCAGGTCAGCCTGGGCTAGAGTGAGACCCTACCTCAGAAAAAAAAAAAAAAAAAAAACTGTGACTCTATGACCTTCAGTGTATAGCATCTGCTCTGAAGTCCTTCAACTGACCCCACTATCTTAGAGCAGCTCACTACTGACAGCTCAGGGCAACCATGAGTGAGTAGTGTAGAGCCTACAGGCAAGTCAGTCTGAGAGAAAAGAAAGCAGTTCCTTTCCCAGGACCTACCCCAGCCAGAGAAAGTCACCAGACCTGTTTGGTGAAGAGAAACCAGGTCACCTCCAAAGCTGAGGGGAGTCACCTGCCCTAACCTACAGTCTCTCTGTGGGTTTGGAACCTTGAAACCCAACACAGCACCAGGAAAGGAGGGGAGATAACAGGGGACCCAGAAAGCTTCCCAGTGAACCTGAAGCTTGCCCTGTATGATTAGGAGCTGAGTCGCCTGGATGTGACCCAACTTGAACTCTGGAGAACCTGATGAGACTGGACTATTCCTCCGACTTCCCTTGACACCGCCCTTCCTTAGGTGGTCCAGTGAGTGCCTAGGTCAGCTTTATGGTAAAACTGCTTCTCAGTGTCGGCTCTGCTGATTATCCTGCTTTGGGCACAGTAATGTGGATAAATCCCAGGCTGGAAGGAAGGCTTAACTAACCAGTAACAGGTTTGCTTTTGGTTGGCTGCTTTTTTTCTTTTTTCTTTTCCTTCAGTGCTGGGGACCTAATCTAGGTCTGTAGACCCACCATTGTGCCACACTACCAGTCTCCTGGATTAAATTAGTTGTTGAACATGCACCATAAGCTACTTTGCTATGTGCATATCTTAAACTTTTCACAGCCTCTCAAAGAGGAAAGTACTATAACTATCCCCCCACTCCCCCCAGGTAGGGTCTCACTCTAGACAAGGCTGACCTGGCTGGCATTCATTCTGTAGTCCCAGGCTGCGCTCCAACTCACAGTGATCCTCGTACCTCTGCCACCCGAGTGCTGGGATTAAAGGCCTGGCAGAAAGGTCCTTTTAAAATCCCTCCTTCCCAGCCCAGCGTGGTGGCACACGCCTTTAATCCTAGCAGTTGGCGGCTGAGATAGGAGGATCACTGTGAGTTTGAGGGCGCCCTGAGACTACATAGTGAATTCCAGGTCAGCCTGAGCTAGAATGAGACCCTACCTCGAAAAACAAAAACAACGCAAAAATAAATAAATAAATCCCTCATTCCTAACCCATGACAAAGGAAGACCCAAAGGACAAGGCGGCTTGGGAATTAAATCCAAGCAGTTTAACTCCAGAGCCCCTAACTTTCACTCTCGCTTACTCTTAGGATACAGAAGAGAAACTGAGTCGGGGGTGGCGGGGACGGTACAACAGCTTTTCCAGGTTGCCAAGCCAGTCAGAGGCACAACCCGTTTCCAGGCGCCTTATTCAGAGCTGCTTCCGATGCAAGGTAGGGGCGTCTTGGTGGCCTTTTCCCAGCTGACCCTGCCGCCCGCCTGGCCCAGATACGGCCAGGTGAGCCGATGACTCAAAGGGCGGAGACTAAATTTTGCGCACGGCCCCGCCCGGTCCCGCTGCCCGGAGGGAGCCGAACTCCCGGGTCGGGCGGGTGGTAACTTGTCCCAGTGAAACCCGGAGAGCAGCGCCGCCCGTCCGCGCTCCGCGGGTGGCGCACCAGCCGCGGTCGGTCATCGGCTCGTGACGTCAGCCGGGGAGGGCGGGACGCCCCTGAGCGCGCTGCGCCGCTCGCTTCCTCATTGGTCGACGGCGTTCGACTCTCTCCTGTGATTGGGCAGTAGCGACCTGGGCCCCACCTCCAGCGCACGATTGTAAGGCGGGACAGTGCAGCTGCCCCCGGTCCCTGCGTGTCGCTGCCTGCTGGGAGCGGGGGCTGTGGCCTAAGGGGTGCTAAAGGGTGTCCCCTCGGCTCTTCCCACCCAGGTTGCGCTGGCTGCTAGTCAGCGCGTTTCCCTTGGCCCTCCCCTGCAAACGCTGGGGGCCAAGGGGTGCATTTCCATCTTAGGTCGGGGCTTTTACCGGTGGTGCCGTACCCCTGCCTCAGAACATGCACCCGTGGGCTCCGATCCGAGTACTTAAGTCGAAGTGCTTCCCGACAGCGCTGTCCCAGACCTCACAGGCTTCCTGTCCCGCAGATCTGAGCTTTTCAGCCTCCCTGCCCACTGCCCCCCATTCAGCCGCTCCTTAGAGGAGTCACAACGTGGTCCTTGCCTAACCTGACTCTAATCAGAGCAGCTTGCCACCCCCAACCCACGGAGAGAGATGGTCCCAGGCCTTTCACCTTAAGTCACCAGTCAGTCCCAAAGGTCTCACCTGCCCTCACGGAGCCAGCCCCAGGGGAGGTGAGGGCCCTAGTTCAAGAGTCAGGGTCTCCAAATCCCACTTGCCAGCCCATGGACAATAAAAACCGGAGAAGACAGGAGTGTCACAGGGCAACTTTATTGAGAGGAACCATGGTCACACCCAGCAGACATCCATTCCCTCTCATATTCTCTCTCTCTCTCTCTCTCTCTCTCTCTCTCACACACACACACACACACACACACACAAGCAAGAGGGAGGCACAAGGGAAGATGTGGCCAGGTTCAGGGCTGGGGTGGGAAGGAAAGGGGCGCAGAGAGCAGGGGTGGGCAAGGTTAGGAACACCCACCCAACAACTGCTTGAAAGTGGGATCCCGGGGCCCTGGTGGCCTCAGCTTGGCTGTACCCTTTCCAAGAAGGCTTTCTGAGCTGGGGCAGAGCATTCAGGAAGGGTGTGGGAAGGGCTGGGTCCCACCCCATTCTAGTCCTCTCTGTAGGCTTGGGGACTGGAGGGCCGGGCAGGGCAGGGCAGGGCAGATAGGCAGCATGCCGGCTCAGCTCTGGGGCTCCTCCGGAGCCTCGACACCCTCTTCCCCAGCATTGTCGGCTGTCCACAGCGTCAGGTTGTCTCGCAGCAGCTGCATGATGAGGGTGCTGTCCTTGTAGGAGTCCTCGCTGAGGGTGTGTAGATCAGCCATGGCTTCGTCGAAGGTGGTCTTGGCCAGCGAGATGGCCTCCTCGGGGCTGTTGGCTATTTCATAGTGGAAGACAGAAAAGTTCAGGGCCAGGCCCAGGCGGATGGGGTTGGTGGGTGGCATCTCCTTCTTGCTGATGTCCATGGCCTCCTGGTAGGCTGACCGGGCCGAGTCGATGATGCGCTTCTTGTCGTCCCCAGTGGCCACCTCGGCCAGGTAGCGATAGTAGTCACCCTTCATCTTCAGGTAGAAGACCCTGCTTTCGGCCTCTCCAGCCTCCTTGATGAGGTGGGAGTCCAGCAGACCCAGCACGGTGTCGCATACACCCCGCAGCTCCGTCTCCACCTTCTCCCGGTACTCTTTCACCTCGGGGCCCTTTTCTTCAGAGCCCTCCTCGTTACTCTTCTGCTCGATGCTGGACAGGACCCTCCAGGCCGCCCTCTGGCCGCCTACCACGTTCTTGTAGGCCACGGAGAGCAGGTTCCGCTCCTCGCAGGAGAGCTCTTCGCCCCTTTCCACGGCGCCCTTCATGAAGGCTGCCATGTCTTCATAGCGTTCGGCCTGTTCTGCCAACTTGGCCTTCTGGATCAGACTGGCTCTCTCCATGGCTCTGGGGACAGACAGGCGGGCGAACTGGCTCCCTCAGGACCAATGCAGGATTCTGTGTCTCTTCGCCTCTCAACCTGCCTTTTGGCTGGGTGGCAAGGCCCGGAGAACCAAGGGGAGGGGTAGGGGCGGGACTGGAGCCCAAGACCTGCCTCCTTTTCCCCACACCCTTTCCGGCTCTTCCTTAAAGGTAAAAGGCTGGGATGTGGGGGAGTGAGTCATCAGGACAGTCAGCAGGAGAAACCTTGGGTGTGGGACCCACCTGCCCAGGCACTTTTAGGGCTCTACGCTGCCCTCTACTGTTCAGGTTCGGGGTTGCATTGTGGGAGATACACACATTTTAAGAACCTGCCAGGGATTCTCAAATCACATCCTCCTCCACAGTGTCCTTCCAGGGGTAAGGATGGCTTCAGACCCCTGGCTACTTTAGCCTATGCAGAGCTGGGTACAGGAAGATAGAGTTCTCAAACCTGCCACGTCTGTCTGTCTCCCTGCTTGGTTCAGGTGAGATAACTCATGTGTAGGAAGGGCTGGACAGTTTCCCAAACACTTTCACATCCATGACCTGACGTAATCCCCATGATGGCTCTGTGAGCTGCAGAGGGCTGTAGAGGTGGAACAGCATGTCTCAGAGAGGGAGTTAGTTAGACTGCTCCAGGGCACACAGCTAACAGCTCTCTAAAACTCTTCGCTCTGCACTCTATTTCCTTTGGCTTTTCTCCCTAACCTGGGAGCTGGAGCCTAGATCTGGTGGGAGCCAAACTGATTCCTGAGTCTGCCTGAAGATAGTTCTATCCCTTGGTCCTCATTCTCCTTCAAAGTCCCCTCTGAGCTACCAAGGATGTGCAGGTGGCAACTTTCAAGGTGCCACTTAATGAAATGTTTAACAAGCGGCCACTGACGCTCCAGCCCAGCCTTGGTAATTAGTCACCCAATAGGTTTGTTGGACACCTTTCCCATTACAGCACAATTTTCCCTTTCAAGTTGGTGGCCTGTTGCCACTTGTCTGAAGACTGACTCCCTGGTTCTCCACAGCAGGTCAGCGGCCCCCCCTCCAAGTGGCCTGCCATCTTGTATCAGCAGGGCTGACAGAGGGCGCCCCCGCCCCCTTGACTGTCCCACTTTCCTGCCTGACTCACACTGTCCTCTGTCAGAGGCTGGGAAGCAGGCCACCTGGGTGCTCAATCCAGTTTGGTCCCCGGGGGTGGGGGGGGGGACGCTAGCAATCTGTGGAGGAAGATGGGGCTGAAGGAAAGGAGCCAGCCAGGACATATACCACTTTGTCTTATGGAGTAGCAATTTCAGCTGACTGAGGTCTCCCCTACCTCCCCCAGACCTATCTCCCAGAAATTTCCCTCTCTCTTCTGTTTGACCATGGGCCTACCTCTGGCAGAGGCCTCTTTTGTTGCCAGCCCTGCCTGCTGGAGCCCCTATCTTCAGGTTTCACCAAGGGTATCACCTATGCGTGTTGGCACCGAGCTCCTGACAGTGGGTTCCAGGTTATCTGTCCTGTCCTCACCAAAGCTCAAATGGGGCTCAGAGGTGACGCACCCTCTCTGGGACCCAGCCAGTCTCATCCTTGAGTCAGGACCATTTCACACCCTGCCTGTGTCTCCCATGATTGCTTTGAGTACCTCAGCTTCCTCCTTGTCCTCCTGAAAGCACACTCAAGCCAGAACTCTGAGGCTAAAGATGGCATCTGCATATGCCACAGAGAAAAATAAGGACGTGTCTGGGCTAATGTTCTGGTGTTTTCCCAGGAAGCAGAAGGGATTTGAGGTCTGAATTCCTGAAGGCTTTGCTTCAATCAGATCTTATTTATTTATTTATTTATTTGACAGCGACAGAGAGAAGGAGGCAGAGAGAGAGAGAGAGCATGGGCGCGCCAGAGCTTCCAGCCTCTGTAAACGAACTCCAGATGTGTGTGCCCCCTTGTGCATCTGGCTAATGTGGGTCCTGGGGAATTGAGCCTCGAACCGGGGTCCTTAGGCTTCACAGGCAAGCGCTTAACCGCTAAGCCATCTCTCCAGCCCTTCAATCAGATCTTTGACAGACACAGAGAAGGATGGAAATGAACTACACTAATATACCAATTTAGGACCAGGCATGGCAGCAACTGCCTGAAGTCCCAGTTCCCAAAAGGTTGAGACAGGAGGATCTCCAGTTGTAGGCCAGCTTGACTACATAAGGAGACCCTATCTCAAAAACAAAAAATCTGCCGGGTGTGGTGGTGCACGCCTTTAATCCCAACACTCAGGAGGCAGAGGTAGAAGGATCACTTTGAGTTTGAGGCCACCCTGAGACTACATAGTAAATTCCAGGTCAGCCTAGGCTAGAATGTGACCCTGCCTCAAAAAAAGCAAAACAGAGGCTGGAGAGATAGTTAAGGTGCTTGTCTGCAATGCTTAATGACCTAGGTTAGATTCCCAGGTACCCACATAAAGCCAGATGCACAAAGTGGTACATGCATCTAGAGTATGTGGCCAAAGTCTCTGGCATGCCCATTCTCTCTCTCTTTCTTCTCTCTCTCTTGTTACAAATAAATAAAATATTTTTTAGAGCTGGGCATGGCAGCGCACGCCTTTAATCCCAGCACTCGGGAGGCAGAGGTAGGAGGATTGCTGTGAGTTCGAGGCCACCCTGAGAAGACAGAGTGAATTTCAGGTCAGCCTTGGCTAGAGTGAGATTCTACCTCGAAAAACCAAAAAAAAAAAAAAAAAAAAAAAGAATTTTTTTTTTAAAAAAGATTTCAGGGCTGAAGAGATGGTTTAGTGATTAAAGCATTTGCCTGCTAAGTCTAAGGACCCAAGATGGGGGTTTTTTGTTTGTTTGTTTTTTCAAGGTAGGGTCTCACTCTAGCCCAGGCTGACCTGGAATGCACTATGTAGTCTCAGGGTGGCCTGGAACTCATGCCTCTGCCTCCTGAATGCTGGGATTAAAGGCATGCACCACCATGTCCGGCAAAATTAAGAGCTCCCTCCCCCACCCCCACCACCCCGAGGAAGGGTCTCACTCTAGTTCAGGCTGACCTGGAATTCACTCTGTAGACTTAGGGTGGCCTTGAACTCACAGTGATCATCCTATCTCTGCCTCCCTAGTGCTGGGATTAAAGGCATGCACCAACACGCCTGGCTTTTTTTTTTTTTTTTTTTAGATTTATTTTTATTTATTAGAGACAAAGAGAAAGGGAGAGAGAGACAGAGAGAGAGTGTGAGAATCGGCGCACCAGGGCCTCCAGCCACTGCAAACGAACTCCAGACGTGTGCGCCCCCTTGTGCATCTGGCTAACGTGGGTCCTCAAATAAATAAACAAACACATTAAAAAGAAGAAGAAGAAGAAACTGGGGCTGAAGGGGTGGCTTAATGGTTAAGCCTAAAGACCCAGGTTCAATTCTCCATGTCCCACGTAAGCCAGATGCACATCGTGTGGCGCATGTGTCTGGAGTTCGTTTGCAGTGGCTGGAGGCCCTGGTGCGCCCATTCTCACACTCTCAATCCCTTTCTGTCTGTCTCTAATAAATAAATAAAAATAAATCTAAAAATAACAAAAAGCCGGGCGTGTTGGCACGCGCCTTTAATCCCAGCACTAGGGAGGCAGAGGTAGGAGGATCGCAGTGAGTTCAAGGCCACTCTGAAACTACAGAGTAAATTCCAGGTCAGCCTGAGCTAGAGTGAAACCCTACCCCGAAAAACAAAACAAAAATAAATAAATGAATGCCAGGTGTGGTGCTGCACACCTTTAATCCCAGCACTTGGGAGGCAAAGGTAGGAGGATCGTCATGAGTTTGAGGCCACCCTGAGACTACATAGTGAATTCCAGGTCAGCCTGGGCTAAAGTGAAACCCTACCTCGAAAAACCAAAATAATTAAAAATAAAAAAGTACTAACTTATAGAGTATATCTGCCCCCTTCCTTTTTTAAAATTTAAAAGTTTATTTATTTATTTATTTATTTGAGTCAGAGAGAGGGAGAGAGGAAGCGAGAGATTGGGTACGGCAGGGCCTCCAGCCATTGCATATGAACTCCAGATGCATGCACCCCCTTGTGCATTTGGCTTATGTGGGACCTGGAGAATTGAACCTGGGTCCTAAGGCTTTGCAGGCAAGAACCTTAACTGCTAAGCCATCTCTCCAATCTCTCCAGCCTCCGTTTTTTTTTTTTTTTTTTTTTTTTTTTTTTTTTTTTTTTTGAGGTAGGGTCTTCCTCTTGCCCTAGCCCAGGCTGATGTGGTATTCACTATGTAGTTTCATGGTGGCCTCAAACTCACAGTGATTCTCCTACCTCTGCCTCCTGAGTGCTGGGATTAAAGGTGTGTACCACCATGCCTACCTATTTTTTTAACTTTAAAAAATTATTATTATTATTATTATTATTATTATTGTTTGGATTTTCGAGGTAGGGTCTCACTCTAGCCCAGGCTGACCTAGAATTCAATATGTAGTCTCAGGGTGGCCTCGAACTCATGGCAATCCTCCTACCTCTGCCTCCTGAGTGCTGGGATTACAGGCACGTACCAGTACACTTGGCCCCTCTTTTCTTTTTTGCAGAACTGCGTTCCTGGAAGTGAGGTTGAGTGGCAAACCAGCCTTAATAGAGGGGTACAACCGACTGCCCAGTCCCACTGGGTATCCACAGAGGAGAAGAGGGCACTCTGCCCATCTTCCTTCTCCAGACAGATGAATGGTCAGATGCACTCAGCACGGACTCCTCCCTCTCCATCTAGAATATACTCCTGTTGTCAGCAGGCCCTGAGCCCTCAAGGCCCTTTCTCTGCACTAGTCATCCACCCTGGGCTTTCCCAGATCCTAGGAGAGATCTAGAGATTCCCCAGACACTGTGAACCCAGGCATTTAAGAACTTTTTTTTAAAAACCTTAAAAAAAATTTTGTTCATTTTTTATTTATTTATTTGAGAGTGACAGAGAGAGATAGAGGGGGAGAGAGAGAATGGGTGCGCCAGGGTGTCCAGCCACTACATATGAACTCCAGACGTGTGCGCCCCCTTGTGCATTTGGCTAACGTGGGTCCTGGGGAATCTAGCCTTGAACCGGGGTTGTTAGGTTTCACAGGCAAGCGCTCAACTGCTAAGCCATCTCTCCAGCCCTTAACCTTATTTTTATTTATGAGAGAGAGAATGAATGAGGGGGAGAGAGAGAGAAAGAGGGAGACACAGAGAATGGGTGCACCAGGGCCTCCAGCCACCACAAATGAACTCCAGATGCATGTGGCCCCTTGTGCATCTGGCTTACGTGGGTCCTAGGGAGTCGAATGGGGATCCTTTGGCTTTGCTGGCAAATGCCTTAACCATCAAGCCATCTCTCCAGGCCCATTTAAGAACTTTTAAATCCAAGAAGGGCACCTTCTCCTCCTGCCTCTTAAGCCAAGAGCCTGGTAGGGGTTTACAACAAGGTCCCAGGCCCTCTGCACACCCTTCATTCCTCCTCTTTCACCAAAGCCAGGCTGCCTGACATGGCCCGCTCTGGCCTGTAGATCCTGACTCAGTTACTGTCTCAGTTGCCTCCCTTTGCCTCAAGGCCTTCACTTCCCAAGTCCAGAAGCCCGGGCATGCAGGAGGCAGCAGGCCCTGGCAGAGCACAGTGCTCTACATCAGCTGCCTGAGTCAGCAGGACAGGGGCTGGGGGTGCAGTCAAGGGGGCTCTCCTCATCCTGCTTGCCACCTCCCCACCTTTCTGGAACCTCTGACTGTAACAGGAGGGAGTTGGCTAGATTCTAGAAAGAATCTACCACACCTGGCAAAACCTTCTTTTCTAGGAGTTTCCGGTCTTTGAAATGATCTAATTCAACAGGCGACCAGAGAAGGTTCCTGCCTGCTGTGAATAAGAGCCAGTAATGTAGCTGAGAGCTCTCTCTAATAGTTGCCTTTGGGGAGGAATATTGGACTATTTTTAGGTGATTCAATTGTTTTTCTTTTTCTCCTCAGGCACTGCTGTGTGGAGTACCCCAGTGCAGGAGATGGTTTGGAATTTGTGGAAAGAGAGTGGAATGAGGTCAGAGTGTAGGACTGCATTCCTGTTTGGTTCTAAGAGGTCTTGGGCAGGTCCCTTCCTGCCCCTGGGCTTCAGTCTCCCCAACAGTACCAGGAGGCTGGCAGATGCCCCCCACTCATGACCTTCTCCAAGTTTAGGGCTTCTCTAAAACCCTACCTTCCCCTGCTCTAACTCATTCCTGGGTTAATGCTCGTCTGCCAGCTGGGCGACCTTTCCCGGGGCCCAGTTTCTTCATCTTCATTTAAGGGAGCAAATGGCACAGCGCTTGGCAAGCTCTGATAAACAGAAGCAGCAGTTAGGTTTCAGCTCTTTTTTCTTTTTTTTGGTTTTTCGAGGAAGGGTCTCACTCTAGCCCAGGCTGACCTGGAATTCACTATGTAGTCTCAGTGTGGCCTTGAACTCTAACTCTGCCTCCCCAGAGCTGGGATTAAAGGCGTGCGCTACCACGCCTGCCTTAGGTTTCAGCTCTTTACAGTAGAGTACAGTGTGTGGTGGCAGAAGGGGGAGACTGCTACCCTGGGATGGGTTCCATATGCATGAAGGTGATCCGGCTTAGAGCTTAACCTTCTTCTGCCTTGGTCTAGGAAGGTCTTTGAGAGTTCAGAGGTTAGCTAAGGTTTGAAGGGCTCTGGGACAGCCAAGGGATTCTGGAAGGCCACAGCCACGACTGCTGGCCTCTTTCCCCATGTCCCTCTTGGTTTCACTGGATCTTCAGGGCAGCAAGTCCCAGCTAGATGGCAGGTGGAGTTAAGGGTGAGCAAATGCTGGCCTGCATTCCCACTCACAGTCCCCAAAGTAAAATGGCACGGACACTATGGCAAGAAGATGGGACCTTTATTCGGTTACAAAAGGTACAAGACAGCAGACAAGGACCCCCAGCGCTGGGATCAGCTGATTTTCCCAGGCCTGGCCGGTTGGTTTCCTTGTGGTTCCTTAGAATATGGGGCCGCACAGCCCTTGGTGCCTGGGGCCAAGGATACAGGCTCCCTCCTCGAAGACTACCTACTGGGGGGAAGGGGGTGAGGCGTGGGAACAGTGTCAAGCCCATTGTGCTTAGAACAGTCACCAAACTTGTTCAACAGCGTCATCAACACCCCAGACGGCTTCTGAAGAAACCTGCTCAGCTTGACTATGGCTCTGCCTGATTGGTGGGTGGGTGGGGGGGGAGCTGTGTGGCAAGATTCCTGAAGAGTCTTGACACCTCACCAATCTGAGGAAGGGGCAGCAGGGGAGGGCGAGGTTCAGCATCTCGTGACAGTATTGTGCTGAGATGGCATTATGGCTTTCTGCACTCTGGCCAGGGGGGAGCGGGAATGGGGACTAAGAGGCCAGCCCCTGTCCCCCGTGGGGGCTCTAGAGAGCACACAGATGGGGCAGGCTGGGGGGCAGACCCTGGAGGCACAGATGGTGGCAGGCTGGGCCACAGGTTACTACGCAGGTGAAGGTGCCGGGTGCCTGGCTCCCCCCAGGCCAGTCCTGGAGAGGCATAGAGCTGTGGTCCTCAGGAGGTCCTTCAGCCCCTGCACACACTGCAGATCCCGGCAGGACGGCAAAGAAGGAGAAGAGAAAGGGTTAGCAGGATGAATGGGAGGAGAGAGGTGGCTTGTAGGGGCCCACGCTGGCTGGTGACAGGGGCTGCTGCCACAACACCTGCCTGTGCCCTAGAGAAGGGCAGGGGCTCAGGCAGCAGGCAACCCAGCAGGAGAGAAGACAGGCAGGTGAGAGAAAGCTCAGCAGGGACAGGAAGCAGAGTGTTAGCGCCTGAGGGCCCTGCACACCACCAGCACGCCCCGGCACCTCCGAGCCTGAGCACCACCCTCCCCGGCCTCACCCTCTTCCCTGCTCTTCCAGAAGGAAGCTGCTCTGAGGGAAACTGCTTCCTCAGTCCAGACAAGGGCAGGACTAAGTCTTCTGCTTAAAGTCAACCCTGGTGACCTGCCACCGGCAGCACACACACACCACACACCAGACGGATGGATGGGCTCCATGGGGTTGGTGAGGCATGCGATGATGATGAGATGGTGTGTGAGGGGACTGGGCAGTGCTGGCCGACAGGCAAGATACAGTCTTACCAGCTAACCCTCTGCAAAGAGGCCTGTTAGCTCCCCTCAGGCTGTGCAGGAGATGGCAAAGTCCTGACAGGTGTCCTCCTGGGGGAGATACCAGAGACGTGGGCCCAAGTTATGAACTGCTCTTTGGCTGCCCGGGTGGGGACACTCATACTAGAGTCTATTGCCTTAAGCATTTTCTTAGCTGAGTAGTCACTAGGGCTCAGGGTGGAATGTTAGCAGGGGAGAACCACTCCGGAGACTCCAAGCCCTGGAGAAAGAGGAGACAGGTGACCCTGTGTAGTCAGCCTCCAGTCGACCAAGCTTCAGCCAGGTGAGGGGACAGGAGCCAGGTCAGTGAGCTGCCTGCCTTCTCTGTCTCTCAGGAAGGACCCAAATCTGTCTGAATGAGCCCATGAATGTGACTGGAGCTGGGGCCTCAGCAGAGCAAAAGCAAACAAAAACCAAACCAAAGCAAATCGGCTCTTAAAGAGTTTTATTCCAAGCAGAACAAAGAATACTGGCTTAAATAACAGACAGGCAGGTGGGAGAGCCCCTCTCCAGCCAGCTTCTTCCCTCCCTCGAAGGGCCACCACCGCAGGATGGCCCGGGGCTCTCAGGGACGAAGCTGTTTCTCCCAGGAGAGACCCTCTGTGACCACCTCTTCCAAGCCCTGTCTGTGACCCACTGGCCTCTGGAGTGAGAAAGGGCAAGTTCTAGTGACTTCCTATGTCATTTTCCGGATGGGCTTCAGCCCATCCACAGGGCCAGAGGGGCAATGCTCTATCTAGTCTGGTAAGAAAGTACAGCTCCTAGCAGCGCGAGGCCATGCTCTGAGCTTCCGGCCTGCGTGCACTCACCTGCTGACCTACCCAGCTCCTTCACTCCTTCTCCTCACTTGACACAAACACCTTGTCCTCTAGTCCCTGGCACTGGGGCCACTCAGAGCAGAGCGTGAGGAGGAGGTGTGGCTTGTAGGACGGCAGGCGCTCCCCAAAGCCATCACCCCACCCACCCCACCCAACCTCAGCTTGTCTGGGCAGGTGTCAGCTGGGTGACACAGTCCCAAGCCCCTGGTTGTCTGAGGTCCATGAAGGAAGAGTTAAAGAATGAGGGCTGAGCCCCAGCAGAGCCCTAGGGGTCTTGTGTTCAATGCACATGCTCCCTGTCCTATAGCTCCGGCTGCTTTTGAACCCAAGGGAGAAGTGGGCAGCCTAGGGGGTACGGGGCCAACCACATTTACACAAGGGCACACATAAACACACACACATGTGTGCGCACACACACTCACATACTCATTCACAGCTAGAAGGTCTCTTACAACAATAAACTTATCAAAATCAATTAACCCTCTGGTAGCCTTTACTTGGCACTGCACAGGTAGCAATGTGGCTGACATTTTTTTTTTCGTGTAAAAAAGGCTATGTAGAAAAGAGGTCTATAAAATTGTGCAAAATACCCAGCATTAATAAACCCGTTTCAAGTATTGCCAGCATGAGGATAACCTGCCCACCCCTAGCCCTGACTTGGTGAAGAGATGGGGGGAGGGCTGGCAGAGATCCCTTAGCCTCCATGGGGAGGGCGAGGTCCCTCCCTTCCTACTGCTCAGTCCTGCTGCTCAGGACTATAGGAGCTGAGGTTCTGGGGGTCTGAATGGCTGGTTTGGTTTCCTGATACAGGTTGCCCCATCTCCTACCCCAGCTCACTCCACTGGCACCTCAGTTCTGTACTATTGGCCAAATCCATACAACCCCCCACCCAAACCCACCAAAAAGCCCACTCTAACAATGATCATCACAAAGGGAATGCAGGAGGAGCCCCTAAACCAGAGCGGCCTACGGAGCTGTCCTCTCCACCGCCTGTGATCCAAGCTGGCTGCTCAGTGGTTTCCTGAGGTCCCGGGCTCAGCAGAGGCCTCCCATTCAGTTCACACCCTCACTCACGCAGGGTTTGCCTAGGCACAGGCAGAGACTTGACACGGTCCCCTTGGTGGCCTCCAGATACTGTGGCTCTCCTTCACTCCTGCCACGGATCACCTGGGGGACCTAGGGCCCAAGGCTGTGGAACCTGGGTTTAGGGAGCAGAGGGTACAGCCATGGAGCAATTCAGAGAAAGCCACGCAGGGTGGGAAATAAATACGAAAAGACTTGAGTCTTTGGCAGCTCTGCTTCCCTTGGATGGCATGGGGAGGGTCCCGGCAAGGTGTGAAAGGTGGCAGGTGGGTACGAAGGAGTGGACAGGCCAGCAGGTGGCAGATGCTGAGCCACGTTCAGGGATGGCCTCCTACCATGGTGGTGTCCGGCTTGGCTCCACAGGCTGGCTCATCGCTTCTGACAGGCGAGGGCAATACGGTGTCAGACTGCACAAATCCCCTCCGGTCAATCAGGCTTCCAAAACACAAGCAGAGGCCACGTGAGGGCTGTGCCTAATGCTAGGTGACGTAGTCCGTGTACTGGCCAGCGGAGACCCAGTTCTAGAAAAGCTGAGAAATGCAGCTGCTCTCTATTTAGGGGATCAAGGCTTTCTTGGAAGGCCCCTCTGCTTTCTGGGCATCTGTCTTTGGCCATATAATCTATTCATTGGTTTGGTTTTATTTATTTTTTGTTTTTTTCGAGGTAGGGTCTCACTCTATCCCAGGCTGATCTGGAATTCACTCTGTAGTCTCATGGTGATCCTCCTATCTCTGCCTCCTGAGTGCTGGGTGTTTTTATTTTTATTTATTTATATTTGTAGCCAAGGATGACACCTTTTTTTTTTTTTTGAGGTAGGGTCTCACTCTAACCCAGGCTGACCTGGAATTCACTCTGTATTCTCAGGGTGGCTTTGAACTCACGGTGATCCTCCTACCTCTGCCTCCCAAGTGCTGGGATTAAAGGCGTGCGCCACCACGCCCGGCAGGATGCCCCTTAACTCCTGATTCTCCTACTTCCACCTCCCAAATGTTTATTCACTGTTAATTCCAAATGACCCAGATGTTTGTCTGCCAAGAAGGTAGGTTGCAGGGTGGGGAGAAGCAAGGGAAAGCCGGCATTTGGCGACAGAAAGCGACCTAATGTCCGGTGACCCCCAGGCTAACCGCCACCACTAAGTGAGGAGGCCGCGTCCTGGCAGTGCCCAAAGCACTTTAAGTCCCGTTCTGGAGCTCTGCTGCCCTCTGCTGTCAGTAGGGACAGGGAGCTTCCCAGCAGGACTAAGCCCCCAGGACTCCCATGAACCAGGAGAGGGCCACCCCACAGTGTGCAGCCATCAGCAGCAGGAAGGGCGAGTCACACAACATTCGTGGTATCCCTGAGAAGCAGATCTTGAGCTTGAAGCAATCTTCTTGTCTCAGTATCCCTCCCAAGTGCTGGGATTGCAGGCGTGCGTCACCATGTCCTGTTGTACTTTTTTTTTTTTTTTTCCTATGAGTACATGGGTCTAAAAATGACAACTTAGCTAGACGTGGTGGCACATGCCTTTAATCCCAGCACTCAGGAGGCAGAGTTAGGAGGATCGCCATTGAGTTCGAGGCTACCCTGAGATTACACAGTGAATTCCAGGCCAGCCTGAGCTAGAGTGAGGCCCTACCTTGAAAAAAAAAAAAAAACAAAAAAAAAAAACAAAAGAAAACCAACCTCCCTCAGAATTTCTGAGGGTATCCAGCAAGGGACTGTGGACAGAGGGCATCTGTGGTACGGGGAGAGTCCCAAAACCTACTTGAGGGGTACAGACTCACAGGGCCACCATCCACTGCAGCCTCTGACACGCCCTGGCTTACCTGGGAGGTAGTGGGCCACAGAGCACAGCACAGCAGTTGGTGATAATACTTTTATGGCTGTAGGGGTTGACAGAGGCCTCCCCGCCCCTCTTGCTGGACCACGAGCCTTTGATCTGCAAGAGGAAAGCTCTGGGTCAGCTAATTCCCCTCTCTCCTTTTTACCCCTTTTGCGACCCCGTCCCAGTGCTGGGGATTGAATCCAGGACCCTGTGCATGCTAAACACGCTTTACGACTGAACTCCACCTCCTCCTGCATGGAAGGCCATCACTCTAGCACTAAGCTACACCCCAGCCCAGCTGCCTCGTGTTGCTTCACTCTTCTAGGAAGGTGACCTAGAGGCCACGGAAAGCAAGCTAATTCTGAAACCCATTCTGGGTAGACTACTGGAGGGGACATGTCTTCAACACAGGCCATTCAATGAAGCTGTGAGGGACTGCTGGATGTAGGGGAGCATGTGGCAGATGCAGCTTAGGAGCCCCAACTAAGACAGAAGACAAAATCACAGAGAAATCTCCAGAGACAGTCTGTGAGCAATCCCTCCTCTTGCTGACCACCTAAGGAGAAGGGCAGCATTGAGGTCAGGGGCTGTGTCACCCTGACCCTGCCATGTACTTAGCTACATGACCCTGAACAGACAGACGATCACTTCTTGGAGTCTGTCCTCATTAAAAACAGAGGCAGCAGGTGGTAGGGCTGATGGCCATCGCTAGCTCTGTCAAGTCTGCTGTTGAGGGGCTCAGTGGAAAAGAACCTCCTGACTAACCTACAGCTTGCTCCACTTACTAGTCTAGAACACTTCTCTGTTGCTTCAGCTCTGGTAAGATCCTGCCCCCAGAAAACCACTCTGGGAGATACTGCTGATGTCACTTCTGCTCAGACCAACCACCAGCACTGTGATGTATGTTCAGGTTTGTTTCCCCAAACGAGAGAATAAACTGATGGAGTGTCTTTTCTTTCTTTTTAAAAGTTTTATTTATTTATATGCAAGAAGAAAGAGCTAGGAGACAGACAGAGAGAATGGGCATGCCAGGGCCTCCAGCCACTATAAACCAACTCCAGATGCATGCGCCACTCTGGGCATCTGGCTTTATGTGGGTACTGGGGAATCTAACCCCGGTCATTAGGCTTTGCAGGCAAGCACATTAACTGCTGAGCCTTCTCTCCAGCCCTGCAGTGTATTTTCTTTTCCATGCTACCACTGAACTATATCACTGGCTCTCTTTTTACTGTTTTGTTTGTTTGTTTCTTGAGTTAGGGTCTCACTCTAGCCCAGGCCTCAAACACTTATAGATCAGACCCAAACTTTCTTTTTTAAAAAATATTTTATTTTAGCCAGGTGTGGTGGCACACACCTTTAATCCCAGCACTCAGGAGGCAGAGGTAGGAGGAGTGCCATGAGTTCAAGGCCACCCTGAGACTACATAGTAAATTACAGGTTAGCCTGAGCTACAGTGAGACCGTAACTCAAAAAAACAAACAAATTTATTTTTTAAATTTATTCATGGTGGGGGGAGGGAAGGAGAGAGAGAGAATATGGGTGTTCCAGAGGTTCTAGCCATTGCAAATGAACTCCAGAAGCATGTGCCACCATGTGCATCTGGCTTACATGGGTTCTGGGGAATTGAACCTGGGTCCTTAGGCTTCATAGGTAAGTGCCTTAATCACTAAGCCATCTCTCTAGCCCTTTTTACTTTACTTTACTTTTCTTTTTTCTTCCTTCCTTCCTTCCTTTCTTTTTTTTTTTTTTTTTTTTTTTTTGGTGTTTTGAGGTAGGGTCTCACTCTAGTCCAGGCTGACCTAGAATTCACTATGTAGTTTCAGGGTAGCCTCAAACTCAAGGTGATCCTCCTACCTCTGCCTCCCAATTGCTGGGATTAAAGACGTGCACCACCATGCTTGGCTCTCTTTTTTCTTTTTTCCAAGGTAGGGTCTTGCTCTAGCCCATGCTGACCTGAAATTCACTATGTAGTCTCAGGATGGCCTTGAACTCATGTGATCCTCCTACTTCTGCCTCCTGAGTGCAGGGATTAAAGGTGTGTACCACCACACTCAGCTTCTATTTGTTTTTGAGGTAGGATCTCACTCTAGACAAGGCTGACCTGGAACTCACTCTGTTGCCCAAGATGGCCTAGGGCTCGCAGCAATCCCCCTTCCTCCTACCTCAGCCTCCTGAGTGCTGACATTAAAGTCATGAGCCACTATGCCTGGCTGCATCCTCCTATCTCTGCCTCCAAAGTAGCTGGGATTATAGGCTTGTACCACTAGGCCTGATCAAACTCAACTTTCTTTCTCTTTCTCTCTATCTGTCAATATCGGTCTATACAGTGCAGGCAGGCTGACCCCAAACTAATGATCCTCCTGCCTCAGTGCCCTAAGTGCTGAGACTGCAGGAACACAGCACCATACCCAGCATGGAATTGCTTTTCTGTTGGACGGTGGGTCTGATCAGTATCATGCAGCAGGCATGGTGAATACACTCCTGTTTGTTTTTAGTAGTTTGGAAGATAAAGTGGGGAAGTTGGGACTGGTTCAGGACTGACACAGTGGGTGTTCAGACAATGCCACTTGGTGGTGGTCTGGAGGGAGCAAGGCAGGAAGGACCAGGAGAGCCACATGGCTCTGTCCCGGCTGTGATTCTCAATATAGACCCTTCTGCAGCCCCGTCACAGCTCTGCTACGTGCAGCATGGTAGAAGGAGAAAGCACGGCATGACTTCTGAGCACCAATCCCAGCTCTACCCTTGCGTGGCAGTGTGGCTTTAGGCCACATCTCTCAGCAGTCCAGTAGGGAATAAGGATCCCAGTTGTCCTGCCCCAAGCTTGGTGAAAGGCCCCAAAAAGACATTTAGTGGCCCCGCACTGGCCAGACCTGAGCATTCTGGTACAAGCACTGCTTCTACGGGGTTGTAAGAAAGCAACCAGGGAGCCTGCGCCGAGACACGAAGCCTCTCAGGGTCAGTCCATGAGCACCAGGAGGCCCAGCCCCCCGACTCCTCCACCCTGGACCCCCCGGCAGTCTGCCAAGACTGCGCTTAGCTGCCCCGGACTCCCTCGGCCCTGCCTCAGCCTTACTCACATCTTCGTTAGTGGTCAGGTTGGAGGCGACGAGGTAAGTGTGAAACCCTGAGAGGCCCAGGATGGACCAGATGGAGAAGAAGCAGATCACCAATTCCAGCACGGTGGGGCAGTCAAGGACACGCGTGGGGTGGAAGGGAGGAGCCCCGGGGCACTGTGCTCAACCTTTCTCCCCCACCCTTCTTTGGAACTATTTCCCAGAGAGGCAACACATTTTGGGACCTTCCTGTGGCAAAGTTATCACTTCTCAGCAGGTTCACTTTCTGGGCCCCTAGGACAGGGAAAGGAGCCCCCTCGAGAGCAAATAAACACCAGGGTGATGGGTGGCAGAGGGAAGTGAAGATTCCCAACACATAGCCTCGGGCATGACATGCTCCAGGGGGCTTGACACCTTAAAGGACACACCCTTCTAGGCTTCTGAAGACAGGGACAGTACCTCGTAAGAATTCTTGGTCATGATAACCCATTTAGGATTGTTTCTAGCCCTGGTGTGGATAGCAGCAACTGCAGACTGCATTCTAGAGGACAGACCATTCCTCTCTGGAGGCCCCGTCCCCATGAAGGGACCTCAGTTCCCACCTATATCAACCAGCTGTCTGGAAAAGGATATCTTGCTGGTGTCTCCTTCAGAGTGGAGAGGAAGTTGCTCCTCTGAGAGCCTAGGAAGGAAGGAAAGAGGAGGACACCAGTCAGGGAGTCGGTGACCACTGCCCTGTGCTAGGGCTGCTGACCTTCTGGCCAGCCCTCGTCCACCCCCTACTCTCCGCCAACTCACGCAGTGTCAGGTGGGTGACCACGCAGGCAAAGATGAAGGCCGTGAGGAAGGAGAGGGAGAGAATGAACGCGTAGAAGAAGCGGTAGTTTCGTCTCCCAACACAGTTGCCCACCCAGGGGCAGTGATGGTCAAACCGTTCTAGAATGGAGAGGAGGGACGAGATCATGTGGGTCTGCAACCTGCACAGGTGGCTAGAGGGTCCTCCCACCCACATCAGGGGTCCTTCTACCACTCACCCTCTCTGTACCAGCTGATTCCTGTCTGTCAGGACATACCCGACTTCTAGTCCTCAAACACCCGTGCCCATCCACTGCCTGACACATTCTTTGCCAACTCTTGTGTTCAACAGTAATTCTTCCTTCAGACCACATCTGCAAAGCCAGTCCCTTAAAAGGTCTCCTCTGGCCCCGAACTAGGTGAGGGTCTCCTGTCGTCTTTCTTGTTGCTCCTCTTTTGCACCACAGTTCCAACATACAACATAAGTGTGTTGACATGCTTACTCAAAATTACGGAACTGTCTAACTGCCGTCTGCACTGGAAGCTCCTTGAGAGGCGTGTGGTGGCTTCACAGCCTGCTGAATGAGTCCCCAAGGTCCAACACAGGGCCTGGTACAAAACCCCACAAAAAGTATTCGCTGCCTGACCTGCTACCCCAGCTACATGCGCAGAGCCATCAACCCCATCCCCTGCTTTAGTACTAAGGCCCGGGAAGGGCTGGGCTGCTAGGTAACTCACGGAAAGCTGGCACCAGAAGCCAAGAGAGAGGGTTGAGCTCATACCAACACTAAGTCCCTGGGGGCGGGGTCACACCCAGACTAGAGGAAAGTCCCTGTGGGAATGTGGGTCACAAGCCCGTTGCAGGCCTTACGTAGGTGGGGCAGACTCTCGGGGATGAATGATGCCCACTGAGTCACCCACTTCACTGCCCGCTGTCCCTGCTCAGGGTGTGCTGAGCTGGCACGATGAAGTCACTGCCCTGGGAACTATGCACTGTCACCATGGCTCAGCTCCTCTGGGTCCTCACAGTCTCCCTTACAACACTTTCCCAAGGGACCACCCTTCGTGGCCTCTGAGGAGCCAGGCGAGGGGATACACTGAGAACTGCAGTGTGGGTGGGGACCCAGCTTCCACCTCACCTCCTCCAGATTCTCGTCCCTCTCCAGCTCTCTGAGTTAGATCACTCCTTTTATGATATAACTGCTCTAGTCTCCTAGGACCACTGATCTTCTGAGGACCAGGTTGAAGACAGGAGGCAGGTTCAAGGTCTCCATCTGTCCCACATCTCGGAGCTAAGGAGATGGGGTATTCCAATCCTAGACTCACAGCCTCTCCCCAGTCACAGCAAAGGGTGAACCAGACGTCCAGTCCAGCTGTGATTTCAGACACTGGCCTCCTTGCCGCATGTGTAACCTCCTGACTCCAGGACTCAGTCTCTCGGGGAACCCTGCGGCCTCCCACTCACCCACACAGTTGTCGCAGACGCTGCAGTGCGAGGTCCGGGGTGGCCGGAACATCTTGCAGGTGAAGCAGTACTTTAGCCTTACCATCTGCCCGTTGATCATCACCTCCCGCGTCCGAGGGGGCGGCCGGTACGTGGAGCTGCCTGTGTTGTCTAAGAATGGGAAGAGAAAGGTGGAGGTGTCCAAAGCAGTCCATGACTCTGGAGAGCCTCTGCTGGCTGCCTGGGACGGAGGAGCTGCAGGGAAACTGTTCCCAGGAACAAGGAGAGGTGTGTTTGTCCTTGGCCTAATGCAGGGACAAATATTACAAGCTGTTACCAGGTCTAAGGCTTCCTGGCACTATGCTAAAACTTCACCCAGCTGCTGGCCTTCCTCAGCCCTGAGAAGGGCTGTCAGGGAGGAAGTCTCTGGGAAGATTAGTGAGGTTGTATGCATCCACTGAAGCCTAGATCTAGTTGCTAATGTACGGAAGGTTCAAGGGGTAGCTGACCAAGATAAGCACCCTGGGGAACAATCAGATGATGCTATGGGACATTAGCTGGGTGTGGTGGCACACACCTTTAATCCCAGATTAAGATTGCCTCAAATTCAAGGCCACCCTAAGACTTAGTGAATTACAGGTCAGCCAGTACTACAGCAAGACCCTACCTTGAAAAACAAAACAAAAGGAGAGAGAGAGAGAATATGGGACAGTCACAAGAACACTGGCCTGACCTCTAACCAAGGCCAATGTTACTTATAAAAAGTGGGTGTGGGGCTGGGCAAAGTGGTGCACGCCTTTAATCTCAGCACTCGGGAAGCAGAGGTAGGAGGATCACCATGAGTTTGAGGCCACCCTGAGACCACACAGTGAATTCCAGGTCAGCCTGAGCTAGAGTGAAACCCTACCTCCAAAAACAAAAATAAAAATAGGGCTGGAGAGATGGCTTAGCAGTTAAGCACTTGCCTGTGAAGCCTAAGAAGCCTAAGGTTTGAGGCTCGATTCCCCAGGACCCACGTTAGCCAGATGCACAAGGGGGCGCACGCGTCTGGAGTTCGTTTGCAGTGGCTGGAGGCCCTGGTGCGCCCATTCTCTCCCTCCCTCCCTCTCTCTCTCTCCCTCTCTGCCTCTTTCTCTTGCTATCTGTAGCTCTCAAATAAATAAATAAAAAATACAAAAAAAGTAAAAATAAAAACAAAGAAAACAAAAAAGTGTGTGTGTGTGGGGGGGGGTTATGAATAGATGGCTCAGTGGGGAAGAGTGCTTGCTATACAAGCATGAAGGCTTGAGAGGGTCTGATCTGTCCTGAGTTCGATTCTCCAGTGATCATGTAAATAATGCCTGTAACCCCAGTCCTGTGGGGAGCAGAGACCAAAGAGCCACTGGGGCTTGATGGTCAGCCAGTCTGACTGGAAACGGTAGCTCCAGGTTCAGTGAGAGACCCGTTTCAAGGAAAATATATGGGACAGCAATATAGAAAGATAGTGAACATTTTCCTTACGCTTCTGCATGTGTGTGCATGAAGCAAACACAGCTGCACACACATACGGGCATACACCTCACCACACATCACATACACACACACACACCCATACACACCCCTGAGTGGTGGTATACGCCTTTAATTCTAGCACTTGGGAAACAGAGGTAGAACGGCTGCCATGAGTTCAAGCCCATTCTGAGACTACACAGTGAATTCCAGGTCAACATGGGCTAGAGACAGACCCTACCTCAAAAAAAAAGGGGGGGGGGTTGGAGAGATGGCTTAGCGGTTAAGTCACTTGCCCACAAAGCCAAAGGACCCAGGTTTGATTTCCCAGTATACACGTCAGCCAGATGCACAAGGTGGCACATACATCTGGAGTTCATTTGCAGTGGCTGGAGACCCTGGCTCACCCATTCTTTTTCTTTCTCTCAAATAAGCCAGGCATGGTGGCACATGCCCTTAATCCCAGTACTCGGGAGGTAAGGTAGGAGGATGGCCATGAGTTTGAGGTCACCCTGAGACTACATAGTAAATTCCAGGTCAGCCTAAGCTAGAGTGAGACCTTGCCTCAAAAAAAAAAAAAAAAAAAAAAAAAAAAAAAAAAAAAAAAAAAAAAAGGAGGGGCCTGGAGAGATGGCTTAGCAGTTAAGCACTTGCCTGTGAAGCCTAAGGACCCCAGTTCGAGGCTCGATTCCCCAGGACCGACATTACCCAGATGCATAAGGGGGCGCACACATCTGGAGTTCATTTGCAGTGGCTGGAGGCCCTGGTGCGCCCATTCTCTCTCTCTCTCTCTTCTCTCTCTGCCTCTTTCTCTCTCAAATAAATAAATAAAAATAAACAAAAAAATAAAAAAAAGGAAATCCTCAAATAAATTAAACAAAATATTTAAGTGTGGGGGGCTAATTCTAGCTTTCAAGAGGTAGAGGTGAGTTTGTGGCCAGGCTGGGAACTACCGAGTGAGGTTAATGTCAACCTGGGCTAGAGTGAGACCCTACCTTGGAAAAAGAAGGAGCAGGGAACAAGCAAGTGGTGGCCCATGTCCGTAACCCTATCACTATAGAGGCAGAGGCAATAGATCTTGAGTTTGAGGCCAGTGTGGTATACAGAGCAAAATCTTACTTCAACGACCTATTGGCGATTATTGACATTAGATGGTGAGTTGGTTTGTACTAATTATGCCATTTTTTTCTGTATATTTAAATTTTTCTGGTTTTTTTTTTGGCTTTATAATATATTTACTTTCAAAGGGAAAAACATTTAGACAATTTAAATACAAGTCTAACAGAGTTGACACCAGTCAGTGATGATGTCACAATGTGTCCTTGCTTCTAGACACTTGCCAGTGCTACCTGAGTCCTCTCTCAGTGAGGAAGGGGCTCTGATAACTTTATTCAGATACATCCTTCTTTTCATTTATTTGCTTATTTCAGAGGGAGAAAGACACACACACACACACACACACACACACAAGAGAGAGAGAGAGAGAGAGAGAGAATGGGCATGCCAGGGCCTTTAGCCCACTGTAAACAAACTCCAGATGCATGCGCCCCTTTGTGCATCTGGCTGACATGGGTCCTGGAGAGTCAAACTGGGATCTTCTGGCTTTGCAGGCAAATGCTTTAACTGCTAAGTCATCTCTCCAGACCCCCATATACATCCTTCTTATCTGCAATGGAATCTACAATTTCTTTTTCCTTTTTTTTTTTTTTGTTCTTTTTAAAATATTTATTTATTTGACAGAAAGAGAGAGAATGGGCACAGCTGCTGCAAACGAACTCCAGATGCGTGTACCCCCTTGTACATCTGGCTAATGTGGGTCCTGGAGAATTGAACCTGGGTCCTTTGGCTTTGCAGGCAAATGCAAAATGCCTGGAATTCACTATGCAGTCTCAGGGTGGCCTCGAACTCACAGCGATCCTCCTACCTCTGCCTCTCGAGTGCTGGGATTAAAGGCAGTGAGCCACCACGCCCAGCTTCTTCTTTCTTTCTTTCTTTCTTTTTTTAATATTTATTTACTTTCAAACAGAGAAAGACATAGGACCTCCAGCCACTGCAAAGGAACTACAGACACATGTGCCACCTTATGCATCTGACTTTACAAGGGCACTGGAGAATCAAACTTGGGTTCTTAGACTTTACAGGCAAGCGTCTTAACCACTAAGCCATCTTTCTATCCCGAAATGTTCTGTTTTTGTTTATTTGGAGGGGGAGAGGTTTTGAGGTAGGATCTCCATCTAGTCCAAGCTGGCCTGAAATTTACTACGTAGTCTCAGGCCAGCCTAGAACTCAATAAGGGGTACCACCACTCCCGGCTCTGTTTTTGTTTTAATGAGGCAGGGTCTTTCACTCTAGCCCAAGCTGGCTTCTAACTAATAGATTCACCTACCTTAAACTACTGAGTGCTGGGATTAATGGTGTGGGCCACAATGCCTGGCTATCTTTTCTTTTAAAATGTTTTATTTATTTATTTGAGAGGGACACACAGAGAGATAGACAGAATGGGCCACCAGGGCCTCTAGCCACTGCAAATGAACTCCAGATGCATGCATCTTGTGCATTTGGTTCATGTGGGTACTAGGGAACCGAACCTGGGTCCGTAGGCTTTGAAAGCAAGCACCTTAACCACCAACCCATCTCTCTAGCCCTCCTTTCTTTTTTTCCCCTTTTTATTTATTTGAGAGTGACAGAGAGAGAGAGAGGCAGATAGACAGACAGAGGGAGAATGGGTGTGCCAGGGCTTCCAGCCATTGCAAACAAACTCCAGATGCGTGCGCCCCCTTGAACATCTGGCTAATGTGGGTCCTGGGGAATCGAGCCTAGAACCGGGGTCCTTAGGCTTCACAGGCAAGTGCTTAACGGCTAAGCCATCTCTCCAGCCCTGGAAAGATTTCTTAACAGATAGTGCTTACCTGCAAAGCCAAAGGACTTCGGTTTGATTCCCCAAGACCCATGTAAGCCAGATGCACAAGGGGGCGCATGTGTCTGGAGTCTGTTTGCAATGGCTGGAGGCCCTGGTGCACCCATTCCCTCTCTCCCTCTCTCTCTCAAATAAATAAATAAAAATAAAGCTAAAAAAATTTATTTATTTGCAAGCAGAGGGGGGGGAAATGATTGAATATGAATGACCATGCCAGGGCCTCTAACTACTGTAAACAACTCCAGACACATGTGCCACTTTATGCATCTGGCTTTACATAGGTACTGGAGAATCAAACCCAGGTCATCAGGCTTTGCCTTTAACCACTAAGCCATCTTCCCAGCCCCCTCCCACCCACTCTTTAAGACAGGTTCTCATTCTGAAACTCAGGCTGACCAGTTGGCCTCAAACTTGCAGCAATCTTCCTGATTCAGCCTCCTGAGTGCTAGGAGTGCATGCTGAGGCCACCACACTTGGAGGAGAAATTTTCATAATGAATGATAATTTAAAAAAATGAAGATATATACATACACACACATATATATATGGGCTAGAAGACTCAATGTCATAAAAGGAATAGCTATTTATTTTAAATATTTTATTTGTAAGCAGAGAGACAGAATGAATGGGAGCGCCAGGGCCTATTGCCACTGTAAACAAACTCTATATACATGTGCCACTCTGTGTATCCAGCTTTACACGGGGAACTCAGGCCATCAGGCTTTATAAGCAAGTGCCTTTAACCACTGAACCATTTCTCCAGCCCCTAAAAGGAATTCTCTGTCTCTCTCTGCTTCCAAACAAATACAAAAAATCAGCCGGGCGTGGTGGCGCACACCTTTAATCCCAGCACTCGGGAGGCAGAGGTAGGAGGATCGCCATGAGTTCAAGGCTACCCTGAGACTACATAGTGAATTCCAGGTCAGCCTGGACCAGAGAGAGACCCTACCTTAAAAAAAAATCATGGGCTGGATGGATGTCTTAGAGGCTAAGTGCTTGCCCATGAAGCCTAAGGACCTCGGTTTGAGGCTAAATTCCCCAGGTCCCACGTAAGCCAGATGCACAAGGGGTGCATGCATCTGGAGTTCGTTTGCAGTGGCTGGAGACCCTGATGCACCTGTTCTCTATCTATCTGCCCCTTTCGCTCTCTGTCTGCCGCTCTCAAATAAACAAAAAAAATTTTTTTAATCATATTTACTATTTATTTGTGAAAGAAACAGAGACTGTGGGTATGTCAAAGGCTACATGAACTCTAGACACATGCAAAACTATGTACTTTGGCTAGCTGTACATGCATACTAGGGAACTGAACCCAAGTAGTAGACTTTGCAAGCAATCATCTTTAATGACTGAGCTATCTCCCCAACCCCATAAAAGGAATTTTGGTCCTAAATTATTCTACAGATTCAACAAGACAAGTAAAAAAAAAAAATCTCAGCATGCATTTCCTGTGGAGATGAACAAACTCATATGAAAGTTGAGGGTGGTGGTACATGCAAGGCTACAATCCTAGCACTCAGGAAGTTGAAGCAGAAGGAATGCCACAAGTCCAAGGCCAGCCTGGGCTGGAGTGAGATCCTGTCTTAAAAGAAAAAAAAATCGTATGAAAGAGCCAAGGACCATGACTAGCCAGGGCTCTGCTGAAGGACTTGTCTTGCCACATACCAGTGATATGATAGATAATACAGAGCTTAAGAAAACTTGGTTTTCGTGCAAAGGGTAAAAATGCCGATCCACGGAACAGGAGAGAATCCAGAAACACACGTAACATGTGATTTATGACACAGGCAATCTTGCCGTGTGGTGAAGGGAGATGGTCTTGCTCCTACATGGTGCTGGGCTACTAGAAATTAGAGAGGGAAGTGCTTCTACTTCCCACCAATCAAAATTCAAGTCCAGGGCTGGAGAGAGGGCTTAGCGGTTAAGGCGCCTGCCTGTGAAGCCTAAGGACCCAGGTTCGACTGCCTAGGACCCATGTAAGCCAGATGCAAAAGCAGTGGCTAGAGGCCTTGGCGTGCCCATTCTCTCTATCTGCCTCTAAATCTCTAAAATAAATAAATAAATACATATTTCTATGGATAGTATTTTTATTTTATTATTATTATTGTTTTTTGTTTTTCGAGGTTGGGTCTCACTCTAGCTCAGGCTGACCTGGAATTCACTATGTAGTCTCAGGGTGGCCTCTAACACACGGCGATCCTCCTACCTCTGCCTCCCGAGTGCTGGGATTAAAGACATGAGCCACCATGCCTGGCGGATAGTATTCCCCAGGACCCACGTTAGCCAGATGCACAAGGGGGTGCATGCATCTGGAGTTCGTTTGCAGTGGCTGGAGGCCCTGGTGTACCCATTCTCTCTCTCTCTCTCTCCTTCCCTCTCTCTTTCGCTGTCAAATAAATAAATAAATAAATGAATAATAAAAAGACAAGGGAAAGAAAGGTTACAACAATTCATTAGGTCTTTTGGACCGCAGAGAACCAACATCACCCAAAGCAATGGCTCCTTCCCAGACAGGATGTATAACTCAGATGGGGCCACCTGTGACTCCCAACTTTCAACCATGTTCCAGCCATCCCTTCTTCCAGATAATGTTTCCAATTTGGCTGCTGTGGTGGTTTGATTCAGGTGTCCTCCCATAAACTTAGCTATTCTGAATGCTAGTCTCCCCAGCTGATGGCAATTGGAAATTAAAGCCTCCTGGAGGTAGTGTATAGTTGGTGTTATAGCCAGTGTCCCCTTGCCAGTGTTTGGCACACTCTGCTGTTGCTATTGTCCACCTTATGTTGGCCAGGGGGTGATGTCCACCTTCTGCCCATGCGATCATTTTCTCCTGCCATCATGGAGCTTCCCCTAGAGTCTGTAAGCCAAAATAAACCCCTTTTCCCCAAACGCTGCTCTTGGTTGGGTGATTTCTACCAGCACTGTGAACCTGACTGCAACAGTTGCACACTTGCAATGATTATTTACTGAGCACCTATTAGTATGCCAGACACCATTGTGGGTGCTTGGCATGCATCAATTAGGCAAACATACCCCAATTGCACATTTCCAAGTACCAAGGAGTCTTTTGCTAGGCTATTTCACATAACCTTGATATCATGTATTTAAAATGGAACTGTTTCTGCACTTCCTCCTTAAAACAGAAAGCAAGTAAAGATAGGAGTGTTGGGGGGGGGGTAAGGCCAGGGGATACACTCTGAAGCCTGTTTTTTACACTAACTGGTTGTTATAGCATTGAGTCACGGGCTGCAGAGATGGCTTAATGGTTAAGGTACCTGTGAAGCCTAAGGACCTGTATTAGACTTTCCAGATCCCACGTCAGCCAGACACACAAAGTAGTGCATGTGTCTAGAGTTTGTTTACAGTGGCTGGAGACCCTGGCATGCCAATTCTCTCCCTTGCTCTCATTAAAAAAAAAAAGAGGGGAGCCAGGCTTGGTGGTGTACGCCTTTAATCCCAGCACTCGGGAGGCAGAGATAGGAGTATCAGTGTGAGTTTGAGGCACCCTGAGACTACATAGTGAACTCCAGGTCAGCCTGGACTAGAGTGAAACCCTACTTTGGAAAACCAAAATAAATAAATAAATAAATAAATAGGGCTGGAGAGATGGCTTAGTGGTTAAGGCACTTGCCTGCAAAGCCAAAGGACCCAGGTTCGATTCTCCAGGACCCATGTAAGCCAGATGCATAAGGCAGCGCATCCATCTGGAGTTCATTTGCAGTGGCTGGAGATACTGGCACGCCCATTCTCTATCTGTCCTTTCTCTCTCTCAAATAAATAAATAAAATACTTATAAAAAGGGGGGGCCTAGAGAGATGGCTTAGCAGTTAAGTACTTGCCTGTGAAGCCTAAGGACCCCAGTTCCAGGCTCGATTCTCCAGTACCCATGTAAGCAGCCACATGCACAAGGGGGCGCATGTATCTGGAGTTCATTTGCAGAGGCTGGAGGCCCTGATGCGCCCATTCTATCTCTCTCTCTGCCTCCTCTGCCTGTTGCTCTCAAATAAATAAACAAAAAAAAAATTTTTTTTAAAGGCAGTCTGTTGAGCTTGTCTCAAAAAAAAAAAAAAAAAAAAAGACTAAGTCATTTGAACTATGAGCCCCTGATTTCTCATCTGTAAAACAGGACTAACAGGAAGAATGTTGAATAAATTTTGCTTTTTCTTATTTTTTTTTTCAAGGTAGGGTCTCACTCTAGCTCAGGCTGACCTGAAATTCACTATGTAGTCTCAGGGTGGCCTCAAACTCACGGTGATCCTCCTACCTCGGCCTCCCAAATGCTGGGATTAAAGGCGTGCGCCACCACACTCAGCCTAATTTTGCATTTCTTAAGAGGTATTTTTATTTATTTATGAGCAGAGAGAGGACAGAAGCAGAGAGAGAAAGAATGGGTGTGCCATGGCCTCCAGTCCCTGCAAACAAACTCCAGATGCATGCACGTTTATCTGGCTTTAAATGGGTACTGGGAAGTCGAACCTGGGTCGCTAGGCTTTGCAGGCAAGCACCTTAACTGCTGAGCCATTTCTCTAGCCCTTGCTTCATTTTTTTTTGTTTGTTTTTTGTTTTTTGTTTTGTTTTTCGAGGTAGGGTCTCACTCTAGCTCAGGCTGACCTGGAATTCACTATGTATTCTCTGGGTGGCCTGGAACTCATGGTGATCCTCCTACCTCTGCCTCCCAAGTTCTGGGATTACAGGCATGCGCCACCACACCCGGCTTTTTTTTTTTTTTTTTTTTTTTTTTGACGTAGAGTCTCACTGTAGCCCAGGCTGACCTGGAATTCACTATGTAGTCTCAGGCTGGCCTCGAACTCACAGTGATCCTCCTACCTGTGCATCCCAAAAACTGGATTAAAGGCATGAGCCACTATGCCCAGCTTCTTCCTTCTTTTAAAAATTTATTTAGGGGCTGGAGACATGACTTAGTGGTTAAGGCGCTTGCCTGCAAAGCCTAAGGACCCAGGTTAGATTCCCCAGTACCCACGTAAACCAGATGCACAAGGTAGCACATGCCTCTGAAGTTCGTTTGCAGTGGCTACAGGCCCTGGTGCACACGTATTATCTCTCTCTCTCTCATGCATGCATGCAAAATAAATAAATAAATAAATAAAAATTATTTAGCCAGGCGAGGTGGCGCATGCATTTAATCCCAGCACTCTGGAAGCAGAGGTAGGAGGATCGCCAAGAGTTCGAGGCTACCCTTGATACCACATAGTGAGTTCCAGGTCAGCATGGGCTAGAGTGAGACCCTACCTCGGGGAAAAAAAATAATGAAAATTTATTTATTTGCAAGCAGAGAGACAGAGAGGGAGACGTGTCACTTTGTGCATCTGGCTTTCATGGGTACTGAGGAATTAAACCTGGGTCATCACGCTTCACGAGCAAGTACCTTTAGCTGCTGAGCCATCTCTCCAGTGCTCTCTCACTTCTTTCTTTTCTTTCAAGATAGGGTCTCATGTGGCCCAGGCTGCCAGATTGGCATCACATTTGCTGGGTGGTCTTCTATTCCTGATCCTTTCGCTTCCATCTCCCAGATGCTGGGATTACAAGCTTACCTGTAATCACCTGGCTTGAATAATTGGCTGTGTGTGTGTGTGTGAGAGAGAGAGAGATTGGGGATTAAACCCAGAGTTTTGAACATGCTAGGTAAGTTAGCTTTCACTGAACTGCCTCTCCAGCCCTACCATGACACTTTAAATTGTACTCAAAGACCTCAAGCCTGAGTGTTGGAAATCTGTGTTCCTGCCCTGGTTCTGTTGTACACTCGCTGGGCAGCCTTGGGGAGATCACTTAACCTCACTGAACATGTTTTAGCTGTAACACAAACATGCTGAGGGTAATCCTACCTTGAGGACATGGAATCAGGAGTAAAGAAGGTTGTGAGCCAGCTGTGATGTCTTGCACCCGTAACCCCAGCACTTGGGAAGCTAAGACAGCAGGAGCGTAAGTCTGAGGCCACACTGGGCTGTATTACAAGTCCCTGTCTCAAAAAAAAAAAAAAAACAAGCAAGAAGCCAGGTGTGGTGGCTCATGCCTTTAACCCCAGCACTTGGGAGGCAGTTGTAGCAGTTGGTAGAATACTTCCCTAGCATGCAAGAGGCTCTGGGATCCCCAACACTGCATAAGATGAATGTGATGCTGCACACCCGCAGCCCCGAGAATCAGACGTTCAAGGTCATCCTCTGCTGCACAGGGCGCTGGAGGCCAGCCTGGGATACATGAGATCCTGTCTAATAAACAACCAAGCACCTTTAACCACTGAGCCATCTCTCTAGCCAACCTGTCTAACACACAAACAAGTAAGCTTTTCCCATCTGTTTTAATCCCTTCAGTTTACAGGTGAGAAAAACAGGCTAGAGAGCCTAAGGGGTTTTCCCAAAGTCTCACTTTGGCTAAGGCAAGAAACCTAACAGATTCTGAAACGTTCCTCACAAGCTTGCACTTAAAGCTAATTCCCCAGCAGGTGGCACTATTTGGGAGGTAAGGCCTGGCCCTAGTTACAGCAGCTCTAGGCCTCCAAGGCTACTATCATGGGAGGAGCCTCTGCTATCTGCTCTTGCCACCAGGAACTCCACCAAGCTGCTGTTCTAGCCACAGTGTAATTCTGAAGCTATGAATCAAAATAAATCCTTCCACTCTTAAGTTGCTTGTATCAGATATTTTGTCACAGCAAAGAGAATAGTATTATCATCTCTCAGCTGACACCTTCCTTTCCCTCATCCCTGCCTGGCTGATTATCAGGTGTATGTGTTGTTCTGGTTGAAGGCCAGGCCCATATCACCAAACAGCTGCTGTGGAAGACACTCTGCTCCAAGCCCCTGGACTTTGCCTTGTACACACTGCTGCATTCCCCTTAACCCATCCAAGTCAAAACCCTTCACTGGCATCCTTAAAACACAGGATCACGCCGGGCGTGGTAGCACATGTCTTTAATCCTAGCACTCGGGAGGCAGAGGTAGGAGGATCGCTGTGAGTTCAAAGACACCCTAAGAATACAGAGTGAATTCCATCCACGTCAGCCTGGGCTAGAGCGAGACCCTACCTCGGAAAAGAAAAGAAAGAAGAATTCTATGTGAGTGTTTCAGGGCCTTTCATGTTAGTGTCTGTTTAAGTACCTTCTCCTTGCTGGGAAAAATACCTGACCAGAAGCAGCTTATAGGAGAAGAGGATTTATTTTGGCTTATAGTCTTGAGGGGAAGCTCCATGATGGCAAGGGACAGCATGGCATGGGCAGAGGCTGAACCTCACGTCCATGCCAACAGCAGAAGTGAGCAGGCTCCAGTGAAGGAGAGCTAAGCTTGCCTCTGACACACCTCCTCCAACGAGGCTCTGCCTCCCAAACTGCCACCAGCTGGGGACCAGACATTCAGAACACATGAGTTGACGGGGGACACCAAAACCTCCTTTCCCAGCTTTTCACCCATGTACCTTCCCTGAGAAGTCAATGGTGCCATGGTCTTCCTGTTTCTGTCTCCACCAAGACCCCAACCCTAACTCCTTTATGCTGGTCACCAGGACCAACTCAATCCCAACCCAGCAGCTTCTCTGGCCACTTCAGTTTCAGTGGACCCTCCTGCTTCACACACTGCACCCTAACACACTCATTGCTGCTTGATGCTGTGATGGGACTCTTGTGTGCATCTCATCTCTCTAACTAGGCTGGCTACCTTGAAAGCAAGGGCAGTGTAACACAAACACCTAAGATATAAGGCAGCAGGCAAAGAGGAAGAACACATACTTTGGGTTGAGGCAGGCCTGGGGTTCAAATCCTGACCCTTCCACTTGAGTTTCTTATCCACTGTTTCACCTGTAAAAGCAGTGCCAACTCCTTGAAGGCAGTATAAAGACCAGAAGCGGCACGTGCCCTGGAATTGGTGTTTGTTAAGTACCTATGAGAGCCACAAGACACAGGTGCTTTGAATTTGACAACAGTGGCTGGAATCTCACCTACTTGCTACTTAGGGAAGTCCTTTCACCTCTATGAGCCTGTTTCCTCTTCAGTAAAACAGATTAAGACAAGCGGGGCATGGTGGTGTACACCTTTAATCCCAGCACTGGGGACGCAGAGGTAGGAGGATCACTGTGAGATTGAGGCCAGCCTGAGACTACACAGTGAATTCCAGGTCAGTCTGGGCTACAACGAGACCCTACCTCAAAAAGCCATAAGCCTCACAGGGTTGTGGTGAGACCTGAATGAGATGTAAGGATGGTCCTGGGCACAGTGTTGAAATCATGGGAGCCACTGACCTTGCTCCTAACCAATAGGCAGAACTCCTTGTTCTTTCCAAGGCTGCTGATGCTACGCCAACCTAGACCCCAAGCCTTCCCCACCGCCCCAGGTTCTCAGCCCAGCCACTTGAGTGCCGCCTGCTATCTCCCAAGGTTGGACACAGGCTGTGCAGCCAGTAAGACATGACTAGAATCTCTGCTGAGCCACTTACTGGCTGGGAGAGGAGGATCAAGTCATATAAAATCTCTGCTTGGGGGGGGAGGGACAGAAAGAAATCTACCTCAGAAAACTGTTGGGAGAATGAAGTAAGATTTCACCAAGTGAGTTTAGCAAAGTGTCTAGCACTTAGCAAGAGCTTAGTAAGAGATTGTTTATCTCTGGTTTGAAACACTTGGGACCAGTATTTGGATTTCAGACTTTTTTTTTTTTCCAATTTTGCAATATTTGCATATGTATAAGAGGTATCTGGAAGATGGGACCCAAGCTACACATGAAATTCACTTATCTTCCACAGAAACCTTATACACAGGAGGTCATTTTATGCAATATGTTTTAGTGCACCTGTGTTCTGACTGCACCCGCCTTATGAGGTTTTCTCTTAGCACTGAAAAGTTTCAGCACTAACAGAAATTACTCTAAGCCTGGTTGATTCCCAAGGGGTCTCAGGACAGAGAAGAGCCCAGGTCTCTTCCCCAAGGCAGGGAGGAGGATTCAAACAGCATGTTCTGGCCTCAGGCAGCAAGGCCTCTCCTCTCCAGAACTCTGTAAAAGAGGAAATGGGGTTCTATACCTGCGACTTTCTTAGGCTGCCGAGAGCCAGAGAGGGAGGTGAGGAAGGTCTCACGTCAGAAGAAAGGCAGCACCAGGTACAGATGGAGTAGCTGGAGCCTGATGAAAGGAAGATTGCAGGTAGAGAGCTGGAGAGATGACTCAGCAGTTAAGGAAGCTTTCAGGACAGGCGTGGTGGCACACATCTTTAATCCCAGCACCCAGGAGGCAGAGGTAGGAGGATCGCCAAGAGTTCGAAGCCACCCTGAGACTACATAGTGAATTCCAGGTCAGCCGAGGGTAGAGTGAGACCCTACCTTGAAAAGCCAAACATAAGGAGGCTTGCAGGAGCAATGTTAACCAATAGCCATGGGACACCTGGCCTCGGAACCCTCTTGCACCTGCCACCGGGCCCTCCCAGCAGCTATTACCAATAGCCGCTTGTTGGTCCCTGGAGCAAGCCCACGGGCCATGCCTGACTAAAGGTTTGGCCTTTTAAGCTTCAGTAGAGAAACGGGATTGTCAAGGTGTATTGTTACCATCTCACGGCCTCACAGACGGTCCTGTGTAAGGCGAAGGGATGCACGCCCACATTTCACAGATGGCCACCAAGTTTGCTCCAGTTGTAAATGGGGGTCTGTAATTAAAGTCCTTGTCTGCCAGGCAAGCATTTGTTCATTGCTTCACACACAAGTGCCTACTATGTGCAAAAGACTACCCAAGAGAACCAGGGATGTAGTTTGCCCAGCAAGCATGAAGTCCTGTGTTTGAGCTCCAACATTGCCCAAATTGGACCCTGTGGCAATCACCTGTAATCCTAGCACTGGGGAGAGGGAGACAGGAGGATCAAATTCAAGGTCATGCTTGGCTACTTAGTGGGTTCAAGGCCAGCCTAGGGGAGGAAGACACTGTGTAAAGCTGAGGGTAGTGGGTAAGGAGCATATTCATACAATAGTACAAGGTTTGTTCACTCTGTGCCTGCCTGGTGCATCACAGTTGTTCAAGCACAATGTTTGGTTTTGTTTGAAGCAAAATCTTAGCTCAAACCGGCCTCAAACTCCTAATCCTCTTGTCTCAGAGACCCGTGAATGAAATATTTGTTGAAGGAAAAAGAATAATTCTGAGCCTCGTGTGGTGGTGCACGCCTTTAATCCCAGTACTCGGGAGGCAGAGGTAGGAGGACAACCATGAATTCAAGGCCACCCTGAGACTACATAGTGAATTCCAGGTTAGCCTGAGCTAGAGTGAGACCCTACCTCGAACAAAAAAAAAAAAATTGCAGTGACAAGATCCTGATGCACATGCATGCACAAATATATGTATATACCACAAACACATGCAAATACATAAATAAAAAGTTTTTTAAAAAAAAAGCTGGGCATGGCGGTACACACCTTTAATCCCCACACTTACTTTGGGAGGCAGGGGTAGGAGTTCAAGGCCACTCTGAGACAAGAGTGAATTCCAGGTCAGCCTGGGCTAGAGATCCTACTTTGAAAAACAAACAAACAAACAACAACAGAAAAAAGGTGCTTCCTAAGGGAATCTAGGATTCATTTCAAAGCTCTTTCTGCTATGACAGGAAAAAAATGTCATCATGCTGATGCGGTGTTTCTGACACATTTTCTTTTGTCTTCTTTTTCTTTCAAGGCAGGGTGTCACTCTTGCCTAGGGTAACCTCAAATTTACTACATAGCCTAGGCTGTCCTCAAACTCAGAGGGATGCTCCCCTGCCTCTAGAGTGCTGGAATTAAAGGCATGCAGCACCATGCCCTGATCTTTTTTGGTGTTTTCAGACAGGGTTTCCTGCAGGTCAGGCTATGTAGTGAAGAATGACCTTGAACTTCTGATCCTCCTTTCTCTAATTCCCAAGTGCTGGGATTACAGGTGTGCAGTATCCAGCCCGCTCCCCCCCACCTCCGTTTTTTTTTTTTTTTCTTAATGCTGTACTGGGGCTTGCTTTGTGCACGCTGGGCAAGGACTCTACCAACTGAGCCACATCCCCAGCAATAGTTTTCCAGATGAAAACTGCAGTCTCTCAGTAGGAGATTCCAAGGAGGTTCAGCCTCTCCCAAGGCATGTCTGAGAGAAGAAAATGAATTTCCCCAAACCTTCCTCCTGATCAAGGGGTTACTGTAGGTTTCCACACCCTAAACCAGTCCGAAGAGCTAGGGTACTGGAGGGCCAGGGTGGAACTCATGCTAGGCAGGTAATCTGTCACTGTCTCAGCTCTAGAGAAGGCTTAAGCGAGGGAGGCCCCGACTGCCTGCTGCCCTGTTGTCATCACCTGTAGAAAAATGGCTGTAGAACTGGTCTCCCAGCTCTCAGTACCAGCTCAAGGTTAGCCACAAAGCCAAGGCTGCAGTCCAATGAATGCCACTTGCCACCATGGGGTGATTTGAACTGGCCTGATTTCATTTTGAAACCTGGCATGGGTACTTATCAGCCTGTGACTTCGAAGAAAATACTGAGCCTCTTGGAACCTCCCCTTTTTTTTTTTTTAATCTATTCATTCATTTATTTAAGGGGGGGAGGGAGAGGAAGATAGAGAGGGAATGGATATGCCAGGGCCTCGGCTACTGCAAACAAACTCCAGATGCATGCGCCACATTGTGCATCTGGATCTACATGAGTATTGGGAAATCAAAGCTGGGTCCTTTGTTTTGCTGATAAGTGCCTTAAATGCTAAGCCATCTCTCTCAGTCCCTCAGTTTCATCACTTCTTTTTTTTCTTTTTTCTTTTTATTGACAATAGCCCATGGTAATTCCCTCCCTCCCTCCCTCCCTCCCCTACTTTCCCCTTTGAAACTCCACTCTCCATCATATCCCCTCCCCCTCTCAATCAGTCTCTCTCTTATTTTGATGTCATCATCTTTTCCTCTTATTATGACGGTCTTGTGTAGGTAGTGTCAGGCACTGTGAGGTCATGGATATCCAGGCCATTTTATGTCTGGAGGAGCACGTTGTAAGGAGTCCTACCCTTCCTTTGGCTCTTACATTCTTTCCGCCACCTCTTCCACAATGGACCCTGAGCCATGTAAGGTATGATAGAGATGTGTTAGTGCTGAGCACTCCTGTAACTTCTTCTCAGCACCACGGTGCCTTGTGAGTCACCCCAGGGACTGGGGAAATTGCTCACTGATTAACGGTGTTTGCTACTAAAGCCTGCCAGCCTGGGGTTTTCAATTTCCCTGTACCCATGTAAAGTCAGATGCACAAAGTGGCATATGTACCTGGAGTTTGTTTGCAGTGGCCAGAGGCCTTGGCATGCCCCATTCTCTCTCCTTTTCTCTATTTTCAAATAAATCAATCAATAAACAAAAATGCTGGAGCCAGGAATGGTGCCCCACACCTTTAATTCTAGCACTTTGAAGGCAGAGATAGGAGGGGATCCCTGTGTGTTTCAGGCCAGCCTGGGAATAGAGTGAGTTCCAGGTCAGCCTGAGCTAAGCCTGATGGTGAGACCCTATCTCAAAAAAATAAAGAATAGTAAATAAAGGGTTGGAGCCGGGTGTGGTGGCACACACCTTTAATCCCAGCATTGGGAGGCAAAGGTAGGAGGATCACTGTGAGTTCAAGGCCACCCTGAGACTACATAGTGAATTCCAGGTCATCCTGGGCTAAAGTAAGACCCTACCATAAAAAAAAAAAAACCCACAAAATAAAATGAATAATATCACAATATCAGCCTTGTAAGATTTTATGCAAATGAGACAATATAATGTTAAGGTCTAACCCATAAGTAGTCAATTGCTGATGTTGGTGTCTATATACATTATCTTGAGAATATAGAGGGGAAGGGCTGGAGAGATGGTTCAGCGGTTAAGGCGCTTGCCGATAAAGCCTAAGGAGCTGGGTTGGACTCCCCAGTACATACATAAAGCCAGATGCACAAGGTAGCACATGAGTCTAGAGTTCATTTGCAGTGTCTAGAGGCCCTGGTGCCCATTCTATCTCTATCTGTTTCTTTCTTTTTCTATCTACCCCTCTCGGTCTCATAAATAAATAAAATTTAAAAAAATAGAGAGAGGGGAAACGAGGCGTGGTGACCTTTGATCCCAGCACACAGGAGGCTGAGGTAGGTGATCACCTATGAGTTCAAGACCAGCCTGGGCTTGTGTGAGACCCTGCCTCAAAAAAACAAACAATTAGCCGGGCATGGTGGCACAGGCCTTTAATCCTAGCACTGGGAAGCAGAGGTAGGAGGATCACCATGAGTCTGAGGCCACCCAGAGACTACACAGTTAATTCAGGTCAGCCTGGACTAGAGTGAGACCCTACCTTGAAAAAAAAAAAATGACAGGCTAGAGAGATGGCTTAACAGTTAAGGCGCATTGCCTGCAAAGACAAAGGACCCAGGTTGAATTCCCCAGGACCCACGTAAGCCAGATGCACAAAAGCTGCATATATATATATATATTTTAAATCAGCCAGACATGGTGGCGCACGCCTTTAATCACAGCACTCGGGAGGCAGAGGTAGGAGGATTGCTGTGAGTTCGAGGCTACCCTGAAACTACATAGTGAGTTCCAGGTCAGCCTGGGCTAGAGTGAGACCATACCTCAGCACCACCCCCCCTAAAAAAAAACAGACAAAATAACTATTAAAAAAACAACAATTGGGCTGGACAGATGGCTCACCAATCGAGTTATTTGTCTGCAAAGCCTGACAACCTGGGATTCCACAGTACATACCTAAAACCAGATGTACAAAGGGCCACATGCACCTGGAGTTCATCTATAGCAGATGGAGGCCCTGGCGTGCCCATTTTCTGTCTCTCTTCTCTCTCTCTCTCTCTGCTTGCAAATAAATAACTAAATACATATAAAAAACATCAAAATAAAGAAATCAGAGGAGCTGGGCATGATGGTCTCAGCATTTGGGAGTACAGGAAAGAGGACTGCTGCGAGTTCAAGACCAGACTGTACTACAGTGTAAGATTCCACCCCCCAAAACCAAAACCAAGACTGGGAGCTACAGCTCAGCCTAGCAGGCAAGGAGCTCTGGGTTCCATCTATGCACTGCATAAGCCAGGCATGGTGGTAATCCTTGTTTGGGAGGTAAGACAGGAGGATCATAAATTCAAGGCAATTCTCAGCTACATAGTGAGTTCAAGGCCAGCCTGGGCTACACGAATAAATAATAATAATAATAATAATAATAATAAATAACAGTAAAACAAAAAGGTGTCAAATTACCAGAAAGGAGAGGGCCAGCTCACCTGGGGAGGGCAGTACAGTGCAGGCAAGGACAGCCCCACACACCATGGCTGGGGCCTGGGAGGGTGGGAGGAAGTAAGGAGGGGGCGCTAAGGCTGTCCTCCTCCTACAGACTCCGCCCCCTCAGGAAGTTTCCTGCCATGACTAAGCAACAATGAATCATGTGATGAGAAAGTTATTCCCTTTTCAATTCTCTTTCTAGCTTTTGAGTCGCAGAAGGGAAAGTCTCAACCTATCATACTGTGACCCTCACATGCCTCTAAGTGACTACTCCCAGGCACTGTGACCACGGGGTTGTTTTTGCTTTATATTGTCTTTATTCCTAGCAAGTGGGCACAGCTTTGCATTTCCCTTCAGTGCCAGCACTCAGAGGTAGGAGGAGCGCAGTAAGTTTGAGTCTGGGACTACAGAGTGGGTTCCAGGTCAGTTCAGGTTAGAATTAGACCCTACCTCAAAAAAAATGATAGCCAGGTGTGGTGGCACACACCAATCCCAGTACTCACAGGCAGAGGTGGGATTGCCGTGAGTTCGTGGCCACCCTGAGACTACATAGTAAATTCCAGGTCAACCTGAGCTAGAGTGAGACCCTACCTCAATAAACCAAAACAAAACTAAATAACAACAAAAAAGATAGGGCTGAAGAGATTATTTGGGGTTAAGACGCTTGCCTGTGAAGCCTAAGGACCCAGGTTCAATTCCCCAGTACCCCCGTAAGCCAGATGCAGAAGGTGGCCCATGCGTCTGGAGTTCTTTTGCAGTGCTACAGGCCCTAGAATGCCAATTCTCTCTATATATCTGCAACCCCCTCAAAAATGAAACAGATAAAATATATTTTAAAGGTTCTAAGTAACATACATTTATTTATTTATTTAAGAGAGAGAGAGAGAGAGAGAGGGAGGAAGAGACAGAGAGAAAGAGAGAATGGGCATGCCAGGGCCTCTAGCTACTGCAAATGACCTCCAGATGCATGTGCCCTCTTGTGCATCTGGCTTAAGTGGTTCCTGGGGAATTGAAGCAGGCAAATGCCTTAACCACTAAGCCATTTCCCCAGCCCACAAATAAATATATATATTTTAAAAAGATGCATTCTGCCGGGCTAGCGGCACACACCTTTAATCCCAGCACTTGGGAGGCTACCCTGAGAATGTGAATTCCAGGTCAGCCTGGGCTAGACTGAGACACTACCTTGAGAAAACAAAACAAACAAAGATGCATTTGGGACTGGAGAGATGGCTTAGTGATTAAGGCACTTTCCTGGGAAGCCTAAGGACTCATGTTCGGCTCTCCAGGTCCCCAGGTCCCACATAAGCCAAACACAGAGTGACGCAGGCACACAAAGTTGCACATGCGCACAACGGGGGTACACACATATGGAGTTCAATTACAGTGGCTAGAGGCCCTGGCGTGCCAATTCTCTCTCCCACTAAAAAAAAAAAAAAAAAGCCAGTCTTAAGCCGGGCATGGTGGCACACGCCTTTAATGCCAGCACTTGGGAGGCAGTGGTAGGAGGATTGCTGTGAGTTTGAGGCCAGCCTGAGATTACATAGTGTCAGCCTGGGCTAGAGTGAGACCCTAACTGAAAAATCTAAAAAAAAAAAAAAAAAGCCAGTCTGTTGGGCTTGTTAAAGAAGAAAAACAGAGGGCTGGAGAGATGACTTAGCAGTTAAGTGCTTGCCTGTGAAGCCTAAGAACCCCGGTTCGAGGCTTGATTCCCTAGTACCCATGTAAGCCAGATGCACAAGGTAGCACATGCATCTGGAGTTCGTTTGCAGTGGCTGGAGACCCTGGTGCACCCATTCTCTCTCTCTCTCTCTCTCTCTCTCAATTCTCTCTCTGCCTCTTTCTTTGTCTGTTGCTCTCAAATTAAAAAAAAAAAAAAAATCTTTCTTTAAAAAAAGAAAGAGGGCTGGAGAGATGGCTTAGCGGTTAAGGCATTTGCCTGCAAAGCCAAAGGATCCTGGTTCAATTCTCCAGGACCCACATAAGCCAGCTGCACAAGGGGGTGCATGCATCTAGAGTTCATTTGCAGTGGCTGGAGGCCCTGGAGTGCCCATTCTCTCTCTCTCAAATAAATAAATAAATAAAATATATTTGAAAAAAAAAGGGAGAGTGAGAGAAAGAAAGAGAGAAACAAAAAAGGCAAGCAAGCTGGGAATAGCTGGGCAGGGTAGTGCACACCTTTGATCCCAGCATTTGGGAGGCAGACGTAGGAGGTCACTGTAAATTCAAGGCCAGCCTGGGACTACAGAGTGAGTTCCAGGTCAGCCTGGGCTGAGGTGATACCCTACCTTGAAACACACACAGAGAGATGTAGGAGGAGGAGAATAAGAAAAAAAGGCTGGGGCTGGAGAGATGGCTTAGCAGTTAAGGCACTTGCCTGTAAAACCTAAGGACCCATGTTCAACTCTCCAGATCCCACTTAAGCCAGATACACAAATGTGAGGCAAGCGCAAGGTTGCACACGCCCACTAGGTGGCACAAGCACCTGGAGTTCAATTTCAGCAGCCAAGGCCCTAGTGCGCCAAAGCCCTCTCTCTAAAATAAAAAGGTGGCCTGGCGTGGAGGCACATGCCTTTAATCCCAGCACTCTGGGGGGGGGGAGGGGCAGAGATAGGAGGACTGCTTTGAGTTCGAAGCCACCCTAAGACTACATAGTGAATTCCAGGTTAGCCTGAGCTAGAATAAGACCCTACCTTGGGGGGGGGGGACGGACAGAAAAGAAGACTGGGGTAATTTTGAGTTCTGGAAAGGCAACTGTAATTGAAGGGAGAGACCAGACAGGCATTGAGGGTTTGATCAGCCATGTCCTGACCCAGCCCAGTGAGAAATGAGGAAGGAGTCTCCTGTCTTCCTTGTCTTCCAGAAGACCAGGCAGTTGCTGGAAGCAATGTTACTATTCACTACCTCTTTTCCACCTCCCAGAGCCTGCAGGGTAATACAGCTTCATGGTCCCTAGTGGGACAATCTGGATCTTGGATAAAGGTGATAAATTGCTCTGGACTATCTGGGATGGTTTGTCAAGACAAGATTTTCAGTGCTAAAACAGGGCAGTTTGGGCAAACTAGGAAGAGCTGGTCATCCTGCCACAGCCTGTCCCTGTCTGCAGAGGCTCAGGGCCGGGATTGGCTCACATCCCTATGACCCCAGAGCCAGAGAGGCTCAGGCACCACAGTCCGACCTTTCACAAAAACATGTTCTCCTTGGTCAGATGCCTCCTAGCCGCATCCCCAAATCCATACTTGATCCTAGCTTAAGAATTCAATGGTCAGACTGGAGAGATTGCTTAGTGGTTAAGGCACTTGCCTACAAAGCCAAAGGACCCAGGTTCAATTCTCCAGGTCCCATATAAGCTAGATGCACATGGTAGTGCATGTGTCTGGAGTTCGTTTGCAGTGACTAGAGACACTGGCGTGCCCACTCCTCCCCCCATCTCTAATAAATAAAATTAAAATTAAAAAAAATTCAATGGTCCCTTCAGTGCCAGAGATGGGATACCTTCTAGTGAGTTGTTGGCCAGGGAAGACCCTAATCCCCCCAGAAAACATTACAGGCCATTGCCAAAGCTCTTGGTTTCCCAACAGGAATAGATGGTAAGATCCTATTGCTGAAGACTCCATATACTTGTACTGCAAGGTCACTGAATACTGCTGGTGCTGAGCTGAAAACCTCCTCCATGTAGACCAGCTGACAGAAAGCTGGAAAAAGCTATGCTGCATGCAGTTCCATGAGAGAGAGAAAAATCACCAGAGGAGATAAACAACAGTGGACATTGCAAGCTTAAATTTGACCAGCCAGGCCAAATAAGCCAATGGGTGCAATAATGGCATGCCTGTTATGGGGGAAAACAACTACTCTCTAATTGGACTGGAGGCCCGCTCCATGGGAGGGAATAGATTCCTGATACTGAAAACCTACAACAGAGGCAGTCATGAGCCCTAGGGGTGTACCATCTGCTGGTGTCTGGCTAAATGTATATAATATGATCACCAAACTGCCCAATAAGCATTTCTCTTAATGTTCATACCCACGTACTAATGCTACTCTCACTTTTGGTTAGAGAAGCTTCTCTTTTCAGATGGGGGTGACCTTGGGATGACTCAGAAGGCATCATGGTGCTGAGAAGAAGTAATGGGAGTGCTCAGCACTGAAATATCTCTATCTCACCTTCCAAGACTCAGGGTCTATTGTGGAAGAGGTGGCAGAAAGAATGAAAGTACCAAAGGAAGGGTAGGATTGCTTACGATGGACTCTTCCAGACACAAAATGGCCTGGATATCCATGCCCTTGATGATAACATCAAAATAAAAGAGAGGCTAGGCATGGTGGCACACGCCTTCAATCCCAGCACTCGGGAGGCAGAAGTAGGAGGATCGCTGTGAGTTCAAGGACAGCCTGAGACTACATAGTGAATTCCAGGTCAGTCTGGGCCACAGTGAGACCCTACCTCGAAAAAAAACAACAAACAAACAAACCGAAAAAATAATAATAATTCAATGGTCCCAATGATGCCACTTTCAGACTTAACAAGTGCCTTTAGCTACTAAGCCATCTTATTTTCCTAACCCAAGTCTTAGGCCTTGACATTCGGATCCTACAATACTCATTTCCACACCTTCCTTCCAACTGTGAACTCCTTAACTCTCTGCAATACTTTGCATGTTCCAGCCAACGGAACCTGCCCAGTGGTCCCATGCCTGTCCCTGCTCCTTCCTACATTGTATGCTCGTGGCTGTTCTATCTGCCTGCAGGGCCCCCTTGAGCTTCCTGTGCTTGAATTCCACTCAAACTTCAAGGTGAGGCTCCACTTCCACCTCTCCAGGTCCTGATCTCTCCTTCTGTCTTCCAAGCCTTATGCAGTCCAAGACAGCCTCTCAGACCTTTCCACTTTGCATTCATCTGGACTGGAAACCCCCAGAAGGCAGAGTGTGTATGAAGAGATCGAGCAAGTTCAGGGTATAGAGCACAGTGTATAATATCAGATGCCTGTCCCCCAGAGCGAGTCAGTTAAGTACAAACAGTACACAGCTGCATGAGCCATTGCAAGCCCTCGCATTCATCCCTCAGGCAGAAAGGAGCGCCTTCCCAGAGGCGCCTATTCTTTGCCCACCCACATGGTAATAGGATAATAAGACACTTGTGTCCTTGCCTTCAAAGCCTGGCAGAGAGGAAAATTTCATCATGATTGTCATGCAGCACGGGGACAGAAAAGGAAGAAGAATGCACGTGGGAATGTGTTACACAGGGCCTAGCCTGGAGTACGGGTCACTGCAGTACAGACTAAGAATCGAGGGGATGTGTCCCAACTGGCTCCGAGTCGTCACTGGCACACCTGACCTCCAGGGTTGCTCTCACCAGATGTTGTAAAGATTTGTGGGGCTGATGGGTGGCCAGCACTGGGCACACAGTCAAGCTATCCATAAACAAGGGGATTACTGCTGTCACTACTACCTCAGCAGCTCACAGGAGGCCCGGGTATTCGAGGCAGCCAGGCCTCCCAGTCTGGGAGAGCTGGACAGTAATCCTGCCTCAGGATTAGCCTGACTGAAAGGGAAGGTAGAACCAATGGGCCCAGATCGGAGAGAGGGGCGCTACGTTAAGGAGGGAGGCCGGCAGCAGTGAGTGAGGGGAAGGAAGCTAGAAGGGAGAGGAAGGCATCGCCGCGGGTGTGGCTGGGTCGTCCCAGGCAGGGGAAAGAGACAACACACATGGCATCTACTCTAGCCCCGCCCAACCTGCTCCCGGGAATTAGTGAAATGATTTCCAGTGACGGATGCAGCCAGGCTCTGACATTTACAGGTCACTAGAACTCTTCAGGCGTTTAAAAGCCTGTGTGAATGCAGCCTTCTGAGGGGAAGGAACCAACCATGACCGGAAAGCCGGAGGTGTGCAAACAAGCGTGTCATTTCTCAGCAGGAAGGAGCAGGGGTGGAGCAAACTGAGATTAAGGCCTGGGCTCAGGGGCCCAGCAGCGCGGAGCGCGGGGAGCTCTCAGCAGTCTGGGGGAATCAAGGGCCACCTGCGGGCCTCTTGAGAACGGGTTCTTTCCCGCTACCCAGCCTTCCCCACTCTGAGCCTTTGCCTTTACTGTTTGCAGAACCTCATCTTCCTAAAAGAGCATTCAGAGTTTATCTCCTAGAGGCCTGGAACCCCTTAATCTAAACCAGCCCACGCCCCACAGTGAGCCCCTCACATTCTTCGCTCATCCCAGTCTGTACCTCTTTGTTTATACATCATCTCCTGTCTCCTTCATAGCCCTCTGCCAGCGCTGTTTATTTATTTAGTTTTTTTTCAGTTTTTCAAGGTATGGTTTCACTCTAGCCCAGGCTGACCTGGAATTCACTATGGAGTCTCAGGGAGGCCTTGAACTCACAGCAATCCTCCTACCTTGGCCTCCTGAGTGCTGGGATTGAAGGCGTGCACCACCACACACAGCTTTTTTTTTTTTTTTTTTTTTGGTTAGTTTGTATTTTTATTTACTTATTTGAGAGAGAGAGAGACAGAAAGAGAGAGGGAGAATGGGTGTGCCAGGGCATCCAGCTGCTGCAAACAAATTCCAGACGTACGTGCCACCTTGTATACCTGGTTTACATAGGTCCTGGGGAATCAAACCTGGGTCCTTTGGCTTGGCATGCAAGTGCCTTAACCGCTAAGCCATCTCTCCAACACTATTTATTTATTTTTTTAATTAATTTGTTTTGGTTTTTCGAGGTAGGGTCTTGCTCTAGCCCAGGCTGACCTGGAATTCACTATGTAGTCTCTGGGTGACCTTGAACTCAGGATAATCCTCCTACCTCTGCCTCTGAGTGCTGGCATTAAAGGTGTGTGCCATCACACCCATGTCCTATTTATTTATTTTATTTATTTATTTATTTTTTATTGGTTTTTCGAGGTAGGGTCTCACTCTAGCTCAGGCTGACCTGGAATTCACTATGGAGTCTCAGGGTGGCCGCGACCTCATGGCGATCCTCCTACCTCTGCCTCCCTAGTGCTGGGATTAAAGGCGTGCACCATGCTGCCTGACTCCTCCCCTAGTTCTTGTCCTCTCTTCTTCTCTAATATCTTAGCCAATTTAATTATTTGCTTGTTTGCTGTATTTTTCCTGCCCTGGATGTCACCTCTATGAGGACAGAAATGATTCCTGAGCTCCTGATCCCCAGCATCTGGAGAAGCACATGGCACACAGCAAGGGTCCAATAAATGTTTCATGATCGAATGAATAAATATACACAAATGTTTAAAAGAGCAAGGGCTCAGGCTAGACTGCCTGGGGGTTACTCTTCTATGTACGGAGTAATCTTGAACCCTTTACTTAACCTCTCTGTGCCTCATAAACAGTAGAAGGAAAGTAACAACACTACCTACCTCACAGGATTACTGGGTGGTTCAATAAGGTCATGCATCTGGACAACCTTAAAATAGTGCCTGGTCCCCAGGAAGCACTCAGCTCCGTGCTGGCTGCCAGCATTTCTTGTTATTTGCTCTCTTATTTCTTATCTGTCCCCTCCTACCTCAGTGTCAGCTCCAGCCTGCCTTGCTCACTGCTGTACCCCACTTCTAGCTCGGCGCTGGAAGAGAAAAGTCTAGGACCGTGGGGCTGGGGTGACACAGCTTCAGCTGGGAGTAGGAGCCTCACCGATCTGTTTCTCCAGGGCAGCGGCTTCACAGACGGTGGCCCGGGGCAGGATGCCGGGGTCGGTGAAGCTCGTCTGCAGCAGGCAACTCATGACGAAGAAGAAGAGGACGGCAGCGATGATGGGGATGGCGAGGGTGAGTTCACGGGCCAGGTAGGGACAGCTAGGAGAGGTGGAGAAAGAGTTCAGCAGGTGCCTCAGGGCTCCCTAGGACATGATATTACTGAATGTTCCTCTCTCTCTTCCCCCTTCTTTTGTAAAAATTTATTTATTTGCAAGCAGACAAAGAAGAGAGACAGAGAAAAAGAGAAAAGGCGTGCCAGGGCCTCCAGCTGATGCAAACTCCAGATGCATACACCATTGTGCATCTGGCTTTACATGGGTACTGGGGAATGAGGCCCAGGTCACTAGGCTGTACAAGCAAGTGCCTCAAATGCTAAGCCATCTCTCCAGCCTCTCTCTCCCTCTCTTTCTCTCTACCCCAAATTTTTTGTCAGACTAGACTGTAATTCTCTTTGTAGCCTAAACTGGTCATGAACTCCTGATTCTTCTGCCTCCACCTCCCAAGAGCATGCACACCATCACGTCTCGCTGCTTCTTTGTGGTGGTGTGTATCTGTAGTCCCAGCTCCCCCAGGCTGACATAACACGATCAGGAGTTCAGGTCATCCCTGGCTACACAACAAGTTTGAGAACAACTTGGATTACATGAGACCCTGTCTCAGAGAGAGAGAGAGAGGGAGGGAGAGAACAAAGAGAAAGAGACAGTAAGACTGACTCGTTATGCTTCCCAGGCTGGCCCTGAACCCCAGGAGCTCAAGCTATCCTTCTAGCCTCAAGTGCTGGGATTTCTGGTCACTGCTGTGCTGGACTTAGATTTTGGCTTTTATTTATTTTTTTCTTTTTCAAGGTAGGCTCTTGCTCCAGCCCAGGCTGACCTGGAAGTCACTATGTTGTCTCAGGCAGGCATTAAAACTCACAGCAATCCTCCTACTTCTACCTCCCAAGTGCTGGGATTAAAGGCATGCACCAACATACCTGGTGAGATTCTGGGGCATTTTATTTTATTTTATTTCTTTGGTTTTCCAAGGTAGGGTCTCACTCTATCCCAGGCTGACCTGGAATTCACTATCTAGTCTCAGGGTGGCCTTGGACTCACAGTGATCCTCCTACCTCTGCCTCCTGAGTGCTAGGATCAAAGGCATGTGCCACCATGCCCAGCTTGATTCTGGCATTCTTAACCCCTGTACTTAGCTGCAGCCTCAGAATCCTTCTAGACACGGAGTTCCAGGAGCCACTACCAATGTGAGGACCATCACTTGAGATGCAGCACCCATAGCAATGTTGATTCATTCATTCAGCCAGCCACTCACCCCACAAATACTTACTGAGCCCTTTGTGCCAGACAACTCTCAATAAACAGCAGGAATAATGGCCGTGAATATGACAAGAGTCCCTCTGCCATGTGGCTTACGGTCTACTGGGGGAGAGAGCTATATCAACAGGGAATCGCCAAACAGGGTGATACGTGCTCTACAGGGGAAGGGAAGGCAGCAGGATAGGAAAGGTTCCCCGAAGGAAATAATACTGAAGCCAAACAGGGAAAAAAGCTCAAAAGAAGGTTGGGAGGGGGGGCTGAAGAGATGGTTTAGTGGTTAAGGTGTCTGTCTGCAAAGACTAAGGGCCCAGGTTCGATTGCCCAGGACCCATGTAAGCCAGATGCCCAAGGTGGTGCATGTGTCTGAAGTTCATTTCCAGTGGTTGGATGCCCTGGTGCACCCTTTCTCTCTCTCTCTCTCTCTCTCTCTCTCTCTCTAATACATGTATTAATAAAGGCTGGGGAAAACAGCATAGTCCAGCTCTTGCCACTGTCATCAAGGGGATGGGAACCTCAAGAGAGGTCTCAGGCCCCCTGACCCTAGCTGAGAGCTGCCTACACCTGCTGGATGTTCATGCTTCCTGCCACTAGGTCGGCTGCCGACCACTGGGTTACACATCCCTATTGCAGGTCCCTTAAGAAGTTCCAGACGTTAGTGGGGGCATAACTTGCTGATGAAGTGAACCTATCAGGGCTCTCTATGGATCTCTTCTCTACTGTCTCTCTACCATCCACCCGCAGGCCAGAGCCACCTTCTGGAAATGTAAAAGAGATCACGTCACTTCCCTGCTTGAAACCCTCTGCTGGCTTCCTATTACATTTTGAATGAAATCCAAACTCTCAAGCATGGCCTTTTAGGCCATGCATATCCTGGACTTACTGAAGGTTTCTCCAGCCTCATTCTACAAAACTTCTCACCCATTCTACTCCCATCACAACAGGCTCATGACAGACAGTCCCAATAGCAACTTTCCTATTTCTTTCTTTCTTTTTTTTTCTCAAGGTAGGATCTTGCTGTAGCCCAGGCTGACTGGGAATTCACTATGTAGTCGCAGGCTGGCCTTGAACTCCACAGAGATCCTCCTACCTCAGCCTCCTGAGTGCTGGGATTAAAAGGGTGCGCCACCATGCCTGACTGAGTCTTTCCTGTTTCAATGCCTTTACACTTGCTGTACCTCTTCTTTATAATATTCTTCCCTCCCTAGAAGGACCTTCCTTGACAGCAGGTTTGTACTTCAGGTCTGACCCTCCAACACACTAGCCAGGCCCTTGGTGCCACCCTCATGGAAATTCACCCAGTTCATATATAACTAGGGAGATGGGGAAATACTTGAAGTCTGACACTTGTAACCCCTTCAAGAAACACCAAGTCTGGGATGGATAGATGGCTCCAGTGGTTAAGGCACTTGCTTGCAAAGCCTAACGACCTGTGTTCAATTCCCCAGTACCCATGTAAAGCCAAATGCACAAAGGGGCATGTGGATCTGGAGTTCATTTGCAGTGGCTACAGGCCCTGGTATGCCCATACGTACACATACCACTCTCTCTGTGTCTCTCTGTAGGTGTGTCTTTATCTCTTGGCTTATAAATAAATAAAAATATTTGTTTTTAAAAAAAGAAGCCAGAGGGGATATGATGAAGAATGGAGTTTCAAAAGGGAAAGGGGGGGGCATTACCATGGGATATTGTTTCCAATCAAGAAGCCAAGCATGGTGGCACATGCCTTTAATCCCAGTATTTGGGAGGCAGACGTAGGAGGACTGCTGTCAGTTTGAGACCATCCTGAAACTACATAGTGAATTTCAGGTCAGTCTGGGCTAGAAAGAGACCCTACCTCAAAAATCTGAGGGGGGAAAAAAAGTCATTTTGACGGGTGTGGTGGCACATGCCTTTAATCACAGCACTTGGGAGGCAGAGGTAGGAGGACTGCCATGAGTTCAAGGCTACCCTGAGACTACATAGTGAATTCCAGGTCAGCCTTGGGCTAGAATGAAACCCTACCTAAAAAAAAAAAAAGAAAAGAAAAGAAAAGAAAAGAAAGGAAAAGAAAAGAAAAAGAAAAAAGAAATAAAGAAACACCAAGTCCTAGGGGGCCTCCTAAGCCAACAGGTAGATTCAAGATCACTCCGTCAGCAACAGCAAACTGTGGTCTCCAGATTCGCAGCAAGTAATTAGCCATTCCACTCATTCAACTAGCAGTTGCTTTACTGAGCAGCTCAATACCTATCAAGCACTGACTGCCTCTAGGCACTCCGGACACAGTAACCTGGAGAACACCCCACCCTGCTCTCACAAAGACAGCCGTGAAACTACCGAAGGAGCATACGGTGTGGACAGGCGGGATGGTGAAGAGAATGAACCTGTGAGGGTTTGTCTACAGTGCAAAGGCCCTGAGGCAGGAGCCTGAGAGCAGGCCGAACTGTCTTACATGGGGAAACACGGGACGGGAGGCAAGGGGACAAAGGAGCAGGGACCAGCGAAGCAGCCCATTATCAGAGTCCTGCTTCTCACCTGGAGAGCCCTGCGGGAGACTCCAAGGGTTCTGGCTGCCACGTGGGATGGGAAGTGGGGCAAAGCTGGGGGCCCTACTGCGAGGCTCATCAAAACCACTCAGGGGAGAAATGGCACCAGACAGCCACCTGTACTGTTCCCCAGAGCAGCTGGGGAGTGTGGGCATCTCCTATTCTCCCAGTCCTCAGAAGGGTGTTTCCACCACTCCAGCTCCTTACTGAGGCTTCACCCTAGGTGAGCTCTGAGCCCAAAACTCTGCTGCCAAATTGGCAGCCCAAGAGAGGACGGAGATAAAAGCCCAGATGGCAGATGTGGTGGCGCACGCCTTTAATCCCAGCACTCAGGAGGCAGAGGTAGGAGGATCTCCATGAGTTCAAGGACAGCCTAGGACTACACAGTGCATTTCAGGTCAGCCTGGGCTAAAGTGAAACCCTACCTTGAAAAGCCAAAAAATAAAATAAAAGCCAAGATGAGGCTGGAGAGATGGCTTAGCAGTTAAGGCACTTGCCTGCAAAGCCAAAGGACCCAGATTTGATTCCCCAGTACCTACGTAAGCCAGACGCACAAGGTGGCTCATGTGTCTGGAGTTCGTTTGCAATAGCTAGTGGCCCAGGTACGCCCATTCTTTCTATCTGCTCCTCTCTGTCTCTTTCAAATAAATAAATAAATAACATATTTTTTTTTTTTGAAAAAGGACTGGAGAGATGGCTTAGTAGTTAAAGTGTTTGCCTGAGAAACCTAAGGACCCATGTTCGACTCTCCAGGTCCCACATAAACCAGACGCACAAGGTGACGCAAGCAGCAAGGTCACACATGCCCACAAGATGGTGCATGTGTCTGGAGTTTGATTTCAGTGGCTGGAGGCCCTGGTGTGCCAATTCTCTCTCTCTCTCCTTCTTTTTGACTAAAAAAAAAAAAAAAAAGTAACCGGGCATGGTGGCACACATCTTTAATCCCATAACTTGGGAGGCAGAGGTAGGAGGATTGCCATAGATTCAAGGCCACCCTGAGACTACATAGTGAATTCCAGATCAGCCTGGACTAGAGTGAGACCCTACCTCGAAACAGCCAAAAAAAAAAAAAAAAAGCGCAGATGATCCGCCTACTGTCACAGAGCCCAAAGTCCTTGCTTCCTTCCTGGCTGGGGTCAAAGCAATCCCCACCCTTGAGGACATCCTGGCAGAAGCCCTGCTCTGAACTGACCATATCCCACACTGAAGGGTCACAGGGCCAACCTCAGCCAGCATTACTTCCTCCTGCCAAAACCACAGCCTCAAGCATGAGTGGCCGGACAGCAGCCTGGGGGTTCAAGGCACTTCAAGACATACCTAGGCACAGCCTCGCTGATCTGCAACTCAGCCCCGGGGCCAAGCGAGTGCTGGTGCCCCAGAGCTTCTGCTTGTAAATTACCCCTGAACTTTTCATCCACCCTGACTCAGAACAGAAGGGTGGAAAGGAGAAGCCAACACATCAGGGGAAACCCAAGGTTGCAGCTACGCGATCCTCCTGCTAGAAAGGTACCCAGGGGCTGGTATCTTTGGGACACCCACACCATGGCCGCATGTCCTCGGGAACCACTTCTTTGTGAAGTATTAACAGCTGCCACCAAGTGCGAAAAGTTTACATACGTGATCTGGTACCAACCTCATGACAGCCCTTGGGGGTGGTTACTATTAAAGGCTCCACTTTACAGTAGAGGCAACTGGGTACCTTAGAGAGGTAAAGTGACTGCCCGGAGGACATGCAATTAGTATGAGGTGGAGCTGGGATTTCGGCCAGATCTGCCAGCTCAAGAGATGGAGTTCTTAACCACAGTGTACAATAAAAGAAGCTGATCACAAGGAACGAAGAGAACGAGGAGGGGAAGATGGGGCTCACAGGGTGGGTATGCGAGCCCGCGGGTGTGTAAGGCTCAAGGAATCACGTCTCAGGTGGCTCCAGCTGGAGGCTGAAAGTGGGGTGGAAATTTCTGATGCACACAAGGTAAAAGCAATGTGTGGCCAAACCCCTGCTTCAACCTCCAACCATAAGATGGTTGATAACTGTGTGGGCCAATCCCCGGCCATAGGGAAGTAAAGAGACCAAAAGTCCACGAGAGCAAACGGTCTGAGTGTACTTGGAGTCTTAATTGAAAAAAACAGGGAGCTGTAGCTAACCCTGATGTGGAATGGGCAGCAGGGATGCTCTCAAATGGCCACAAAGGAAACAAAGCCAGAAGGTCAGGGGTTGGGAGACATCTGGGGGGACCAGGGTACAGAGGGGATAGGAAGCTCTGCAGAAACTAAGAGAAGCGCTAGGGAAGAAAGGGGTGGTCCGAGAGGCCCCAGAGATGCTAGAGAGAGAGGATGCCTTGGGGCTTAGGTTGAAGACGCCTGAGGAAAAGCAAAAGGGAGAGAATCTGAGAGGAGTGGGGACCCTCTGGGGCCTTAGAGGGAGCCGAGAGAAGATGCCAAGGACATTCATGGTAAGATGACCACAGGCAAAGAACGCAGAAAGTTAGTCGTCTGGACAGAACGGATATGAAAACTGCCTAGAGGGCTTTGGAAGGAGCGGGAGAGGCGTGGGGGTGGTGGGCACGGGAGGAGGAGCTGGCACGGGCAGGGAGCAGGGGCTGCAGGGGATGCGGGGGGCCAGGGCGAGCAGCCCGGAGGCGGGACGGGGCACAGGGAGAGGGGAGGGCGGGGTGCCCGGGAGGCGGGAGGAGGGGGCGCGCGGCGAACTCACTCGAAGACGAAGAAGAGGATGGTGGTGCTGAGGATGAGCAGCAGCGTGAGCGCGAACACGCCGCCGTGGCCGGCCAGCATGAGGCGGCCGCCGCAGTAGAAGCGGTTGCGGCCCGGGAACACCTCCCACTTACGCCGCGGACGACGGCCCAGGCTCCCGCTGCCGCTGCCGCTGCCGCTCCAGCGCGGGGCGGCGGGCGCGGGCCCCGGGCCCGGGGCGGAGGGCGCGGCGGAGCCGGAGCGGCGCGCCCCGGGGGAGGCGGCGGGCGGGGCGGCCCCGGGGCTGATCTGCTGATACTCGCAGTCCTTCATACGGCCGGCCGCGGGCTTCGGCTCCGCGACCCCGCGGGCCTCGGCTCCGCGCCCCAGCGGGCCGGCCGGGCCGCACCGGGACCGGGCCAAGCGGCGGAGGTGGCGGCGGCGGCGGCGCGCGGCGCTCGCTCGCTCGCTGGCCCGCTGGAGGCGGCCCCGCCCCCAGCCCGCCGCGGATGCTGCCGCTGAGGGCCGCGACCTCCCGCAGCAGCGCCCCCTCCGTCCGGGCCCGGGATGGCGCTGCCCGGGACCCGCCGAGCCGCGGCTGCGTCCCGGCAAAGCGCCTGCGCTCCCTGCGCGCTGCCCGCCGGTGCCAGTGGATGCGCTCTCCCGGCCTCGCAACTTCTTTGGCAATCAGACCACTCGTTAGGAGACCACTGTGTGCCAGGCACTGTGCTCAGCGCTGGGATTCAAGGTGGTGGCCCAAATGTGATGCCAGGCCCAGGCTCGTCCCATGATGGGGGGTTGGGGGGGGGGATAGGCGGCAGGTGGGCAGGAGTGGGGTAAACAATTTGATTTGAAAGTTCCAAGTGCCAGGCTGGGAGGATGGCTTAGCTGATTAAGGCGTTTGCCTGCGAGGTCTGACGACCCAGGTTCAATTCCCCAGGTACCCACGTAAGGCAACGCACAAAGGAAGGCATGCTTCTGGAATTTGTTGCAGTGGCTAGAGGCCGTGACATACCCATTTTCTCTTCTCCACTTCTCTCTCTCTCTCTCTCTGTTGCAAATAATAATTTAAAAAAGGGGGGCTGGAGACATGGCTTAGCGGTAAAGTGCTTGCCTGTGAAGCCTAAGGACCCCGGTTCGAGGCTCGATTCTCCAGGACCCACGTTAGCCAGACGCACAAGGGGGCGCACGCGTCTGGAGTTCACTTGCAGTGGCTGGAGGCCCTGGCGCGCCATTCTCTCTCTCTCTCTATCTGCCTCTTTCTCTCTCTGTCACTCTCAAATAAATAAAAATGAACAAAAAAATTTTTAAAACCCTCTATATGACATTATAAAAATATTTTTTATTTTTATTTATTTATTTGAGAGCGACAGAGAGAGAGTGAGAATGGGCGCGCCAGGGCCTCCAGCCAATGCAAACGAACTCCAGACCCATGCGCCCCCTTGTGCGTCTGGCTTACGTGGGTCCTGGGGAATCGAGCCTCGAACTGGGGTCCTTAGGCTTCACAGGCAAGCGCTTAACCGCTAAGCCATCTCTCCAGCCCTATAAAAATATTTTTTAAAAAAGGCCAGGCTTGGTGGCACGCGCATTTAATCCAAACACTCAGGAGGCAGAGGTAGGAGGATCGCCACCCTGAGACTACATAGTGAATTTCAGGTTAGCCTGAGCTAGAGTGAGACCCTACCTTGAAAAACAAAAAAACAAAACAAAACAAAACAAAAAAAAGTGTGGTACCCTCTGCCTTCTCTCACTACCTCTGTGTCCTGCACCCAGATCCAACCCTGGAGTCCTAGGTATCCCTTAATCACAAAATTTGAGTCCATCAAGTGCTGCTGTGGAACAAATTAGCACAACCTTTTTTTGTTATTATTGCTTGTTTTTAATATTTTATTTTTATTTATTTATGAGAGAATGGGCATGCAGTGTCTTTAGCCACTGTAAAACTCCAGATGCATGGAACATGGGTTCTGAGGAGTCAAACCTAGGTTTTTATGCTTCACAAGCAAGCACCTTAACCCCCAAGCCATCTCTCCAGCCCTTTTTACACTTGATGTTAGCCAAAAAGCCGAGAAGCGATCTCCAGCCCTTGTTAAAGAGAGAGTGAGAGAATTGGCTCACCAGGACCTCAGGCACTGCAATTGAACTCCAGACTCTTGCGCCACCTAGTGGGCATGTAAGACCTTCAGCTTGCCTCACCTTTATGTGTCCAGTTAACGTGTGTCCACACCCGGCATTTATTTTTGAATATTTTATTTTTCATTATTTATTTGAGAGGGACAGAGAAATAGGCAGGGAGAGAGTGAATGAGCGTGCTAGGGCCTCCAGCCACTGCTAATGAACTCCAGATCTGGCTTACATGGGTACTAGGAAGTTGAACCTGGGTCCTTTGGCTTTGCAGGCAAGCGCCTTAACCAAGCCATGTCTCCAGCCCTAGTTTATTTATATATTTGCAAGCAAAGGGATACAGAAGAGAGAGCCAGGCATGGTGGTGCACGCCTCTAATCCCAGCACTCGGCCTGGACTAGAGAGATCTGTCTCAAAAAAACAAAACAAAAAAAATACCACTTTTTTGTCACCTGTAATGTCTTAACTTTTTATAATTTGGCGTGTTACTACCTCTCCCCTAAAACTACAGTCTTGGAGACCAGTAGGCCTGGGCTGCATGTGCTGAACTATGTTGGGGGTGGGGGGGACGACTCTATGGTGATGCCAGTTTGGGACCAGACCTGGCTGTGGAAGACATGGAAAAGCTGCAGAAGCCAAGCGAGAAGGAATCCAGAAGAGAAGACAGAATCTAAGGTTGATGAGCCAGCAGAAGTGGTTGAAGAAACAACCATCCCCAAAGCTACAACAGCTGAAAAGAAAGCAGGGCAGGTTGAAGCTGATATGGATTCCCCTAAATCCAGAAAGGTAAAGAAGCAAGAAGGGCCATCTCAAGATGACATAATCTCTTCTAAAACCAAAACTGCTAAAAAGAATCTCCAGCTGGACCCTTGGGAGGCAGAGGTAGGAGGATTGCTGTGAGTTCAAGGCCACCCTGAGACTATATAGTGAATTCCAGGTCAGCCTGGGCTACAGTGAGACTCTCTACCTCAAAAAAAAAAAAAAAAAAAAAAAAAAAGTGTGGAGCCTTCGAAAGATGGTGTGAGCGCTCGTAAGCCTAAAAAGATGAAAAAAGAAAAGGAAATTGATGGAGGAATTGGAAGGTAAAGCCCCAAATTGAAGAATGGAGTCTCCTGAATCTGACTCCCGTGAAGCCATAGGCGAAGAACGTAGTAGTGAGGAAATACCTGTGGAACAAAAAGAAGGTGCTTTCTCTAATTCCCCTTTTCTGAAGAGACTATTAAGCTTCTCAAAGCCCAGAGGGTGAACTTCCTGTTTCCTACACAAGCAAAGACAGTCCACCATGTGCACAGTGGAAAAGAGCTAATTGCCCAGGCGCGCACAGGAACTGGGATGACGTTCTCCTTCGCGGTCCCTTTGATGACAAACTCCGGGCACACTTCAGAACAGAAAACGTAGCTGGGCGTGGTGGTGCACGCCTTTAATCCCAGCACTGGGGAGGCAGAGGTAGGAGGATCGCTGTGAGTTCAAGGCCAGCCTGAGACTAGTGAATTCCAGGTCAGCCTGAGCTAAAGTGAAACCCTAAAACCAAAGGTAAATAAATAAATAAATAAATAAAAATAAAAATTGGGGCTGGAGAAATGGCTTAGTGGTTAAGGCACTTGCCTGTGAAGCCTAAGGACCCACGTTCAATTCCCTAGTGTCCATGTAAGCCAGAAGCAGAAAGTGGTTGCATGCATCTGGAGTTTATTTGCAGTGGCTGCATGTGGTGGTTTGAATAGAATAGATGCCCCCAATATATTCAGTTGTTTGTTTGTAGTTTGCATCTGCAGCCACCTGGCTGGAGCCAGTGCCATTGTGTGGATCTTAAGGTGTGGTGGTGGGTTTCAGATTTCAATCTAAAGATATGCAAAGTATGCCCAGCAGGAGTTCCTGAGGTGTGCTGTGTGGCCTTTGGCTTTTGGCTTGTACTTCTCTCTCTGTGCTTGGGCCTGTGAAGGCAGGCCAGCTTCTTCTGCCATTGTGGAACTTCCCCTGGATCTGTAAGCTTCAATAAATCCCTTCCTCCATAAGTGTGCCTGGTCTGGAAGTTCATCTCAGTGAACCTGAAGCTGTCTGCAACACTGCAGGACCTGGTGCACCCAATCTCTCTCTTTCTTTCTTTCTTTTTTTCATTTCTTTGTATTTTTTTCGAGGTAGTGTCTCACTCTAGCTTATGCTGACCTGGAATTCACTATGTAGTCTCAGGGTGGCCTCAAACTCATGGCGATCCTCTTACCTCTGCCTCCTGAGAGCTGGGATTAAAGGTATGTGCCACCACGCCTGGCTTCAATCTCTTTCTTTCTATCAGCCTCTCTCTCAAATAAATAAATAAATAAATATATATATATATATATATATATATATATATATTTAATTTGGCATGGTGCCCTGGAGCTCCAATTCTCTGGTTCTTCCTCTGTCTCTGTCTCTCTCTCACACACTCTGTCTCTCTAAACATAAATAAATAAATAAATAAATAAAAATTATTTAAATATAAATTATATAATATAATTTAATTATAATAATTTATATTATATAATATAATTATATATAATACAATTTAAATATAAATATAAATTATATAAGTTGGCATGGTGGCACATACCTTTGATTCCAGCACTTGGAAGGCAGAAGCAGGAGGATTGCTGAGCTGGGCATGGTGGCGCACACCTTTAATACAAGCACTTGGGAGGCAGAAGTAGGAAGATTGCTGTGAGTTCAAGGCCAGCCTGGGCTAGCATGAGACCCTATCTCATAAAACCAAAAAAAGAAAAGAAGAAAAAAAAAAAAACAGGCTGGCCATGGTGGTGCACTCCTTTACTCCCAACACTTGAAAAGGCAGAGGTAGGAGAATCACCATGAGTTTGAAGCCACCCTGAGACCTCCAAACACGCACGCACGCACGCACGCACACAATTTATTTGAGAGAGAGAAAGAGGCAGATAGAGAGTAAGAGGGAACGGATGCACCATTTCTAGCCTCTGCAAATGAACTCCAAATACATGAGCCACCTTGTGCTCTAGCCCATATATTTTTTTAAAGTTTTCTTTATGAGAAAGAGACGCAGACAGAGAGAATGGGCGTGCCAGGGCCTCTAGCCTCTGCAAACAAACTCCAGTTGCATGTGCCATCATGTGCATCTGGCTTATGTGGTACTGGAGAATTGAACCTGGGTCTTTTGGATTCACCTGCAAGTGCCTTAACTGCTAAGCCATTGTTGCAGTCAGGGTTCGCATTGCTAGTAGAAATCACTCAACCAAGAGCAGCTTGTGGGCAAACAAGAGGTTTAGTTTAGCTTACAGACTCGAGGGGAACCTCCGTGCCGGCAGGGGAAAATGATGGCATGAGCAGAGGGTGGACATCACCCCGTGGACCACAAGGTGGACAATAGCAACAGGAGAGTGTGTCAAACACTGGCAAGGGGACACTGGCTATAACACCCATAAGCCCGCCCCCCAAAAACACTTAGCCAGGAGACATTAATTCCCAAATCTCTATCAGCTGGGAATCAGGCATTCAGAACACCTAAGTTTATGGAGGACACCATAAACTTAATGGCTCGGAGTGGACTACACAGAAACAGATACTGAAGGTTGGATAGTTGGAGAGTTCTTCAATCCCATAGCAAAGTATTTGGTAAAACTTTTATCAGCAGGAGGCGTGGAGAGATGGCTCAGTGGTTAAAGGTATTTGCTCGCAAAGTCTGCCAGCCTGGGTTCATTCCCTGACGCCCACAGAGAACCCGGTGCGCAGTGCTGTGCAGCCCACGGCAACGGGAAGCAGAGCCAGGAGAACACAAAGCCTGACAGTTGTTTGCAGTCTGGCAGCTTGTTTGCAGCAGCAAGAGACATTGTCTCAAAGAAGGTGGAGCGCAGACTCCTTGAGCTTGTCTGCTGACCTCTATACGTGTGCTGCGGCACGCACACCCTCCTGACGCAAATAAATAATAGCCGGGTGTGGTGGCGCACGTCTTCAACCCCAGCACTCAGGAGGCTGAGGTAGGAGGATCACTGTGAGTTCGAGGCCATCCTGAGACTACATGGTGAATTCCAGGTCAGCCTGAGATAGAGTGAGACCTTACCTTGAAAAATCAAAACCAAAAAAAAAGCCGGGCGTGGTGATGCTCGCCTTTAATCCCAGCACTTGGGAGGCTGAGGTAGGAGGATCACTGTGAGTTCGAGGCCACCCTGAGACTACATAGTGAATTCCAGGTCAGCTTCAGCTAGAGACCCTACCTTGGAAAACAAAACAAAACAACAACAAAAAAGCACCACAATTTATTTCTCAGTCCTTAGGCTGAGATCAAATGTAAAAATGTGGATACATGTGCGCATAGATGCTGAGTAGCCAAAGAAGTGGGCTATGCCTGATGCTACACCGCTGTCTCAGCTCCGGGGCAACCTGTCTACACTCTGCTTTTGAGATACTGGAGATGGGACTCCTGCCAGTAGGGGGCACTAGAGAGAGGCCGCCGAGCTGGATGGGGAAGAGATGCACACCTTCCTGCTGCTTTAAGTTCCTGGGAGAGTAAACCTGGCAGTTCTATCTTCACCCCAGCAGTAGCAGTCCCTTCTGATGCCACAGCCAAATTTAGTGCTTTTTTTTTTTTTTTGGTTTTTCGAGGAAGGGTGTTGCTCTAGCCAAGGCCGACTTGGAATTCACTGTGTACTCTCAGGATGGTCTCGAACTCATAGCGCTGCTCCTACTTCTGCCTCCTGAGTGCTGGCGTTCAAGGCTTGCACCACCATGCCCGGCTTATTTATTTAACTAGCTAATGTCTTCATTTATGTAGCCATACGCGGTCTTGTGGTGGTTTGAATATAAAACGTCCCCCAGAGCTTCAAGTGTTTACGACCTGTCGCCCTACTTCAGCCCTAGCTGGTGAAGCCTTTGGGAGGTAGATCCTTAGAGGCGTGTGTCACTTGGGGCGGGCCTTGTGACATTATAGTCCAGCCCTCTTGCTAGCTTACTCTTGCCAGTCTCACCCCTGTGCTGATGTATGAAAGCATGAGCAGGTTGTCTGCTATGCCCTGCTTTCTCCACCATGATGAAATGTCCCCTGGAGAGTGTAAGCTGAAATTAACCCTTTCCTCCCCTCAGCTGATTCTGGTTGGGTGCTTTTTGTTTGTTTGTTTGTTTGTTTTTGTTTTTTCAAGGTAGGGTCTCACTCTAGCTCAGGTTAACCTGGAATTTACTATGCTAGTCTCAGGGTGGCCTTGAGCTCACAGAAATCCTCCTACCTCTGCCTCCCAAATGCTGGGATTAAAGGCATGCGCCACCACTCCCTGGCTTTCTTTTTTTTTTTTTTAATTTTACTTTGATTTATTTGTTTAAAAGGGAGAGAGGTAGATAGAGAGAGAATGGGCGCGCCAGGGCCTCCAGCCACTGCAAACAAACTCAGATGCGTATGCCACCCTGTGCATCTGGCTTACGTGGGTACTGGAGAATCGGACCTGGGTCCTTAGGCTTTGCAGGCCAGTGCGTTAACCACTGATGCCATCACTCCAGCCCTGGTTGGGTGTTTTGCCCCAGTAAGAAGGTGACTGCTACAGGTATCATGTAGCCTGAGCTGGTCTTGAACGCAGTATGTGGCTGTGGATGACTTTGGTTTTTGCCTTCCACACTCAGTGTGTTTGCCACATAACTTGGTTTTGTGGTGGGGCTGGGGCCAAATCAGGGCTTTCTGCATGCGTTAACCACTGTGCCATCACTCCAGCCCTGGTTGGGTGTTTTGCCCCAGTAAGAAGGTGACTGCTACAGGTATCATGTAGCCTGAGCTGGTCTTGAACTCAGTATGTGGCTGTGGATGACTTTGGTTTTGCCTTCACTCTCAGTGTGTTGCCACTATACTTGGTTTGTGTGGGGCTGGGGGCCAAATCCAGGGCTTTCTGCATGTTACCCGGCATTCTACCAACTGAGCTACATTGCCAGCCTGAATTCATAATTTGATGGTATGATTGGGAGAGGATGAGTGGTGGAATCTCATTGGAGGACATAGAGGCAGAGGTAGGAGGATATCTGTGAGTTCAAGGCCATCCTGAGACTACATAGTGAATTCAAGTCAGCCTGGGCTAAAGTGAGACTCTACCTTGAAAAAACAGCTCCTTCTTTTGTTTATTTTTTGAGGTAGGGTCTCACTCTAGCCCAGGCTGACTTGGAATTTACTATGTAGTCTCAGGGTGGCCTTGAGCTCACAGAAATCCTCCTACCTCTGCCTCCCAAGTGCTGGGATTAAAGGCATGCGCCACCACGCCTGGCTTTGTCTATTTTAAACCCTTCTCCCACTTGTAAAACGTTGGACTGTTTGAGACTTAAAATAATTCTAGACCCCCATGCAGTAAGTGAGTGGTGAAGGTTGAGCATTCTCCAAGGAGGCCCAAGTCTTCAAAGCCAGTGTTAGATATGGTCATGCAGCAAAGTCTAATGACCTCAGTTCAGTTCTCCAGTACCCATATAAAGCCAGATGCACAAAGTGGCACATTCATGTGGAATTTATTTGCAGAGGCTAGAAGCCCTAGCACACCCATTTTCTCTCCCTCCCTCTCTCTCTCCAAATAAATAAATAAAAATTAAAAAAAAAAAAAAGAAAACCATAGCCTGGCGTGGTGGTGCAGGCCTTTAATCTCAGCACTCGGGAGGCAGAGGTAGGAGGATCGCCTTGAGTTCAAGGCCACCCTGAGACTACATAGTGAATTCCAGGTCAGCCTGGGATAGAGTGAAACCCCTACCTCAGAAAAAACAAAATAAATAAATAAATAAAATAAAAATAAAAAACAAACCGCCTCTATGACAAGTGTATATACATAGATTCATTTGTTTCCGTATGGTTTCTGTCTACATGTTAATACAATCTTGCAGTTAGTGTGTAAATTATTTTCTTTTTTTTTCCTTTTTTTTTTTTTTCAAGGTAGGGTCTCACTCTAGCCCAGGCAGATCTGGAATTCACTGTATAGTTTCAGGGGGCCTAGAATGTATAGCAGTCCTCCTACCTCTGCCTCCCAAATGCTGAGATTAAAAATGTGTGCCACCACACCCAGCCCATCCATCTAATTATTATTATTTATCTATTTGAGAGGGAGAAAGAGACATAGAGAGAGAATGGGCTTGCCAGGGCCTCTAGTCACTGCAAAAGAACTCCAGACACATGCGCCACCATATATATGTGGCTTATGAGAGTACTGGTGATTCAATGTGGGTCCTTAGGCTTCACAGGCAAGTGACTTAACCAATCAGCCATCTCTCTAGCTCCCATCCACCTTTTTTTGAGGTAGGGTCTGTCATTGGCCTGGAGCTTGCCAAGACTAGACTGGCTGGCCAATGAACCCCAGGAATCTGCCTATCTCTACCTAGCACCTTGTAATAGGATTATAAGAGCATGACCACGTTTTAAAAAACATTGTTCGGTTTTTCATTTTTCGATGTAGGGGCTCACTCTAGCCCAGGCTGAGGTGGAATTCACTCTGTACTCTCAGGGTGGCTTCAAACTCACGGCAATCCTCCTACCTCTGCCTCCTGATTGCTGGGATTAAAGGTGTGTGCCACCACGCCGGGCCTTCAGCACACAAAGTGGTTTATGCATCTGGAGTTTGTAGCAGCTGGAGGCCCTGGCACACCCATTCTGTCTCTCTTCTCTCTCTGCTTGAAAATAAATACATACAATATTTTTAAAAATATATTTTTATTTGAAAGAGGAGAAAATGGGTGTGGTGGTTTGATTCAGGTGTCCCCTGTAAACTTAGGCGTACTGAATGCCAGAGAATGATGGAGATCTGGGAATGGACGCCTCCTGGAGGTAGCGTATTGTTGGGGGCGGGCTTATGGATGTTATAGCCAGGGTCCCCTTGCCAGTGTTTGGCACCTGTTCCTGTTGACCACCTGATGGTGAGGAGGTGATGTCCACCCTTTGCTTATGCCATCGTTTTCCCTGCTATCATGGAGCTACCCCTCGACTCTGTAAGCCAAAATAAACCTTTCCCCCCGCCCCACAAGCTGCTCTTGGTCAGGTGTTTTCTGCCAGCAATGTGAACCTGACTGCAACAATGGGCATGTCAGGACCTCCTGCTATTGCAAAGGAACTTCAGACACATGAGCCACTTTATGAATCTGGTTTTGTGTGGGACGTGGGCAGTCAGACTTGGCAAGCTAGTGCCTTAACAGCTGAGCCATCTCTCCATCCTTTTTACGGTTTTCTGAATCAGGAGGTAGCACAGTCGACAGGAGGCACCTACAGCGTCTAGGTCTAGGAGGAAATAGGGAAGGGCTTGGAAGTACTGGACCCATGAAGCCTAGAGAGGCTGGCGCTGTCATTCACGCTCTGAAGCTCGAGCCTCGCTGAGCTGCAGAGGACCGGCCGCTCTCGGGAGCTGACACTACCTAGCTGGTTGCTCGTGTCTCTGGGTGGGGTGCCACGCAGCTGGATCTGCCCTTGCTGGAGGAGGGAGCCCTCAAAGTACACTCAGCACTGCTACAGGAAGGAACTTCTATTGACAAGAGGGAGGAGTTCGAGGAGGTGGTCCTCGCAGGAACAGGAAGCAAGCCCCTCCCTTCTTCCTCTGCTCTCACTATCGCCCTCTAGTGGCCTTTACTGGCAGAGCCACACACAGAGCCTGCTGACCACAGAAATACGATTGGCAGTGTCCATCCAGCTCCAGGGAAAAAATAAACAAATGAATGTGGAGCTCAGAAAAAAAACTTAGTAACTAGCACAGGTGTCTTATAAAGTCTTCCCCCAAAAAAGAGGTGATCTTAGGGCTGGAGAGATGGCTTAGCGGTTAAGTGCTTGCCTGTGAAGCCTAAGGACCCCGGTTCAAGGCTCGATTCCCCAGGACCCACGTAAGCCAGATGCACAAAGGGGCGCATGCATCTGGAGTTCGTTTGCAGTGGCTGGAGGCCCTGGTGCGCCAATTCTCTCTCTGCCTCTTTCTCTGTCTGTCTGTCGCTCTCAAATAAATAAATAAACAAAACAAACAAACAAAAAAAAGAGGTGATCTTAGGTGAGAATTTGCTGATTTCCAAGGTAAGATGGAAGGAGGACAGAGAAAAGCTCAGAGACCATGGACCAGTCAGGGTAGGAAAAGCTGTCTAGATAACAATAGTACAAGGAAGAAAAAAAATCTTGAAAAGTCATGCATTATGAGTCGGGCGTGGTGGCACACTGGAAATCCCAGCCTTTACACTGAGGCAGAGGCAAGAGGATCAGGAGTTGATGCCCATGCTTGGTTATATAGTGAGTTCAAGGCCAACCTGGCTATAACATGATACCATGTTTAAAAAAAGGGGGGGGAGGCTGGAGAGATTGCTCAGTGGTTAAGGCACTTGCCTGACTAATAACCTGGATTTTATTCCCCAGTACTCACGTAAAGCCAGACGCGCAAAGTGGTGCATGCATCTGGACTTTGGTTGCAGTGACTAGAGGCCCTGGTGTGCCCATTTTCTCTGTCTTCTCTCTCTCTGTGTTTGCTAATAATAAATAAAATATATTTTAAAAAATGGAGGGCTAGAGAGATGGCTTAGCAGTTAAGGCCCTTGCCTGCAAAGCCTATGGACTAAGGTTAGACTCCCCAGAACCAATGTAAGCCAGATGCACATGGTGGCACATGTGTCTGGAATTCCTTTGCAGTGACTGGAGGCTCTGGCACACCCATCTCATTCTCTCTCTAATAAATAAATAAAAATTTAAAAATACCTGGGAATACATCCCTGATACTGAAAACTTAAAACGGGTAGTCATGAGCCCAAGGGGTGTAATGTCTGCTGCTCTCTGGCTAAATGTATATACTATGCTTATCAAACTGCCCATTAAGCACTTCTCTTAATGTTCATACCCATATATTAATGCTACTCTCACTTTTGGTAGAGAATCTTCTCTTTCCATATGGCAGTGACCTTGGGATGACTCAGAAGATATCATGGTGCTGGAAAGAAGTGACAGGAGTGCTCAGCACTGCAATATCTCTATCATACCTTCAAAGGCTCAGGGTCTATTGTGGAAGAGGTGGCGGAAAGAATGTAAGAGCCAAAGGAAGGGTAGGACTCCTTACAACATGCTCCCCCCAGACACAAACTGGCCTGGATATCCATGACCTCACAGTGCCTGACACTACCTACACAAGACCATCATAATAGGAAGAAAAGATCATGACATCAAAATAAAAGAGACTGATTGAGAGGGAGAGGGAAAATGATGGAGAATGGAATTTCAAAGGGAAAGTGGGGGGAGGAGAGGGCATTACCATGGGATGTTTTTTATAATCATGGAAGTTGTTAACAAAAAATAAAAATTGAAAAGAAAAAAAAAAAAAACCGGTGTGGCGGTGTATGCCTTTAATCCCAGCACTTGGGAGGCTGTGGTAGGAGGATCAATGTGTGTTTGAGGACAGGCTGGAGAAAAACAAAACAAAACAAGCTGAGTGTGGTGGGACATGCTTTTAGTCCCAGCACTTAGACTGGGATTGAGGTCAACCTGGGCTAGAGTCAGGCCCCTGTCTAAAAAAAAAGGGGGGGGGGGCTGGAGAGATAGCTTAGCAGTTAAGGCACTTGCCTATGATGCATAAGGACCCAGGTTCAATTTCCCAGGAACCACATAAGCCAGACACACAAGGTGGCACATGCTTCTGAAGTTTGTTTGCAGTGGCTACAGTCCCTGGCAAGTCCATTCGCTCTCTCTTTCTCTCTCAAATAAAAAATAATTTTAAATAAAAAAAAAAAAAAGAAAACCATAGCCAGCTGTGGTGGCGCACACCTTTAATCCCAGCACTCGAGAGGCAGAGGTAGGAGGATTGCCGTGAGTTCCAGGCCACCCTGAGACTACATAGTGAATTCCAGGTCAGCCTGAGCTAGAGTGAGACCCTACCTCAAAAAAACAAAACAAAACAAAATAAATAAGTAGAAAGAAAGAAAGAAAGAAAGAAAGAAGGAAGGAAGGAAGGAAGGAAGGAAGGAAGGAAGGAAGGAAGGAAGAAAGAAAGAAAGAAAGAAAGAAAGAAAGAAAGAAAGAGGGCTGGAGAAAGATGGCTTAGCGGTTAAGTGCTTGCCTGTGAAGCCTGAGGACCCCGGTTCGAGGCTTGATTCTCCAGGACCCACGTTAGCCAGATGCACAAGGGGCCGCACGCATCTGGAGTTCGTTTGCAGTGGCTGGAGGCCCTGGGACGCCCATTCTCTCCCTGTCTATAGCTGCCTCTCTCTCTCTCTGTCCGTCGCTTTCAAATAAATAAAAATTAAAAAAAAAAAGAAAGAAAGAAAGACAAATAAGGTTAAAATAATTTTTTGTGGGGGGGTTGTTTTGTTTTTCAAAGTAGGATCTCACTGTAGCTCAGGCCGACCTGGAACTCACTCTGTAGCCCAAGCTGGCCTTGAAGTCATAGTGATCCTCCTACCTCTACCTCCCAAGTGCTGGGATTGAAGATGTGCTACCACACCATACCTGGCTCAAATAATAAATTTTGTGTCTATTTTGTTTGTTTGTTTGTTTATTTTTTAAAAGAATATTTTATTGATTGATTTGAGAGAGAGGAGGGAGAGAGAGAGGAAGAAGCCAATAGAGAGAATGGGCATGCCAGGACCTCCAGCCACTGCAAACTAATTCCAGGCACATGCTCCACCTTGTACATGTGGCTTATGTGGGTACTGGGGAATAGAACCTGGATCCTTTGGCTTTGCAGACAAGTGCCTTAACCACTAAGCCATCTCTCCAGCTCCTTCTTTTGTTTATTTTTTGAGGTAGGGTCTCACTCTAGCCCAGGCTGACTTGGAATTTACTATGTAGTCTCAGGGTGGCCTCAAACTCTTGGTGATCCTTCTACCTCTGCCTCCCAAGTGCTGGGATTAAAGGCATGCGCCACCACGCCTGGCTTTGTCTATTTTAAACCCTTCTCCCACTTGTAAAACGTTGGACTGTTTGAGACTTAAAATAATTCTAGACCCCCATGCAGTAAGTGAGTGGTGAAGATTGAGCATTCTCCAAGGAGGCCCAAGTCTTCAAAGCCAGTGTTAGATATGGTCATGCAGCAAAGTCTAATGACCTCAGTTCATTTCTCCAGTACCCATATAAAGCCAGATGCACAAAGTGGCACATTCATGTGGAATTTATTTGCAGAGGCTAGAAGCCCTAGCACACCCATTTTCTCTCCCTCCCCCTCTCTCTCTCTCTCCAAATAAATAAATAAAATATTTTTAAAAAAGATATCCTGGGGGTTGGAGAGATGGCTCAGGGTTAAAAGCACTTGCTAGCCAGGTGTGGTGGCGCACGCCTTTAATCCCAGCACTTGGGAGGCAGAGGTAGGAGGATCGCCGAGAGTTTGAGGCCACCCTGAGAATACAGAGTGAATTCCAGGTCAGCCTGGACCAGAGTGACATCCTACCTCGAAAAAAAAAAAAAAAAAAAACACTTGTTTACAAAGCCTGATGGCCTGGGTTCTATTCCTCAGTACCCACATGAAGCCAGATGCACAGAGTGGTGCAAGGGTCTGGAATTTGTTTGCCTGCATGGGGGGGGGAGGGGGTTCTGATGTGCCCATGCTCACACACATTCTCTCTCTGCCTCTTTTCCTCTTTCTTTCAAATAAATCAATAAAATATTTTAAAAGATAGCCCAGCCAGGTGTGGTGGTGCACGCCTTTAATCCCAGCACTCAGGAGGCAAAAGTAGGAGGATCACCGTGAGTTCGAGGTCACCCTGAGACTACATAGTGAATTCCAGGTCAACCTGGACTGGACTGAGACCCTACCGCAAAAAACCAAAGTAGGTTAGGGTTAGGGATACACAATGTGTTCCTCCAAACACAAAATGGCCTGGATATCCGTGACCTCACAGTGCCTGACACTACCTACACAAGGCCATCATAATAGGAAGAAAAGATGATGACATCAAAATAAAAGAGAGATGGATTGAGAGGGGGAGGGGATATGATGGAGAGTGGAGTTCCAAAGGGGAAAGTGGGGGGAGGGAGAGCATTACCATGGGATATTGTTTACCATTATGGAACTTGTCAATAAAAATAAAAAATAAGGGCTGGAGAGATGGCTTAGTGGTTAAGCGCTTGCCTGTGAAGCCTAAGGACCCTGGTTCGAGGCTCGATTCCCCAGGACCCACTTACTTTAGCCAGATTCACAAGGGGGTGCACGCGTCTGGAGTTCATATGCAGTGGCTGGAGGCCCTGGCGTGCCCATTCTCTCTCTCTCTCTGTGTCACTCTCAAATAAATAAATAAAAATAAAATAAATTTTAAAAAAGATATGGTCATTCAGATATCCATGATGGAAGAACTTCCCAGAAGTGATGTCCAGGAAGGAGAGGGAGCCAAGGGGAACAATGGATAATGGAGTCCTTCCTATAACAAAACTGGGGTCCACTCAAGGAAGGGATTTGTTATGCCTGACCAGTGGGAATTCACAAGTGCTCTGGGTCAGAGACCACTGTCCTCACCTGGCTTTCCTCATCTGAAGGGCGTCTGACCCGAGGTTATTTTTTCTTGCTCTCCCCATGAACACTGGATCTGTTTATGAAGTGTGGATGATTTGTCTAATGCATAAGTCACAAGAACTGGGGACAGAGGTAGGCTGAGAGATCTCCAGCTGAATATAATGACTGCATGGGATTTAAAGTTGTTCCCTTTTGGAAGGAGGGGAGTGTACTCGGTGAGGAAAAACAGGTATTTGGCTCATACAAATATCTGTGTTTTCATCTTCTGAACACCGAGGCCAAGCTTTACTTCCTACTAGGGCTTGCCAGGATTAGCAAAATGCAGGATGCTCAGTTTCATTTGAATTTCAGATGAATCACCAATTTTTTTTTTTTTTTTTGGTTTTTCGAGGTAGGGTCTCACTCTAGCCCAGGCTGACCTGGAATTCACTATGGAGTCTCAGGGTGGCCTTGAACTCTCAGCGATCCTTCTACCTCTGCCTCCCGAGTGCTGGGATTAAAGGCGTGCGCCACCACACCCAGCTGAATCACTAAGTATTTCTTAGTGTAAGTATGCCCTGTGCAGTTTCTGGAATATAGTAGCATTGAGAAATTATTTGTGGCAACCCTGCTTCCCTTTCTCTTGCTGTAGGTGGGGCGCCACGACTGGATTGTAGCCAGGAGAAGCTTTAAGAAAGTGGTGTGCTGCTCCCCCCTGTGGGCTCCTTAGTGCCCTGTGGAATAGAGGAGCCAGGGAAGGACCAAGTCACAAAAGGAAGGCTGGATCTCCAGCGCTTGATTAGAATATGCTTTTCCTAGTGTTGTATTACTTCCTTCTTGCAGTGACTGTGCTGTGACACACAGAGATTTATTTCCATGGTGATTCTGTCAAGTTGACAACCGAGATTAACCATCACAATGTGAACATGTGGATTTTATAGGATTAGACCATGGAGTTTTGTGAGGTGCTTGTTATAGCAATAATCTCACCTTCAACTGTACCCCTGACCCCGAATTTCAACAGCTTTCTGTTTTGTTTTGTTTTTCCTTCTTGTGCTGATAATTGAACCCACGGCCTATTTTTCTTTTTTTTTTTTTTTTTAAAGACAGGGTTTTACTATGTGGCCAAGGGTTGGCCTGGACTTTATTATCCTTCTGCACTGGCCTCCCAAGTGCTAAGAAGAGAGGCCACCACGACCAGCTAGGACCTTGTTTATACTATAAAAAGCATGTGCCTGTACCACTTCAGTTTCACCTTCAGCCTCTTAATGGCTTTTTTTCTTTTTTCTTTCTTTCTTTTTCTTTTTCTTTTTTTTTTTTTTTGAGGGAGGGTTTCACTCTAGCCCAGGCTAACGTGGAATGGTGGCCTCGAACTCACTGTGATCCTCCTACCTCTGCCCTCCCAAGTGCTGGGATTAGGGCGTGCACCACCACACCCGGCCTTTTTTATTTTTTAATTGTTTTGTGATTTTTATTTATTTGAGAGACAGAGAGAGAGAGAAGAGAGAGAGAGAGGAGAGAATGGGCACGTCAGGACCTCCAGGCACTGCAAACGAACTCCAGATGTGTGCGCCCCCTTGTGCATCTGACTAATGTGGGTCCTGGGGAATTGAACCTGGGTCCTTTGGCTTTGCAGTCAAGTGCCTTAAGTCTAAGCCATCCCTCCAGCACTTTTTTTTTTTTTTTTTGAGGTAGGGGGGTCTCACTCTAGTCCAGGCTGACCTAGAATTCATTCTGTAGTCCCAGGCTGGCCTTGAACTCACAAGGATCCTCCTACCTCTGGCCCTCAAATCATCATCAAAATAAAGTCCCTCACTCCCCATCAACCATTTAATGGCTTATACATCTTCAGAAAGGGTTGAGACCTCACGTACCACCCCTTGTACAATCTCCCCCCGCAGCCTGTGAGTCCTTCCTCCCCCTCATGAGGGAGAAGTGATGGGCCCAGTCTTGTAGGGGTTTTATGCAGGTAATTACAGCTCCTCTGATTTCAAGACATGGCCATGTCATGCCTGTTGGACAGAGTTCCACAGCACATGAAAATACAGGTTTAGGGATCAGAGAGATGGTTTAGTGGTTAAGGTGCTTGCCTGCAAAGCCAAAGGACCTAGGTTCAGTTCCCCAGAGCCCACATAAGCCAGATGCACCAGGTGGCACATGTGTCTGGAGTTTGCAGCAGCTGGAGACCCTGGCACACCTATTCTCTCTCTCTCAAATAAATAAAACAAATTGTTTTTTTGTTGTTTTTTGCAAGGTAGGTTCTCACTGTAGCTAAGGCTGACCTGGAAGTCACTATGTAGTTTCAGGGTGGCCTCGAACTCACGGCAATCCTACCACCTCTGCCTCCAGAGAGCTGGGATGAAAGGCATGCTCCACACGTCCAGCTAATTAAAAAATTTTTTTTTTTTTTTTTTTTTTTGTGGTAGGTCTTACTGTAGTTCAGGCTGACCTGGAATTCACTAGTCTCAGGGTGGCCTTGAACTCATGACAATCCTCCTACCTCTGCCTCCCAAGTCCTGGGATTAAAGATGTGCACCACCATGCCTGGCAAAAAATATTAAAAAAGAAAGAAAGAAAGAAAGAAAGAAAGAAAGAAAGAAAGAAAGAAAGAAGGAAGGAAGGAAGGAAGGAAGGAAGGAAGGAAGGAAGGAAGGAAAGAACAAACGAACGAACGAACAGGGTTAGGGACTGGGGAGCTGATTCAGTGGGTAAGATCACTTGCTACCCAAGCATGAGGCCTAGTTTGATCCTGGGCACCCATGGAAAACAAAATGTGGGTGTGGCCATGCATGCTAGTAACCCCAGTGCTAGAGGTGGGACAGAGACTGGAGGATCATTGGGCTCAGTAGTCAGCCAGTCTATCTGAAAAACGGTGGTCTCACCCAAGTCATGGCGCCAAAATTAAAAACGGGCCGGGCGTGATGCCACACACCTTTAATCCCAGCACTCGGGAGGCAGAGGTAGGAGGATTGCCATGAGTTCGAGGCCACCCTGAGACTACCTAGTGAATTCCAGGTCAGCCTGAGCCAGAGTGAGACCCTACCTCGAAAACCAAAAATAAATAAATAAATAAATGGTGGTCTCCAGGCTCAGTGTTGGACTCTGTCTCGGGACAACAAGGTGGAGGAGTGGTAAAGGACACCCAGTGTCGTCTTTGGCCTCTGTGTTGCACACACACAGGGCACACACATTTGAACACATACACATGGATGCAGCACACATACCACATGTACCACAAACACCAAAAACAAACAGAACAAAACAAGTGCTAGGTGTGGGGAGCTCACCTTTTTTTTTTTTTTTTTTTTTGAGGTAGGGTGTCCCTCTAGTCCAGGCTGACCTGGAATTCACTATGGAGTCTCAGGGTGGCCTCGAACTCACGGCAATCCTCCTACCTCTGCCTCCCGAGTGCTGGGATTAAAGGCGTGTGCCACCATGCCCGGCTAATTTTTTTTTTTTTTTTTTTTTTTTTTTTTGAGGTAGGGTGTCCCTCTAGTCCAGGCTGACCTGGAATTCACTATGTAGTGTCAGGGTGGCCTCGAAACTCATGGTGATCCTCCTACCTCTGCCTCCTGAGTGCTGGGATTAAAGACCTGCACCACCACACCCAGCCACCTTTAATATTAGCATTTGGGAGGCAGAGGCAGGAGGATCGCTGTGAGTTTAAGGCCAGCCTGAGACTACATAGTGAATTCCAGGTTACAGTGAGACCCTACCTCAAAAAAAACAAAAAAAAAAGCAGAGCGTGGTGGCGCTTGGCTTTAATCCCAGCACTCTGGAGGCATAGATCACCATGAGTTTGAGGTCACCCTGAGAGTATAGAGTAAATTCTAGGTCAGCTTGGATTAGAGGGAAATCCTACCTCGAAAAACAAAAAGAAAAAACAAAACAAACAAAAAAAGCACCAAAGGGTGAATAAGAAAGAATAGGAAAATAACAAAAAAAAAGCTTAGAGATATTGAATTACTTGTCCAAAACTTTCTAAGTTAGCCCTGCCTTAGTTTCAACATTCTTCTTTTTTTTTTTTTAAATATTTTTTGGTTCATTTTTATTTATTTATTTGAGAGTGACAGAGAGAGAGAGAGAGAGAGCCAGATAGAGAGAATGGGCGCGCCAGGGCTTCTAGCCACTGTAAATGAACTCCAGACGCGTGTGCCCCCTTGTGCATCTGGCTAACATGGGTCCTGGGGAATCGAGCCTCGAACCGGAGTCCTTAGCCTTCACAGGCAAGCGCTTAACCGCTAAGCCATCTCTCCAGCCCAACATTCTTCTTTTTGACAGTCCCCTCCAGGCGCGGCTGTGGTAACGTTTGTGAGGACAGCTCCTGGGCCTCTCCTCTTGTGTTCAGTTCCACTTCCCTTCTCACACAAACATACCGCTGGAATTATAAACTCAACATATCCCAAAATGCAGCTATTCCTCTGTTAGTATGATTATGAACACTTCCCATGTGGTAATATTCCTCACAACTAGCTTATAAAATGATGTTATATTCCCTTCTATGAAGTGGTAGGTATAGTTCCTTAGGATTCAGAGGACTGATTCCAGGATCCTCATGTAGACCAAACTCCAGGAATATTGAAGTTCTTTATATAAAATGACATTGTTTTTGCATATGGTCTATGCAATCCTCTTGCAGATTTCAAATCAGTCCTTTTTTTTTTTTTAATCAGACTATTTTTTTTGTTGTTGTTGTTGTGTTTTGTTTTTCGAGGTGGGGTCTCACTCTACCTCAGGCTGACCTGGAATTCACTATGTAATCTCAGGGTGGCCTCGAACTCACGGCAATCCTCCTACCTCTGCCTCCTGTGTGCTGGGATTAAAGGCGTGCACCACCACACCTGCCTAAATCAGACTATTTAAAAAAATATTTTCAATTCTTAAAAATTATTTGAGAAGTCTGGTGTGGTAGTGCACGCCTTTAATCCCAGCATTCCATGTAAATAGTTCTTATGCCGTATTTAAGGGATAATGCCAAGTTTAGTTTTTTTAAAAAATTTTTTTCTTCAAATATGTGTATTTATTTATTTCAGAGAAACAGGGAGAGAGAGAGAGAAAAAAAATGGGTGTGCCAGGGTCTCTACCCAATGCAAATGAACTCCAGATGCATGAGCTACCTTGTGCAAACGCCCTAACAGCTGAGTATCTCCCCAGCCCTTAAAATATTTTTTTCTGAGGTTAGGTCTTGCTCTAGCTCAGGCTAACCTAGAATTCACTATGTAGTCTCATGGTGGCCTCGAACTCATGGCAATCCTCTTACCTCTGCCTCTCAAGTGCTGGGCACGTGTCACTATACCCCATCAAATATTTTAATAGGTATAATCCTACCATCTGGAGGATGAGGCAGGAGGATAGAGCTCTATAGGCCAGCCCCAGGGTATGTAGTGAGCTCAAGACCAGCTTGGGCTATATCATGAGACATTACCTTAAAAATTAAAAAAAAAAAAAAAGGTGTGGGGGGGAGCAGTAGAGATGCCTTAGTAGTTAAGGCACTTGGCTGCAAAGCCTCCTTACACCCAGGTTTGATTCCCCAGAACCCACATAAACCAGATGCACAAGGTGAGACATGCATATGGAGTTTGCAGTGGCTAGGGGCCCTGGTTTGCCCATTCTCTCTCTCTACTGCCTCTCTCTCAAATAAAAATTTAAAAATATTTAAAAACAACATAATCTCTCTCTGCTGGACATGGTGTCCCACGCCTTTAATCGCAGCACTCTGGAGACAGAAGGAGGAGGATCACTGTGAGTTCGAGGCTAGCCTGAGACTAGTGAATTCAAAGTCAGCCTGGGCTATATAGCAAGACCGTACCTGGAAAAAAAAAATGGCAAAAACCAACTAAAATCAATAAGCGAAACTCCAGCTCAACTACTATTTTCCCACTAAGTCTTTCCAGGTGTCCCATGTTGGAAGAAATTTGTACTTTTTGTGAATTCATGAGGGCTTGTTTTGTACCACACTTAACCTTTTCTAAATGTCTAATTGCAACTTGGTTTTTAAATTATTTTAGAGAAAGAGAGAGAGAAAGATGAGACAGAATGAGAGTGAATATGGGTGCACCAGGGCCTCCTGCCACTTTAAACTACAGATGCATGCACCACCTTGTGCATCTGGCTTACGTGGGTACTGGCGAATCGAACCTGGGTCCTTTGGCTTTGCAGGCAAGCGCCTTAACCACTGAGCCATCTCTCCAGCACTCGCCTTTTTTTTTTTTTTTCAAGGTAGGGTTTCACTCTAGTCCAGGCTGACTATGTGGGATTAAAGGCGTGTGCCACCACACCTGGCACCACCCCCTTTCTTTGAAGTAGGATTTCAGTCTAGCCCAGGCTGACCTGGAAATCACAATGTATTCTCAGGCTGGCCTTGAACTCACATCAATCCTACCTCTGCCTCCCTACAGCTGGGATTAAAGGTGTGCACCACCACACCCAGCAATATTTTCTTTTTTTTTGCTCAATTTTTATTAACATTTTCCATGATTATAAAAAATATCCCATGGTAATACCCTCCGCCCCCCCTTTCTCCTTTGAAATTCCATTCTCCATCATATCCCCTTCCCATCTCAATCAGTCTGTCTTATTTTGGTGTCATGATCTTTTTCTCCTCTTTTTTTTTTTTTGGTTTTTCGAGGTAGGGTCTCACTTTAGTCCAGGCAGACCTGGAATTCACTATGGAGTCTCAGGGTGGCCTTGAACTCACGGCAATCCTCCTACCTCTGCCTCCCGAGTGCTGGGATTAAAGGCGTACGCCACCACGTCCGGCTTTCTTTTCCTCCTCTTATGATGGTCTTGTGTAGGTAGTGTCAGGCACTATGAGGTCATGGATATCCAGGCCATTTTATGTCTGGAGGGAGCACGTTGTAAGGAGTCCTACCCTTCCTTTGGCTCTTACATTCTTTCCGACACCTCTTCCGCATTAGACCCTGAGCCTTGGAAGGTGTGATCGAGATGTTATCCAGTACTCCAGTCACTTCTTTCCAGCACTATGATACGTTCTGAGTTGTCCTAAGGTCACTGCCATCTGAAAAGAGAAAATTCTCTACCCAAAGTGAGAGAATATTTTCTTTTTAAAGTATATTTTATTTATTTATTTGAGAGAGAGAAAGAGGTATAGAGTGAGAGAGACAAAGAGAGAGAGAGAATGGGCACACCAGGGCCTTTGGCCACTGCAAATGAACTCCAGACGCATGCGTCTCCTTGTGCATCTGGCTTACGTGGGTCCTAGGGGAACTGAGCCAGGGTCCTTTGGCTTTGCAGGCAAATGCCCCAACTGCTAAGCCATCTTCTCCAGCCCTATTTTTATTTTATTTATTTGACACAGAAACAGGCAGAGAGAAAGAGAATGTGCATGGCAGGGCCTTCAGGGACTGTAAACGAACTCCAGACACATGCACCACCTTATGCATCTGGCTTTACATGGGTATGGGGAATTGAACCTGGGTCTTTAGGCTTTGCAGGCAAGCGCCTTAACTCTAAATCATCTCTCCAGCTCCAGCCCACCCCTTCCCCTTTTTTGAGACAGTGTCTCATTCACAATTTTCCTATCTCAGCCTCATAAATGCTGGGATTATGAGGACAAACACACTCAGCTTCAAATGAAACTTTAATTCATTTTCAACATAAAAAAGTTCAAGGAGAGAGAGAAAACAGGAAGTTTAGGTGTCTGCTTACTCCCCAGAATTAACCACTTCCTCTTAATTAAGTCTCTGTATAGCCTAGCAATTCACTAGATAGGAGGCATAACTGAGTCTTCCTTAGTCCTCGAAAATAGGCATTAACTACTCAAAAAAAAAAAAAAAATAGGCATTAGCTACTCAAAAAAAAAAAATCAATTGACTTTAAATCTCTTAAGCCTGCACTTTACATTTTTAGATGAAAGAGGGTCTAACAAAAAAAAAAAAAAAAGGTGATTTTTTTTTTTCCCCCAGAGACTGGTAAAAACATGTCAACTACGCCCTTGCCTCCCACCTTCATAAAAGAACAAAAAGGCATCAACTTGCAGGCAGTGAAGTGTCTGGTTTCTGTTTTAGCAGGGTTTCTGAAGGAAATGACTTCTCTGAAACCGTGGAAGCCCAGCCCCACTGCGGGGCATTGTTAGGCCTCAGGGTAAACAGGAAGCTTCCTGCCTTGGGCCCCTCATGTGCCTCTCAGACGACTGAAGACTGTTAACTGGTCGGTAAAAGGACAGCTGCTGGCCATAAAGTGTGCCCATTCCTTAGAACCCTCGAGCAGTGCAAGTAGACCTCCTTCGAAGGTCTGGAGCAGCCCATTCTTCTTAGCACCGCTCCTCAGGTGTGGGGTTCCTGGTGATGGAGACCCTGAGACTTAACAGAATCGTGACTGCACACTGACTCTGGGGTGTGAGTCACCTCTTCCAGCAGGGGAAAACATTCTCAGACTGAAAGACCTCATGCTCCTTCCACAAGCGCTGAAGTCCTTGGGTTTGCAGCTGCTGGAGAAGAGAGAGGCACTGTCTGCCAGCTGGAGGGACACTAGGGCAGAGGTGATCATCTTTTGCCAAGAAGGGCACTGGGTGTCTTGGCAGAAGGCAGAGGGCTGCCCCGATCTGTGTGTACATTTTCAGAAGCGTTTTGACTCCGGACCAAATGCTTGGCTGCGCTGGTGCTGCTGCGAGGGTGGGGATGCTCCTTGGCCAGGCTGGCCGGAGGCTCCCCGAGGGTGCTGGGCCGCAGCCAGGAGCTTCCCTTCAGCTGGCAAGTCGAGCTTTCTGTCACGGTTGGAGGGAGTGTGTCCAAATTCCGACTCAGCCTTCCAGAGCTGCTGCTGGGTCCCCATCTGTTTTGAAGATTGCTGCTTACTGGAACTTTTGGCTCGATGAGGAATAAGAGGGACGATAATACAGAGCCAAATACAGAGCCAAGCTTTAACCTGGCTCAAAAAAATGGGCAAAAACTGCTCAGCAGGTGATTTTTTTTTGATAAGGTTTCTCTTTGTAAGCCAGGGTAGCCTCAAATTGACAGCAATGGTCCTGCCTCAAACTCCTGTGTTTAGTGATTACAGATGTGAATCACCACACCTGGCGGGGTCACTGATAGGAATATCATTAGTGACAGGTTCACCATCACATGGGGAACCGGAAGCAGGGCTTGATGCTTTTTCAGCCAACCTTGGACTCGGCTAAAATTTCCCCACTCATGGCTGGGAAGATGGCTTCGTGGTTAAAGGTAATGCTTGCAAAGACTGCCGGCCTGGATTCAATTCCCAGCCATCCACATAAACTGCATGCTAAAACTGAAGCAAGCTAGGCATGGTGGTGTGCACACCTTTAATCCCAGCACTTGGGAGGCAGAGGTAGGAGGATCACTGCGAGTTCAAGGCCAGCCTGAGACTACATAGTGAATTCCAGGCTAGAATGAGACCGTACCTCAAAAAACAAAACAAAACAAAAGACAACTGGAGTGAGCATCTGGTGTTTCTTTGAGCAACACACACACAAGTAAATAAAAATTAAAAAAACAAACATGCGTTTCTGACCCATCCATGCCCACCAATCACGCAGGAGCGCTGGCCTAGTAATTAGCTGTCCTGGGTTAGCTTCCCAGTCCAGGGCACCTCATTCACCAGGAGTCCCTGCTTCCTGTAAGTGCTCCTCCAGAGTTGCACCAGGGCACAGGGATTCCTAACTGCTGAGAGAAGAAATGGAGATAACTTTCCTTTAAAAATCACATTTGAGGCCAGGCGTGGTGGCGCACGCCTTTAATCCCAGCACTCGGGAGGCAGAGGTAGGAGGATTGCAGTGAGTTCGAGGCCACCCTGAGACGCCATAGTGAATTCCAGGTCAGCCTGGGCTAGAGTAAGACCCTACCTCAAAAAACCAAAAAAAAAAAAAAAAAATCACATCTGAGATCTTCATAATAGGAGGAAAAAAGGATGATGTCAAAATAAGAGACTAATTAGAGGGGGAGGGGATATGATGGAGGGTGGATTTGTGAGGGGAAAAGTGGGGGTGGGGAGGGAATTATTCATGATTTATTGTCTATAATTATGGAAACTGTCAAAGTTTTGAGCCTCCATGGCTTTAGACTATCACCAGCCAGTTACAGCCTTTGATGAAAGGCTGTATTTATATTTTTAAAAAATATATATTTGTAGCAGGGTGTGGTGGTGTACACCTTTAATCCCAGCACTCAGGAGGCAGTGGTAGGAGAATCGCCATGAGTTCGAGGCCACCGGGAGATTACGTAGTGAATTCTAGGTCAGTATGGGCTAGAGTGAAACCCTACCTCGAAAAACAAACAAACAAACATTTGAAAGAGGCTGACAGAGAATGGGTGAACCAGGGCCTCTAGTCACTGCAAAGGAACTCTAGATGCATATGCCACCTTATCTGACTTACTTGGGTACTGGGGAGTTGAACCTGGGTCCTTTGGCTTTGCCGGCAAATGCCTTAACTGCTAAGATGCATCTCCAGCCCTGATAAACTTTATATATATATTTATTTATTTGAGACAGGCAGCGAATATGGACATACCAGGGACCCCTGACACCAGAAATGAATACCAGATACACACACTTCTGGCTTTATGTAGGTTCTGGGGGATTGAACCCAGTCTGTCAGGATTTGCAAGTGCCTTTAACTGCTGAGCCATTTCTCCAGCCCCTTTGATGAAACATTTACCAAATTTAAGTTTACGCATGGGTCAGTGTTTGGTTTAAGATTATTTGGGCTGAGGAGAGGTTCAGTGGTTAAAAGCACTTGTTTACAAAGTCCGTTGGACCAGGGTGGGTTCCCTAGTACACATGTAAAGCCAGATGCACAAAGTGGTACAAATATATATATATTTTCTTCTAAGGTAGGGTCTCGTTCTATCCCAGGCTGACCTGGAATTATGTAGTCTCAGAGTAGCCTCAAACTCACAGTGATCCTCCTACCTCTGCCTCCTAAGTGCTACGATTAAAGGCGTGTGCCACCACACCAGGCTCTCTCAAATATGTATGTATTTATAATTTGTTTTTCCAAGCAGGGTCTCACTGTAGCCCAGGCTGACCTGGAATTCACTATGTAGTCTCAAGGTGGCCTTGAACTCACACTGATCCTCATGCCTGTAATCCTAGCATTTGGGAGGCAGAGGTAGGAGGATTGCCGTGAGTTCCAGGCCACCCTGAGACTAGTGAATTCCAGGTCAGCCTGAGCTAGAGTGAGACCCTACCTTGAAAAACCAAACAACAACAACAAAACCCCACCAAAAGCCTGTTAAGACAGACCCAGGTATATATCAGACTTGGAATAAGATCTCTCCACTTACAAGTTAGTCACTACTCTAAACTTATCTCAGCCAGAACCAGCTGGTTCACACTTCTTTCATGGCCCTTACTTCTCCCATGTCTATCTAACCAGCTTGTAGGGAGGGAGGGAGAGAACAGAGAGATATTGAGATCCTAATGGACAGAGCAATGATCTTAGGGCAGTGTAGGCAGTCCCAGCCAGTGTGTCTTAAACTTTCAGACCCCTGGTTAAGTAAAAGCTTCCAGCTTGTCTTTTGGAACTTCAGGTCATGTCCAAGGCAGGAAGTTGCAATGTAGGAGTAGTCCTAGGAGCCAGTAAGTCAGGAAGTATCCTAGAATGTAACGTGTGACTGGAGAACAGGTTTTCCAGTTGTACAAGAGTTCCATGATAGAATTTCTGGAGACCTTCTGTCCTGGTGGGGAGTCTTCTGCAACAGGCTTCCAAGGTACTGTCTCGAGGGTTCTCAACAATGGTTCTTGATCCTGAAGCAAGTGAGCTGGAAACCAGTACACAATAGGACTGGAGGAGCCCAAAAACCTAGTGAGAACCTAGAAAAGCCACATGGGTTGAAATGTCAATGGTGCAGGATGGACCAACCTATGGAGAACTATGGCCCCTGACTAGAAAGGCATCACAATGCAAAAGCAGTTCAACAGAGTTGCAGGTCTGCCCCACAAAGAGGTAACACCAGCCAGGTCACTCCAAGTTATAAACAACTAATTGCCACAATAATGGGCCAATCAATACTGAAAATTAGGTGGAGTCTAATTTTAGTCCAGAGCCTCTCTAAACTATCTGTGATTTGAAGTTTGGGAACCTGAGATGGTGAAGCCAAGAGAATAAACAGGGAAGCAGATCCTGGTTCAAACTTCCTCATCTCAAAGGAGTTCAAAAGTGTGGTGGCACACGCCTTTAATCCCAGCACTCCAGAGGCAGAGGTAGGAGTTCGAGGTCACCCTTAGACTACATAGTAAGTTCCAGGTTAGCCTAGGCTAGAGCAAAACCCTACCTTAAAAAACCAAAAAAAGTTCCTCCCTCAACTACACTGGAACCTTACTCTATCAGTTAACCCAGTCCCAAACACACATGGCTACTTAAGTTTCGTGTGTACGGGTGCAGGCGTAGCCAGAGCACACGTGTGAAGGTCAGAGGACAAGCTCAGGCATTGGTTGAGATGGGGTTTCTTCTTGTTTGCACCACGCTATCTGGCCTGTGAGCTTCCAGGAATTCTCGTCTCTGCCTTCCATCAAGGTTTAGGAGCACTGGGTTTACAGATATGAGCTCTAGATTCTGGCTTTCTATGGGTTCTGAGTATCAGAAACTGGGTCCTCACACTTGTACAGCAAGTGTATTACCCTCTGAGCCATCCTCCTAATTCAAAGATGCCCACTTTCTATTTCCCCTTTGCACATAGCCCAGAGAATGTCACAGACTGCCAATGTATGCTGCTAAGGAGACTGATCAGCACAGGGACAGAGGAGTTCCTTGGGGGAAGTGTTGAAACTGGGGCCACAGCTAAGAATGAAAAACTGAACATGAGATCAACCCCTTCCTAAACCTGTAATGCTGCTGCCAATACCCAATACATCTGACATCTGCCTGAGCTCAAAATACCACAGGAAGCCAACATGGGCAGACCTGTTGATTAGGGAAAGTCCCCAAGAGAGCCTCAGTCCTTTAACTGCTCAGGCATCTCTCCAAATAAATACATTAAAAAAAAAAAAAAACCATATTGGCCAGGCGTGGTGGCACATGCCTTTAATCCCAGAACTCGGGAGGCAGAGGTAGGAGGATCACCGAGAGTTCGAGGCCACCCTAAGACTACATAGTTAATTCCAGGTCAGCCTGGACCAGAGTGAGACCCTACCTCGAAAAAACCAAAAAGAAAAAAACAAAACAATGTTTTTCTTTTCTTTTTTTCCTTTTTATTTCTTTTTCTTCTTCTTTTTTTTTGAAGTAGGGTCTCACTCTAGCTCAGGCTGACCTGGAATTCACTATGTAGTCTTAGGGTGGCCTTGAACTCACAGAGATCTTCCCACCTCAGACAACCAAATTCCAATGTATAGCTGTAGATTTCTTTTTCATTTGTTCCTCTATCAGTCACAAGAAGTGTGTGTGGGGCTGGAGAAGATGGCTTAGTGGTTAAGGCATTTGCCTGCAAAGCCAAAGGACCCAGGTTCAATTCTCTAGGACCCACATAAGCCAGATGCAGAAGGGGGCAAATGAGTCTGGAGTTCGTTTGCAGTGGCTGGAAGCCCTGGCCTACCCATTCTCTCTCTCTCTTTCTCTGCCTCTATTTCTCTCAAATAAATAAATAAATAAAATATATTTTTAAAAAAGAAGGCATGCACCACCACGCCTGGCTTTTCTTCTTTTTTTGAGGCAGGGTTTCACTCTAGCCTAGGATGACCTGGAACTCACTCTGTAGTCCCACACTGGCCTCAAACTCATGGTAATCCTACCTCTGCGTAGATCCTCCTACATCTGCCGATATTAAAGGCACTGGCTATCACACTTAGCTTAAAAAGTATTTTTCAGGGTTGCAGTGATGGTTTAGCAGTTAAGGCACTTGTCTACAAAGCCAAAGAACCCAGGTTCGATTCCCCAGGACCCACGTAAACCAGATGCACAAGCTGGAGCATGCATCTGGAGTTCATTTGAAGTAGCTAGAGGCCCTGGCACGTCCATTCTCTCTCTCTCTGTTTCAAAAATAAATAAATAAAACTCTTCCCCCCCCCCCAAGGTAGGGTCTTGCTCTAGCCCAAGCTGACCTAGAATTCTCTATGGAGTCTCAGGGTGGCCTCAAACTCATGGCAATCCTACCTCTGCCTCCTGAGTGCTGGGATTGAAGGTGTGCGCCACCACACCGGACTGTTAATTTTTTTCTTTTTTTAAAAGCTGGGTAAGGCCACACTTATCTATGTAACTCTAGCACTCATGGAGTTAGAGAGAAGAGGATGGCTGGGGTCCAATGGTCAGCCAGTTTGTGCCCCTCCCCCTCTCAAAAGTAGTACTTCAGCCTGGGCTAGAGCAAGGTTCTACCTCAAAAAAGTAAAAATATAAAAAAGGGCTTCCCATGCTAAGCAATTACACTACCACGATACCCTCAGCACAACCGCAGTGTTTGCACTTACTTGAATGTGTATGCATCTGTGAGTGGGCACGTGTACACAGACCAGAGGTCAATGTCAGGGTGTCTTCCTCAATATCTGTCCATCCTATTTAGTGAGACTTGGTCCCTCATGAGCCCAGAGCTCACAGAGACGGCTCATCTAGCTAGCCAGCTTGCCCTGGGGATGAGCCTGTCTCCACTTCCTGAGTACTAGGAGTGCCTCCAACTCAAGATCCTCCAAGCAGTTGTTGAACAAATTACGTGTGGGTCACTCCAACGGGGAGCAAGATGTATTCCCTGACTGGAGTTTTGCCTGTCTTCACGTAGTTATCCCAGAGAGGAATCCGCCTCACCTGAACATGCATGCACAGACTTCCGAACAGCAGCAGCACTGCCGCGTGGACCAGGTACACAAACACCTGTGGACTAAGGAAGCCCGAAGGTGGCTTCTCTAGGGTCTTACTGTTCTTGCTTCTTCCCAGCCCAAGTGTGAGGCAGAGCCAAGGGTGGGTGCTCACATATGTCCAGGTTGCCCGTGCAACCAGTATAGCTACAGGTGCTGCCAGTAGAAAATTGGGCACCTGCCTGAGTTCATAGTATCTCAGAAAGCCGACATTCCAGTAGACATCCTGGACATAGCTGTACACTAGAGGCAGATCCCAGGAACACCACGGTGGCTCATTTCCACCTGCAATCCGGTAGCCCTTGTCCACAGCTAACTTCAGCAACGGCTCAGGAATGGAGCGGGCTGAGCCTGGTAGACAGAACTGGGTGTAGGCATAATACTGAAAGAGAGCAAAGGGCAGGCCGAGCACGACTACTGACAGGCACAGAGAGGCCATCAGCTTGACAAGCTGTTTCAGGGGGTTCAGCACCATAAGGGAGAAGAAAAAGGCCCGGCACTGAGAATGCAGGAGAAAGCCGACACTGACCAGCCCGTTGGCACGTACCCCAGTGGCAAGAGCAAAGAGGAGCCCGCTAGTCCAGCTCTGGCCCCTCTCCAGCTGTCCCATGGCACTGAATGTTAGGAGGGCAAACAAAGCTTCTGAGTAACCAGCTGCCAGGAAAACACTGGCAGGGCTGAGACAGAAGAGTAGCGCTGCATAAAAGGCCTGGCGGGGACAACGCAAAACCAGACAACCCAAGTCATGAAGTGCGACGGCAGCCAGCACAGAGAACAAGGAGTTGAGCAATGCTATGGAGATCAGCAGGCAACTCCGCTGGCTCAGGAGGCCTCGCAAGGGTCTCAACAGTTCAGAGGCCACCAGCAGAGTCAAGGGGAAGCCAGGGAAGAAGGCGAAGTTGTGCTCATAGAGGTAGCCATGCTCGGCAATAAACAGGAAGTGTTCGGCGTCCCAGCGAGACAGACCACCCAGAAGACCTTCCACAAGCTGGTCCACAGGACCGGAGGAGACCTGGCGAGGAGGAGAAAAGGCCTCAGCATGGTGATCTGGGATGACGGCATTGAAGAGTGCCTGTGGGGTGAAGGAGAGCAGGATTTTAGTTGAGTAACTGGAAGAAAAGAATTACCACTTAGTAAAATGGGAAAAAAGAGTGTGGTGGCACACGTCTTTAATCCCAGCACTTAGGAGACAGAGGTAGGAGGATGGCCATGAGTTCAAGGCCAGCCTGAGATTACAGTGAGTTTCAGGACAGCCTGGGCTAGAGTGAGACCTTTCCTTGAAAAACCAAAACCAAAAAGCACCCTAACTAAATAAAATACAATAAAATAAAATGGAAAGAACAGATTTGGGAGTGAGGGACATATCAGGAGCTGTTTTGGACTAGGTAACCCCGAGCTGGACACTAGTGCAGAAGTCAACCAGGCATGAGATGCAGGGGTCTGTGGTGAGAAGAGAGATCAGGCAGGGATCACTTGAGCTGGAGATGAAAGCGCAAGGGCGGTAGTCATAGGCAGGAGACTAGAGGAGGAAGCACAGGTGGAGAGAAGAGGATAAGGGTGCTTCGACTTTTAGAGACTAGAAAGGAGGTAAGGATCCAGCATGAAGATTAAAGAAAAAGTAAAAGAAACCAGTCAGTGGTAGAGGGGAGGACAGGAGAGAACAGCGTTTTCGAACAAAGTAAACAATGGGAGTGAAAAACTGTTAAATGCTGCTGACGGGTCAACTTGGACACTAGAAACTGATGGCTGGCTTCAACAATGTGAAGGTCACTGGTGACCCTGACCAGAGCTATTTCAACAGAATGGAGGAAAGCAAAGCTTCCTGAACTGGATTTGATAGAGAGTGGGCGATGGAGCATATAGAAAGACAATGATCTGGAGTTCTGCTGTAAAGGGGGTAGAGAAATGGGTAGTAGGTATGGCAATGTGAAGTAAAGAAAAAAAAATTTAAGGTAGGAGAGGTAAGTGTTTGCATGTCATCAGGAACTGTCCGGTGAAAACAAAACCACTGAGCATGTGGGAGACAGGAGAGAGTGGCTGAGGAGAGTATCTGCTAGACAGGTAGAGGAGCTAGCCCTCGATAAGGAGACAGTTTACTCCACCTTCAGTAGTTAAGGCACAAAGGACATATGCAGGTACGTTGAGGGATTTGGTGATACCTTCGTGGGTTTTTCCAAACTCATTCAAGAATGCAAATTATTAATTGAAAGTACTGGGGAAAACAGGTTAGAGATTTATGGAAAGAAGAAAGCATGCCAGGTGTGGTGGTACAAGCCTATAATCCCAGCACTCAGGAAGCTGAGGTAGGAGGATTGCTGAGTTTGAGGCCAGCCTGGGCTAGGGTAAGATCCTTCATTGTGCCTGATGGTTTTATTTATGCCTATTTATATGTAATTGCCACCGAAGGTCAAAAAAATCTGCCTGTTGGTCTTCAGACCCAGGTCTCAGGTGCTACCTTCTATTTGATTCCTAAAAGGGCCCTGCATGGATTGTCAAGAGGGGAGGCCAAATGTGGAGACAACAGCCGACACTATGTGCTTCATGCCAGGAGTGTACGTGGAAGCTGCTGGGTAGCAGGCATGAGTGTGCTTGGAAAGGAAGTACCCCATGCACCCTTAGGCTGAACAAATGCCTGTGCTTGCACCACTGAACGGGTGCTAGAACATTTTAAGGGTACATTTGAGTCTAAAATGAAAAGGTCTGAACTGCATTCAGCGTATGGCCCTCGATCCTTGTACCTCCTTTTGCCTGCTCAGACGTTGGGCTCCCCCTCCTGTGTCCATGTTGCCTGCTTTTCTTGACTTCCCTATTTCTGAACCTCAAAGGTTTGTTTTTTGCATATGGCCATTAAAAAAAAATACCACCCAGTAAGCACTTTTCTTAATATTTATACCCTTATATTAATGCTACTCTCGCTTTGGGTAGAGAATCTTCTCTCTTCAGATGGCAGTAACCTTGGGATGACTCAGAAGGTATCATAGTGCTGGAAAGAAGTGACTGGAGTACTGAATAACATCTCGATCACACCTTCCAAGGCTCAGGGTCTAATGTGGAAGAGGTGGCAGAAAGAATGTAAGAGCCAAAGGAAGGGTAGGACTCCTTACAACGTCCTCCCTCCAGACATAAAATGACCTGGATATCCATGACCTCATAGTGCCTGACACTACCTACCCAAGACCATCATAAGAGAAGGAAAAGATCATGACATCAAAATGAAAGAGAGACTGATTGAGATGGGGAGGGGATATGATGGAGAATGGAATTTCAAAGGGAAAGTCGGGGGAGGGAGGGTAGCACCATGGGATATTTTTTATAATCATGGAAAATGTTAATAAAAATTAAGAAAAAAAAAACCCAACAATGTAAACCTCACTTTATTAAAAAAGAATTATCCCGCAAAAAAAAAAAAAGAAAAGAAAAGAAAAAGATTGCCATGAGTTCAAGGCCACCCTGAGATTACATAGTGAATTCCAGATCAGCCTCAGCTAGAATGAGACCCTACCTCTAGGGGCTGGAGAGAGGGCAAGGTTAAGGAACTTGCCTGTGAAGCCTAGGGTCTCAAGTTTGATTCCCCAGTACCCATGTAGGCCAGATGCACAAGGTGGCACACGCATGTGGAGTTCATCTGCAGTGGCTCTAGAGGTCCTGGCATGCCCATTCTGTATCTCTCTCTCTCTCTCTCTCTTAAATAAATATTTAAATATTTTATTTTTATTTACTTATTTGACAGAGAAAGAGGGAGAGAGAGAGAGAAAAAAAAAAAAATGAATGGGCGCACTAGGGCTGTCAGACACTGCAAACGAACTCCAGACGTGTGCAACCCCCTGTGCATCTGGCTAACGTGGGTCCTGGGGCAGAGAACCTGGGTCCTTTGGCTTTGCAGGCAAATGCCTTAATCGCTAAGCCATCCCTTCAACCCTTAAATAAATATTTAGAAGCTGCATGAGTTGGAGGCCACCCTGAGAGACTACATAGTAAATTCTAGGTCAGCCTTGGCTACAGTGAGACACTACCTTAAAAAACAAAACATAACAAAATAAAAATATACTGAAGCTTCCCTAATTTTTTTTTCAAGGCAGGGTCTCACTGTAGCCCAGGCTGACCTGAAATTCACTTTGGATTCTCAGGGTGGCCTCAAACTCAGGGAAATCCTCCTTCCTCTGCCTCCCAAGTGCTGGGATTAAAGGCATGTGCCACCACACCCAGCTTCCCTAAAATATTTTGAGTCAGAATTTTACCCTAGCCCAGGCTGACCTGGAACCCACTCTATAGCTCACCCAAGCTGGCCTTGAACTCATGGTGATACTCCTATCTCAGCCTCTTGAGTGCTGGGATTAAAAGTGTGAACCACTGGGCTGGAAAATGGCTTAGCAGTTAAGGTGCTTGCCTGTGAAGTCTAAAGACCCATGTTTGACTCTCCAGATCCCACATAAGCCAGACGTACAAGGTGATGGAAGTGTGCAAGGCCGCACATGCACACAAAGTGGTGCATGTGTCTGGAGTTTGATTGCAGTGGCCAAGGCCCTGGCAAGCCAATTCTCTCTCTCTCTTGCAAAATAAAAAAACTTAAAAAAAAAAGTGTTAATCCTCATATCCAGCCAACCTCCTCCAGACTCAACAACTGAAATGGGATAGGGCAACACCTGGGCACTGGATTTAAAAAATTTTATTTATGAGCCAGGCATGGTAGCTCATGCCTTTAATCCCAGCACTTGGGAGGCAGAGGTAGGAGGATCGCTGTGAGTTCATGGCCACCCTGAGAATACAGAGTGAATTCCAGGTCAGCCTGTGCTAGAGTGAGACCCTGCCTCAAAAAACAAAACAAAGCAAAGCAAAAATTATTTGCATTTATTTTTAGTTAGGAAATTATTCAGAGCCTTACATATGCTAAGCACACAATTTGCCACTGAGCTACACCTTAGTCCTGGATTTTTTTTTTAACTCTCCCAGGGAATTCTGATATGCAAAAAAAAAAAAATTTTTTTTTTTATTTTTCAAGGTAGGTTCTCACTCTAGCCCAGGCTGACCTGGAATTCACTATGGAGTCTCAGGGTGGCCTCGAACTCACGGAGATCCTCCTACCTCTGCCTCCCGAGTGCTGGGATTAAACGCGTGCGCCACCATGCCCGGCCTGATATGCAAATTTTTTTGAAAGAATGGGAGTAAATGGGCTATAGAAATATAACAAGATTTCTAGGCGGTACGAATAACTCACTTGGTTAGTGATCTTCAAGAATTAAAGAAAAAAGAAAGTCCGGCGTGGTGGTGCACGCCTTTAATCCCAGCACTGGAGAGGCAGAGGCAGGAGGATCCCCGTGAGTTTGAGGCCACCCTGAGACTCCATAGTGAATTCTAGATCAGCCTGAGTGAGACCCTTCCTGGAAAAACCAAAAGAAAAAAAAAAAGCTACTTATACCCTTGTGTGTTTTTCTGAGGAGCTGCAGCCATGGAGGAGGCAGGTAACGGTATTTACTGGAGGCTGGCCTTTAGTGAACAAAACAGGTGAGAAGGGAGCAAGAGAGTTGTGCATATGCATGGGAATGATTATCATGGGGGAATAGAGACTTCTCAGCTAGGTAAGAAAGGGAGATGAAACCAACAGGTGGGCGGGTAAGGGGCAGTGAAACAGTGGTAGGATTGATGGATTATAAATCTTGTGACATCAAATTCTCATTAGCTGGGGGAATGCCAATGAGCTGCAAAGACAGAGCGTGGTCAACGAGTTAAGTGCTTAAAATTGGGCTATTGGCAGGAGCTGGGGATACAGAGTACTACTATAGGAGCATATGGGACGAGACCTTTAAATGGGAGCAGGGCAAGGATGTGAGGCCAGGGCACTCAACATACTACCTTCACTAACACTGAACCCACAAGACATTGATGGAAGTAGTGCCACAGAACCAGGAGTTACAACCTTCAAGGAATAACTCAATGACAAAGATGACAGCAGCAGTGGAGGGTTCTGGAATTTACTGGCATGAGCTTTAAAGCAGAAATAAAGGGGGAAGGAGAGACAACGAATGAATCATTGTTCATCGTTTTTTTTTTTTGCCCCAGTAGACTGTCGGCTACTTGAGGGAAAATATGACCTTTCATATTTGCCATCTAGCAGTTCTAGGGATAGGCACTCAGTGTAATCTTGGTGGTGAATGAACTTCAGGGACTTGAGGAAATATGCTGTTTCCAAATCACCCTGAATTAGAACCAGCTGTCCTGGTTCCCTAGTCCAGATGCCAATTTGCAGCACTGCTCCTTTGGCTCTGCCAATAATTCAGCTGTTGCTGGTTCAGAGCCATCGCCAAGTCAGTCTCCCCAGTCTAGCAACAGAAACATAGCTTTTTTCTTTCTTTCTTTTTTTTTGAGATATGGTCTCTCTCTCTCACTCAGGATGACCTCAAACTCATGGTGATCCCCCTACCTCTGCTTCCTGAGTGCTGGGATTAAAGGCATCTGCATAGCTCTTTGCTTTTTTTTTTTTCTTTCGGTTGTTCGAGGTAATGTCTCGCTAGCCCAGGCTAAGCTGGAATTCACTATGTAGTCCCAGGGTAGCCTCAAACTCACAGTTATCCTCCTACCTCTGCCTCTCGAGTGCTGGGATTAAAGGTGTGTGCCACCACGCCTGGTTTACATAGCTCATTTTTAGGGCTCATTCTCTTTTTGGTCAGTTTCCTTATCAGGCCACTTCACACAATGAAAATAAATGTGACAGGAGTGACAGTCACAGATAACAGTCCTATCTATCCTCCAAGTTGAAGACACTTTAGTGTGGAAGCCAGCAGAGCGTGCCATACCTCCTCTAGCGGGGCAGGAGAGGAAAGGCGGTTTCCAGAGGAACCATCTAGGAGCCCAGATACTAATGATAAAGAGGCTAATATATCATCTCCAGGGTGTTGACATATATTCCACAACAGTCACTCATTCATGATCATAAATCGAGGACCTACCAAGCACTGGGCACTGCACCAAAAAGTTCATATATATGTGAATTTGATTGCAATATTTTTCTGCGCAGCCTAGGGGAAAGGGAGTTGCAAAAAAGGCAAATGTACCAAGACTTGAGTGGGTAAGGTAGGGAGGGGAGACACCTGTGAGAAGGGGAGCTGTTACAGAATGACTCCACACCTTGTCTCAGGACTCGCATAGTGCCTCTTCATCCCCAATCAGCTAATACAATGCTCAGTCTCTTAGTAAGGCACCCCGGGCAAATCTTTTTTTTTTTTTGGAGGTAGGGTCTTGCTCTAGCTCAGGCTGACCCGGAATATAGTCTCAGGGTGGCCTTGAACTCATGGTAATCCTCCTACCTCAGCCTCCTGAGTACTGGGATTAAAGGCGTGTGCTACCATGCCCGGCTCTCGGCAAACCTTTGTATATACAAGTTATTTATTTGAGAGAGAAAAACAGAGACAGAGAGCACACATCTGAGTGTGCACGAACACACACCAGGACCCCTGACCATTGCAAAGGAATTGCAGAGGTGAACACCACTTTGTGCACCTGGCTTTCAGTGGGCACTGGAAAATTAAACCCAGGTCAACAGGCTGCAGTTTGCAAGCAAGTGCCTTTAACTGCTGAGCCATCTCTCTAGCTTGACCCTGGGCAATCCTTGAGTGGTCACACCCTAAGCGTATCCCTGTCTGTTGGAAAGACCACTAGCTTGGGAGGTAGAACCCTGGGGTGGGGTCTACCTCCGGTCCTTGACTTGCCATGTAGCTTTGGAGAAAGCAATGAGCTTTCTAGACCTTTGCTTCTTGTCAAACAGATTAGTTAACACTGCTTACAAGAGTCCTGCCTGTTTTTTTCAGCTATGAAGTCTGTTTGGAGGCGGGGCACATGGTGGGGCACGCCTTTAATCCCAGCATTTGGGAGGCTGAGGTAGGAGGATTGCCGTGAATTTGAGGCCACTCTGAGACTAATTCCAGGTCAGCCTGTGCTAGTGAAAACCCTACCTCGAAAAACCAAAACAGTCTGTCTGTATGGGTCCAGCTACATGGTGTGGCACATGGGAAGTGGGGACCATTCTTAGTGCCTGGCCAGGAAGGATCAGAGACTGACCTGTAGCATTAGAATCAGGATGCGACAGCTGACTGCAAACCGCACCACCTCCTTCCGGGCCGGGTCACTGGCCCACATCCTGTCACCGGAAGGAATCCAGGTGTGCTGCTACCAGGACTGAGCTTCCTCAGGTTTCTTTCAAAACACCAAAACCCAAGGAGGAAAATGTCACAGGTGAGCTCAAAGCAAACTGTTCAAATAGCCTTTAGCCTTTAGAAGAGCCTCCCCCTTTAGCATTTGCTTGGCCATGAGGAGCATCTCAAAGGCAGGTGGGAACACTGGGTGTTACTGGAAGCGATGAATTCTCATTCAGTAAGCTCCATACAGAAAAGCATGAAGCTGGAAAGCTAGACTCACAGAAAACCTTTAAAAGCCTGTTGAGTGCTTCAATATAAGGGCTATTTGGATTCAAGCCCTGACCTTGTCATTTACAAGTTCTCATGCAGTCCCTCTAAGATTCAGTTCTCTTTATTTTTAAAAATATATTTATTTGCAAGTTGAATGTGGTGGCACATGCCTTTAATCCCAGTACTCAGGAGGCAGAGGTAGGAGGATCGCCATGAGTTCGAGGCCACCCTGAGACTACAGAGTGAATTCCAGGTCAGCCTGAGTTACAGTGAGACCCTACCTCAACCCTCCCCCCAAATTATATATATACTTTGCATGTGAGCCTGTATGTGTGTCTGCCATGGTCTCTTGCTGTCAGATGCTTATGCTATTTTTTTTTTGCATCTTGAAAAAACATTTTTTCGTTTATTTGCAAGCAGAGAGAGGTAAGAGAGACAGAAGAGGTGCACCAGGCCTCCAGCCACTGCAAACAAACTCCAGATGCATGTGCCACTTTGTGTGTCTGGCCCTATGTAGGTACTGGGTAATTGAACACTGGTGATTAGGCTTTGCAGACAAGTGTCTTAACTGCTGAGCCATCTCTCTAGCTGCCCCCCCCCCCCTTTTGAGATAGGGTCTCGCCGTAGCCCAGGCTGACCTGGAACTCACTATGTAGTCTCAAGGTGGCCTTGAACTCTTGGTGATCCTCCTACCTCTGCCTCCCTAGGCATGCACCACCAAGCCCTGCACTTCTAACCACTGAGCCATCTCCCCAACCCTCAGTTCTCTTTACATAAAATGTGATGAGACCTTTCTCTTTAATTTTATTTCACTTTTTTTTTCCCCCCAAGGTAGGTCCTCACTCCAGCACAGGCTGACCTGGAATTCAGTCTATATTCTCAGGCTGGCCTCAAACTCATGGCGATCCTTCTACCTCTGCCTCCAAGTGCTGGGATTAAAGGTGTGTGCCACCACACCCAGCGTATTTTACTTTGAGAGAAATAGGCAGATAGACGGAGAGAGAATGGGTGCACCAGGACCTCTAGCCACTGTACATGAACTCCAGATGCATGTGCCACTATGTGCATCTGGCTTATGTGGTAATGGAGAACTGAACCTGGGTCCTTAGGTTTTGCAGACAAGTGCCTTAAGTGCTAAGCCATTGCTCCAGCCCCTCCCTGCCTTTTTTTTTTTTTTTTTGGCCTATTTCATAAACTCATCGTGATGGTAGTAAAATGGACTAATGTGCAAAGCACTACATAAATGTGTGTTGTGGCTGCTATTATTTGGTGTGTACCATTTCCCTCTTGCCCAGAATAATAAACTAGTTCCCAAACCAGAGTCCCAACAGTGGGGTACAGAACCATACTGAAAGCCCATAATGACTACACACGCCAGCTTAGCTCTCTGATGTGTGTTCAGCTGGTCTGTTAAATTAAGTGGCTAAGGAAAAGAAAACCACCACTCAGCAGGAGTTCAGCCAGCTCCCATTGCTAAAACAAACTTAGGGTGAAGACATTCTACTACTTGGGATGGAGAAAGCTGGATTTCCCTTCTCTTTGTTGGAACGGCAACAATGTATAAAGAATGCAAATCCAGGAGCTGGGGAGATGGCTTCTTGGTTAACAAGGCACTTGCTTGCAAAGCCTGCCCGCCCAGGTTCAATTTCCCAGTACCCACGAAAGCCAGGTGCACAAACTGGCACATCTCTGGACTTTGCTAGCAGTGGCTAGAGGCACTGAAACACACAAAGTTTCTCTCTGCGTCCACAAATGAATGAATGAATATATAACTTGGAATTCACTGCGTAGTCTCAGGGTGGCTTCAAACTCTTGGTGATCCTACCTCTGCCTCCCGAGTACTAGGATTAAAGGCATGCACCACCATGCCCAGCTCATAAACAAATATTTTTAAAACAGAGGGCTGGGGCTGGAGAGATGGCTTAGCGGTGAAGCACTTGCCTGTGAAGCCTAAGGACCCCGGTTCGAGGCTCGATTCTCCAGGACCCACGTTAGCCAGATGCACAAGGGGCTCACGCGTCTGGAGTTCGTTTGCAGTGGCTGGAAGCCCTGGCGCGCCCATTCTCTCTCTCTCTTTCTCTCTCTCTCTCTCTGCCTCTTTCTCTCTCTGTCACTCTTAAATAAATAAATAAATAAAATGTTAAAAAAAAAAAACAAAACAGAGGGCTGGAGAGATGGTCCAGTGGTTGAAACGCTTGCTTGCAAAGCCTAAGCACCCAGGTTTGAGTCCCCAGTACCCATGGAAAACCAGATGCACAAAGAGTGGCACATGCATCTGAAGTTCATTTGTGGGGCTAGAAGCCCTGCAGTGCCCATTCTCTCTCTCCTTGCAAATAATTTTTTTTTTCTTTTTTAAAGAATGCAGCTTGGGAGGCAGAGGTAGCAGGATTGCAGAGAATTCGAGGCCACCCTGAGACTACATAGTGAATTCCAGGCCAACCCAAGCTAGAGCCCTACCTCAAAACAACAACAAAAAAATGCAGCTGGGTGTGGTTGTGCACGCTTTTAAACCCAGCATTTGGGAGGCAGAGGTGAGAGATCACTGTGAATTTAAGACCACCTTGAGACTACATAATGAATTCTAGGTCAGCCTGGGCTAGAGCAAGACCCTACCTCAAAAACAAACTAAGCTCCTACAGGGCTGGAGAGATAGCTTAGCAGCTAAGGTGCTTGCCTGGGAAGCCTAAGGACCCAGCTTTGATTCCCCCAGTACCCACTGCACTGCAATTTTTTTTTAAGGAAAATTTAAAATTTATTTTTGTTTATTTTTATTTATTTGAGAGTGACAGAGAGAGGGAGGGAGGGAGAGAGATAACGCGAGAATGGGCGCGCCAGGGCTTCCAGCCACTGCAAACGAACTCCAGATGCCTGCGCCCCCGTGTGCATTTGGCTAACGTGGGTCCTGGGGAATCAAGCCTCGATCCGGGGTTCTTAGGCTTCACAGGCAAGCGCTTAACCGCTAAGCCATCTCTCTAGCCCCAATTTTTTTTTAAAGATAAAGGCATGTGCCACAATGCCCGGTGTGGGCTTCCTCTCAAATAAACAAATATTTTTTTTTTAAAGCTCCTACAGAACAGTCAAACCCCAGCACGGGAAGTGAGAAAGGAGGGCGACATCAGAAGCAGCTTACCAATTCGGGGTGAAAGGACTGTGCCTAAGCGGGGAAGAAGTATTCAAGCCGAGGCATTTGCAAGAGCTGGAAGACGACTCTTTTCTCTTATGTGGCTAACACCTACCAAACTTTTAAGTTTCACAAGAATTCTGATTGTCAGTAGACTCTGTCGTCTTCATTGCTATTGCTTCATCTGGTTTGTGAGGACAAGGGCTTTATATCACAGCTGCATTCCCAGGGCCCGGCATATAAACAGGCATCTTAAACAGGGACATGTTACAGCCTTAGCAGCTCGCTGACTGTCTCTACATGAAATCACTGCTCCAACTTCTCCTCCAATCATATCTCATGTGAAAAGCAATGACGAGAAAGTCACAGAAGCGACAGACATACAAGAATTTCCCCAGAAGGGGAACTAGATTGACTAATAGCGACAGTACTTCCTCCTCGGCACAAGGGGGCGCCCGCTGCCCACCCCATCACCAGGAGGCGAGAAGGGAGGGTGGGGCCCCCCAATTCCTCCACACCGGTTTGCTCAGGAAAATTAAGTTTCGGGGCAAGCGTCTGAAAACGCCGGGAGAGGCGCGGCACTCTGTGAACATGCCCAACATCGCTAGGCCAAAAGAAATCACAGGAATACGAACACTCACTGCACACTTCTACCCTAGGACGAATTCACCTTCCCTTCCTTGGCTTCCCACCCACATGCGGAAGAGGCTGGGAACAGAAAAGCGCTGAACCCACCTCTGCATCTCCGCCACACTTGCATTCCTCCTCTCTCGAGTCAATCTCTGGCCTCCTTGGCCACAGGAGACGTGTAGGCCACACTTAAGTTTACAGGAGAACCAAGTAAAAGCAAAAAAAAAAAAAAAAAAAAATCAATTTTCCCTACAGCTATTCGCCAGCCTACATTGCCCGAGAAGACTCTCAACCAGCAGGGCGCATACTGATAACCCGTTCCTTTTCTTATTTTCCCGTGGGATCAACAGGCTCCAGAGCTCTCATTACATCGAGAGACCAAGTCTAATTACACATCGCCATTTTATGGATGTGAAAACTGAGGCTCACCAGGGCCAAGCGACACACCCAACTCGTTCAAGAGAGCCTCGTCGTTGCTTCTGAAACCTCCCACCCGAACAAAAGGGGCCTGCATGCATGCACGCGCTCCTTCCTGGCCAGGACTGGAACCCGGCCCTCCGACAGCTGACCCAGTCCTCCCACCAGTGACAGGGCATGCGACTGCTGGAAGCTTATGGTGGGGAGCCCTAGTTAGGAAAGGCCTGCGGCAACTGGACATCTGCGCCGAGGTCACTGCGTGCGTCTGACCCAAGGTCCTGCAGTCCCGGGCCTCGCGCGCTGCCCCGAGCCCCCGCGGAGCCCGGGTGCAGTCGGCCCTTCTCGGACACACTTCCTACCGGGGACGGGCGGGGGTGGGGTGGGCAGCGACCCCCTCAGCCTCAGGGAGCCACAGCCCAGGGGTGGGTCCCGAGGGAGCCGCCGAACCCGGACGGGACCCCAGGGCCGGAAACAGACGAAGGCAGGAGGCCGCCAAAGGAAGAGGCGGCGCCCGAAGCCGCCATGGCGGAGGGGCGGGGTTCCAGCGCTTGCTCTAACAGCCTCCGCCTAACTTCTCCCGGCCTCCGTTTGACAGCTTCCCTCCCCGGACAACTCCCGAGCTCCGGAAGCTAGCGCCCGAGTCCTCCGCGCCCGCGCGCCCAAGACCTCCCCCGCGGAGCTCCAACCTCAGCACTTGCATCCGGGTTCTCCCTCGGCCCCCCCCCCCCACAAGCCCCGAGCGTCCCGCGCCTGCGCACTGCCTCCGCCGACGGCAGCCCCGCCCCGCTCCTGCCCGGACTTCGTAGCTGCCCCGCCTCCCACCACCGCGGCCATGTTGACTCCGGGGTGCCGGCCGGGGCTGGGGCGGGGGCGGAGACCGACGCTCCATAGCGTGTCGCACCTTCCTGCCTGGGTGACACCTGAGGAGTGTCGTCGCTGACACTGCGTCCTCCTTGCCAGGCCCCGCCCCGGCCTTCGGCTTGGCGCGCGGGAACGGCTCTCCCGAAAGTTGCTGTTCTCGCAGCGGTTCCCTCCCGCGCACGGTGCTCCGAGGCTCGGGGCTGGGGGCCGCACCCCGTCCCCGCCCCCCAGGCCTCTTCCCCGAAGCCAGAGCCGGGCTTTCCGCGCCGTGGGCCCGCTGCAGCTCAGCACGGGGCCTGGCACGCATCATCTCTGAACACAAAGGAAGCTTTCTTGGGGTTTTCGTGGCAAAAAGTGGGGGATTCCCCCCTCCTGACCTTCCCCTCCCCTGGCTGCCAGGGACCTCTCCTCTCCGGCTTCGGGGTCTCAGCCCCGGCTCGTGGGGGGGGGTGTTCTCGAGGACACCCCCAGCACTCTCTTCCCTCAAGCGCTTTCGCTCCTACGAAGTGGCGCCAAAAGAAAAAAAAAAAAAAAAAAAAAAGGAAGCTAACTGCACCAGGCCGTCTGTTGGGGAGGAGCGGCCCGTGGGCTCCCCTGCAACGGAAACTGTTAGAACAGCTCTGCACCCTCCTTCAAGGAAACCGATAATAAATCCTCCTCCGTTGCAGGACGGCTGGTTTCTCGGGGTGCCAGAGCCTTCTGTGGTTTCAGTTATCGGCCTGCCCTCCACCCCAAGCTGGGGCCTCGGTTAGCCTCTGGCCACAGCCCTGGGCGAGGGAGGGGTTTATCTTCTGCAACTGCCACTCATGTGGGTGGGTGCAAAGAGATGGTCCCTATCTCTCCCGGCAAAGAGCAGCAGCCCACGTCTTTGGATCCCTTATAACTCATTTCAGGCCCCGAGACCCTAAACCGGCCTCAGATAGTTCTCATGTGCAAGGTGGATAAAGCATACGAGGAACGTTGTAGTTGGTTGGTAAAGGGGAGGAACAGGGGAGTCTACAGAGCAGGTCCTCTGGGTTCTCAAAAATGAACCACGTTTGTTGTCAGCTCCAGAGTCCTGAGGGTACACTTGTGACTAGGTTGAGACTTGAATTTCTCTAAGCAAGCACTGATTTTCAAAGACAAAACCGAGAAATGAACTGTCCTTGCTTTGTGAATTAACATGGGGGGGGGGGGAAGAAAAGACATGCATCCTCAGTGTTCTGACCACAGCAAATTCCCTGATGTAATTGTAAAAATTTTAAAAAATAAGCAGGGCGTGGTGGCGCACGCCTTTAATCCCAGCACTCGGGAGGCAGAGGTAGGAGGATACTCTGAGTTCGAGGTCACCCTGGGAAGACTACAACATAGTGAATTTCAGGTCAGCCTGAACTAGAGTGAGACCCTACCTCAAAAAACAAAACAATAATAACAAAAAATGTAAAAAAAAATAAATAAAGGCCAAGGAGGGTCTCGTCACAAGTGAGAATGTTTTCTACAGGCATAACTATCACCCTTTAGAGGCTAGAACTTTGTCCTGATCTTCAGCTCCACTTTCCTGCAATTTCTCCTTCCTTTCCTTCCTGGTTCCCCACCCCCCTCCTCTTCCGCTCTGTTTCCTGTTTCATTTTCTGGCTTCTGCGCATAAGAAAACAAGGACGCTGAATCTGAGAGCCCGTCTCCCTGGCTTTTCACATTGAAAGGTGGCAGTGTGGGATGGGAGAGAGGGTGCTGAGGCTCCGGGGCTGATTTGAGAGGGAAAAGAGGCTACCTCTCTTCAGTCTGCTTTTAGGCTCTGCAGCTAAAATGGAGCCGGCTGACAACTAGAACTAGGGAGAGCAAGCGAGGCAGCCAGATTCCAGGGTTCCAGAAAGACTACACCTCCCAACCACATCCATTAAGGAAATACTCCACATCAACAAGGAACTGTTTCATAATACATAGCCCAACCTAAACAACACAAGCAATAGATCCTAAAATTCAAGAGGGTCACATCATTGTGTTCATTGAACTTGTCTAGCTCTATCCTTGCTGTTTGCTTGAAACACCCTCATACTAGACCACCCTTTTGTCAGCCCCACTATGCTCATCTCACATGGTACCTCTTCAAAGAGGGTTTTCTTGACTGCCCAGCCACAACTACCTACCCTGTTTTATTCGCAGTAGTTAGCATGGCCTGCTTAAACTGTCTGTGAACATATTATTAATTACTATTTTTTTTTGAGGTAGGGTCTCTAGGCTGACCTGGAATTTACTATGTAGTCTCAGGGTGACCTTGAACTCACAGCAATCCTCCTACCTCTGCCTCCTGAGTGCTGGTATTAAAGGTGTATGCCAGGCTTTGTTTATTTTTTGAAGTAGGGTCTCAAGTCCTGGAATTACAAGTGTGAGCCACCATGCCCAGCTTCCTCATTATTGTAATTGTTCCCAGGTTTGGTCTTTTCCATTCCATCTTTTTTCCCTATATGGTTAGGAGTCTTTATTGGCTGCTAGGAATCCTATGTAGGGCACACTTCGCTCCTACCTTCTCTCTCCTCCAGTATAGAAATCCCTACCATGTGACAGCAAAAGAAGCTGCTGTGGGCTGGAGAGATGGTTTAGTGGTTAAGCGCTTGCCTATGAGGCCTAAGGACCCGGGTTCGAGGCTCAACTCCCCAGGACCCACGTTAGCCAGATGCACAAGGGGGCGCACGCATCTGGAGTTCGTTTGCAGTGGTTGGAGGCCCTGGCGCGCCCATTCTCTCTCTCTGTCTCTTTCTCACTCTGTCTGTCGCTCTTGAATAAATAAATAACAAAAAATTAAAAAAAAAAAAGCTGCTGTGTTCCATTGAGTAAGACAGTCTTTGCTGTCATAGGATGTCCATGAAAACGAAAAAATGAACAATCTTCTCACTGAAGGTGAGAATGGAACTCAGAGGTAATGCTCTATGCACAGTCCAGAATGCACTTTATAGATTGGAGAGTGGAGTTTAACAGGCCCACAGCAAAAATAGACACTAGCAATATTGCTTACCAAACGACAGACATGAGAAGCTTCCCATTTAGTTTGTCCAGAAAACTCACAAAGGCATCCTAGGGGCTGGGAAGGTGGCTTAGCAGAGGAAGCGCTTGCCTGGGAAGCCCAAGGACCCAGGTTCTGTTCCCCACAACCTATGTGAGCCAGTTGCACATGGTGGCACATGCATCTGGAGTTCGTTCGCAGTGGCTAGAGGTGCTGGCACACCCATTCTCTCAAATAATTTTAAAAAGCATCCTGAGCCGGGTGTGGTGACCCCTTTAATCCCAGCACTTAAGAGACAGGTAGGAGGATGGCTGTGAGTTCATGGCCACCCTGAGACTACACAGTGAATTCCAGGTCAGTCTGGGCTACAGAGAAACTGTGCCTTGAAAAAACAGCCAACAAAAAAAATTGTGGTTGACAAAGATTTTTTCCATAAATATTAATTACTCATTCCAGGTAGAAAGGCCTCATGGAGGACTCGCTTCAGCAGAACAATTTAACAACACATTCCTTCCTCTCTGTAGCTGCCTTGCCTATTCCTGCCTCTACATCGGGACACAGCCTTGGCCCCAGGCTGGGCAGAGGTACAGCTTAGTGTATATATCTGTTCTCAGTTCAGTTTCCAGACATTAAACTTTCCAAAGCCCCTTCTTACGGAATTACAATAGCTGACATGGTCAGGGAATGCTGGATCTGAGGCCATGCCACTGTGGGACAAAAGTAATCACACTAAAGCCAGGCATGATGGCTCATACCTTTAATCCCAGCATTCTTGAGGCTGAGATAGGAGGATCTCTGTGATTTTGAGGCTAGCCTAAGCTACAGAGTGAGTTCTGTGTTAACTTGAGCTAGAGTGATCACACTGCCCTCTGATTACTATACTAGAGCTGAGCAGGCTAAATTAATACCTGTGATGAAAGGAAGATGTTGCCTTACTAGACTTGCTACTTCTTGGCACTGGAAATTAAAAAACCATCCACTGGGATGGAGAGATGGCTCAGCAGCTAAAACACTTGCCTGCAAAGCCTAAGGACCCAAGTTTAATTCAATTCCCCAGTTCCCACATAAAGCCAGATGTGCAAAGTGGCACATGCATCTGGAGTTCATTTGCAGCAGCTAGAGGTCCTGGTGTACCCATTCTCTCTGTCTTTTATTTTTGCTGCTTGCAAATAAATAAAAATATTTGGGCTGGAGAGATGACTTAGTAGTTGAGGCACTTGCCTACAAAGCCAAAGCACCCAGGTTCAATTCCCCAGGACCCACAAAAGCCAGATGCACAAAGGGGTACACACATCTGGAGATTGTTTGCAATGACCAAAGGCCCTGGCAAGCCCATTCTCTCTCTCTCTCTCAAATAAATAAAATAAAAATAAAAAATTAAAAAAAATATCTACTGTAAGTTTTCAAGGCTGCTTGGTGACAGTTACAGCCATCCTGACATCTCAGATAACACCAATTAGGTCTTAAGACATTTACCAAAGCCTTCATTTTTAAAAATATATTTTTAACTTTTTACTTATGTGAAAGAAAGAGGGAAAGAGAGAGAGAATGGGTGCTCCAGGGCCTCTAGCCATTGCAAACAAACTCCAGACGCATGCGCCCCCTTGTGCATCTGGCTTACGTGGGTCCTAGAGAGCCGAACCAGGATCCTTTGGCTTTGCAGGCAAATGCCTTAACTGCTAAGCCATCTCTCCAGCCCAAAGCCTCCATTTAAAAAACAAATAAACAAGCTGGGCATGGTGGCCCATGCCTTTAATCCCAGCACTTGGGAGGCAGAGGTTGGAGGATTGCCATGAGTTCAAAGCCACCCTGAGACTACATAGTGAATTCCAGGTCAGCCTGAGCTAGAGTGAGACCCTACCTCAAAAAAACAAAGAAACAACAACAACAACAAAAAAAAAAAACCTTTATTTTTATTTATTTGAGAGAGAGAGAGAAAGAGAATGCGTACACCAGGGCCTCCAACCACTGCAAACAAACTCCAGATGCACACGTCCCCTTGTGCACCTGGCTTACGTGGGTCCTGGGGAATCAAACTGAGGTCCTTTGGCTTTGCAGGCAAACGCCTTAACCGCTAAGCCATCTCTTCAGCCCCTTAAGTTTGTTTTTTGTTTTTTTTTTTGAGGTTGGGTCTCATTCTAGCCACAGGTGACCTTGGAGTTCATATGTAGTCTCAGGGTGCTTGAACCACAGCGATTGATCTCCTACCTCTGCGTCTACAAACCTCCTTACTGACCACGGAAGATCACTTGAGGATGCCCACCCACCCAGGTCAATAAAGGCCTTGCCTGCCCCCAGATGCAGGAGCTAACACTGATGCTTCCAAAGTCACTGGATACTTTGCAAAAACACTTGGCTTACGTGGGTCCTGGGGAATCAAACTGAGGTCCTTTGGCTTTGCAGGCAAACGCCTTAACCGCTAAGCCATCTCTTCAGCCCCTTAAGTTTTTTTTTTTTTTTTTTTTGAGGTTGGGTCTCATTCTAGCCCAGGCTGACCTCTGGAGTTCACTATGTAGTCTCAGGGTGGCCTTGAACTCACAGCGATTGATCCTCCTACCTCTGCGTCCTACAAACCATCCTTACTGACCACGGCAAGATCACTTGAGGATGCCCACCCACCCCAGGTCAAAAGCCTTGCCTGCCCCCAGATGCAGGAGCTAACACTGATGCTTCAAAGCTCATGGATACTTTGCAAAAACACTTCAACATTTGCCTTTCAATAGTTAGAAAACCTTGACTTCACTGAGAGGTTTGGTGGGAAGGTCTTGGCCCCTTGGGGGTGGCATTGGAGGCAAACTTTTAAGTTTCACAAGAATTCTGATTGTCAGTAGACTCTGTCGTCTTCATTGCTATTGCTTCATCTGGTTTGTGAGGACAAGGGCTTTATATCACAGCTGCATTCCCAGGGCCCGCATATAAACAGGCATCTTAAACAGGGACAGTTACAGCCTTAGCAGCTCGCTGACTGTCCTCTACATGAAATCACTGCTCCAACTTCTCCTCCAATCATATCTCATGTGAAAAGCAATGACGAGAAAGTCACAGAAGCGACAGACATACAAGAATTTCCCAGAAGGGGAACTAGATTGACTAATAGCGACAGTACTTCCTCCTCGGCACAAGGGGGGCGCCCGCTGCCCACCCCATCACCAGGAGGCGATAAGGGAGGGTGGGGCCCCCCAATTCCTCCACACTGTTTGCTCAGGAAAATTAAGTTTCGGGGCAAGCGTCTGAAAACGCCGGGAGAGGCGCGGCACTCTGTGAACATGCCCAACATCGCTAGGCCAAAAGAAATCACAGGAATCCGAACACTCACTGCACACTTCTACCCTAGGACGAATTCACCTTCCCTTCCTTGGCTTCCCACCCACATGCGGAAGAGGCTGGGAACAGAAAAGCGCTGAAACCCACCTCTGCATCTCCGCCACACTTGCATTCCTCCTCTCTCGAGTCAATCTCTGGCCTCCTTGGCCACAGGAGACGTGTAGGCCACACTTAAGTTTACAGGAGAACCAAGTAAAAGCAAAAAAAAAAAAAAACCTTATTTTATTTATTTGAGAGAGAGAGAGAGAGAGAGAGAGAGAGAGAAAGAGAATGCGTACACCAGGGCTCCAGCCACTGCAAACAAACTCCAGACGCATGCGCCCCCTTGTGCATCTGGCTTACGTGGGTCCTGGGGAATCGAGCCTTGAACCAGGGTCCTTAGGCTTCACAGGCAAGCGCTTAACCGCTAAGCCATCTCTCCAGCCCAAAGCCTCCATTTAAAAAACAAATAAACAAGCTGGGCATGGTGCCTGCAAAACCTAAGGAGCCATGTTCAATCTCTCCCCAGATTCCACATAAGCCAGAAAAAGGTGAAACAAGTGCAAGGTTGCACATGTCCCACTATGTGGCACAAGTGTTTGGAGTTCAATTGTAGTAGCTGAGGCCCTGGCATGCCAATTCTCTCACTGGGCTAGAGGAAGGCTTCAAGACTTTACCTCAAAAAAAAAAAAAAAAAATTATCTGGGCGTGCTAGTAGAAGCCTTTAATCCAGCACTTGGGAGCGAAGGTAGGAGGATCACTGTTCTAGGAATTCTAGGTTAGACTAAGACTAATTCTAGGTCAGTCTGGGATAGAGCAAGACCCGCCCCTCCCAAACAAAAACACAAACTAACAAAAAAAAAAAACAAGAAAGGGGGCCTGGAGAGATGACTCAGGTTTTAAGGCATTTGTCTGAAGAGCCTAATGACCCGAATTTGATTCTCCAAGTTCCCATGTAAAGGCAGATGCACAACGTGGCGCATGCATCTGGAGTCCATTTGTAGAGGCTAGAGGCACTGGGGTGCCCACTCTGTCTTTGCTTACAAATAAAAAAAAAATTAAAACACAACAAGAGAGACAGACAGACACACACACTAGGACTAGAAATCCCCACACCCTACACAAAGGTCTAGAATTTCTTTTTTCCTACCCCTCACTCCCATGTTTGGATCTCACTCTAGTCCAGGCTTACCTGGAACTCACTCTGTAGTTCCGGGCTGGCCTTGAACTCACAGGGATCCTCCTACCTCTGCCTCCCTCCCCAGTGTTGGGATTAAAGGTGTGTAATACCATGCCCAGCCTTAGGTCAAGATTTTAAATAGTTTGAAAATAAAAAGCCTCACAAAAGTCTTACCAAGATTTAATGTACATTTATTCTTAACACGTGGAACATATAGTATAAAGATTTCATACTGAATAAATGATATTCATTAAGCCAAAAAAGGAAAAAAAGGAGGAATTTACATCAAGTTTTTAGCTACATTGTTGAAATACAAATATGCAGATTTTATCACTGAAAAAATCTCAATTGTGTTTCTTCATCAGGAACTTCAACTGAACCTAGAACTTTCTCACACCTCGATTAGAAAGAAAACAAAACAAAACAATAACCCAGAAAAAATAAACTATAAGTTGATTGGCTGCTGAGACAGCAAGGACTTTTTTACAGAGACCTGTACAGCATCGCACCAAGAGGGGCGATGTCTGGCAAGAGATTAAATAGCTGTGTCTCGCTTTGTGCAGGTCACCAACTTGTTAACTCGTCATACTATAAAGGGGTAGCTGGGAAGGGGACCAAACTGTGGGGATCCAAGGGTATGTGCAATGTACAACGTCATATATATACACACGTGGCAGCGCAGCCGCTGCAGCTAAAGGTTAAAACCAGTCTAAGAGGTGATCTCAGGGTTATTCATACAATCAAGGAGGAGAGAAAGAGGTCAGGGTGTTGTAGGTTCACACATGATACTTTGGGGGAAAAGCCTTTTTTTTTTTCTCCTCAACGTTTAACTAAAAACATTTTTAAAAACTACAGCTTGCTGCTGACCCAGCGCCTTCTCTCGTTCATTTCCATGTGAGACGTTATTATTACAGTATGTTTACAGTATCAGGTGTACAGTACAGTACATGAAAGGGTCTACACTCTACTGCACAGGCCTCTCCAGTGAACAGGGTCTGCTCACAACTGCCAACTTCTCGGCTCCTGCGAGATTGTGAATGTACAAGATAAACCACACACAGTTCAGCAGTCACCATTTTGTCCTTCAGATTTTTTTGTATTTTTTTTTAAACCATTAAAAACAGTTATGAAATGTGGCATCCCGTTGATGCAAGGATCGGGAAAGCCATTTTTTTTCCCCAAACTCACTGTAAACAACAGTAACTTTGGTTAAAATAAAAAAGTCTTCTATGTAGGCAGAGCTTTGTCTTTTCAAATAGGGTGGGGTGGGGGTGGAGTGGGGAGGTGAAGATGAGGAACAGAAAGGTTGGGGGAGAGGAGAGAGAAACAGGAGAGACTTTTTCCCAAGGGAGAAGCTGGACAGCACAGGGTAAACTGGATTCTGAGGTGGTTTTGCATAAATAAAGGGCAACAGTCAGTTTCTAAGTTCTCCACACATTCACACACACACAGGGAAGGGAGGTGTCCCACGGCTGTCATGACTGGCCAATCAAGAACAGTACATCACAAATGACTTGTGAAACCAATGAGTTCATCAATGGTGACACGGAGATGTCCAACAGCCGTGACTCGTACAGCGTGAACTCTGAGTGGTTTTCGTCCACCTTGGCCAGGGCAAGCAGTGCACGGGCTGCCCGCCGCATCATGTCCACACTAGTTGGCTCAAAGGGTGGGTTCTGCATGTGCAGGAGGCTGGCCTGGCTTTGCTGGAACTGCGTGGCAGCAAGGCTGTCCTCGAGGAAGCCCAGGAGGTTACCTATACTGCCCTTCTGCACCGCGATGGCACGGGCTGCTAGGCTATCCCCCTGCGCCAGATTGGCCAGCAGTACTACGGCCATCTCCCGGCACACTGGGTTCTTTCGGTCACTGAGGAAACGCACCATGGTGCTATACAACTTCTCTAAGCGGCTGAAGGGGGGTGTGGCCAGGATCAGGTCCACATTGTTGTCCTGGATGCTGAGTTTGCTGAGGGTTTCCAAGACCAGTCTCTGGGGGGAGAGGACGGCATTGGGGCCTAGGGTGGAGAAGGGATCCTGGGCTTCAGCTGAAGGGCAAACTGCCCAATGCAGGAGTCCATCCAGGACAGGCAGGCAAATGCTCTCGGGGTACGGGGATAGGTCCAACTGTCCCGAGATATTGGCAAGGGTGACCAAGGTGTTTTCCCGGAGCATCTCCAAGCAGTCCCACCACCACTCCACTTTGTTACAGCTCACCCCTTGGTCCTGTTCCTCCTCTTTTTCGTAAGTTAGTGGTGCCTGTTTCCGTTCTGGGTGCTTGTGGTGCAGTAGGATCAGCTTTCCCAGAATGAGCAGCAGCCCTGGGTGTTTAGACATCTCAAAGTCGTTGCCTGGCACAAATGACAGGCTTCGGATGGTATTGGAGACACAGACACAGCGCTTGGCAAGAGAATCCTGCCAGTCCAGAAGGGTACACAGTGGGGTCTCATCCTTACTGTGGGGTTCGTCCTCCAGGATCTTGATGTTCCGGTGGCTCTGTGCTGGGCTAATGCCAAATGGAAACTTGCTGCTTTCCTTGGTGGCCTCTGCATTCTTTGCTCCCTCCTCAGTCAACGTGCTAGATCGGGTGGACAACATGTCATCCATGGTGGCCGTAATCCGTTTTTCTGGAAGGCTATCAGGCGGAGGCCCCTCCTGCTCCGTTGTCCCTGGCGTACCCTCTGTTGTTACAACATGTTTTCGGGGAGGTGTCGGGCAGGATACATGAGGCCGGGATGGCAGCAGCTCTATCTTGCTCTCAAAGTGGGTCTGGATATGCTCAGTGGTGTCCCCACCACCAATCCGCCAGTGCAACAGGCCGCTGTCGAACTCCTGCACACGCCCAAGCTTATTTGAACAGTCCACCACGAATGGGTCATTCTTCTGTACGATCTTTACTGGAAGCTTGTCAAATTTACTGACTAGCTTCTCCTCACTATTCTCTGAAGCTGGCTTGTCCTTGCCCAAAAATGCCATCTCCTCATCATTTTCAACTACCTCTTCTTCTTCTTCCTCCTCTAATTTAGGACTCAGAAGTTCTTCTTCCTCCTCTCCTTCTGTGGGGGCTGGGCTAGAGACCTTGCTGCATCTCCCAGGGTCCAGTAGTGTTCGCTGTCCTGGGTCACCTACCTCATACTCCTTTAAAATGCCAAAGATCTCAATCAGGCATCGACGGAAGTATTCCACAAGGAGCTCTAGCAACCCTGGGAGCTGAAAGATAAGGAAATAAATGAAGGGATGAATCTCTGACATGAAAGACCTCAAGCTCTGTCCAATCTCCCCGTTCCTTCAAGTCAGACATCTGCCCCACTTAGGGGAGACGAAATATTCCTTTCTCAAAGGCTTCCACACAGCAAATCATTTCTCTTCACTTCTCCTACACCTTTTGTGTTGCAAAGAAAGAGCACAATGTTTTCTCCTGCCCAAACAATGGATGCATAAGCCTGCCCCAGAATACAAATGTAAACCATAGCTCTGCATCTTAACCACTAGTGCCACCTGTCACTAAGCCTCTTCTCTCTGAACCAAAGTTCTGATTTTCAACAGGTTAGTTTCCTACTTGCTGGCTCATTGCCATTATCTCTCTAGGACAATCTACATCCCATGTGGAGTCACCTTCCAAATCAAGCTAAGAGAAGGGAATTCACTGTCAACAGGTTATTTCCAGTCAGAACAGTCTTTGGCTGAATAGCAGAGCAAAACAGAAACAAAACAAAACAAAACAACCATGTAGAATTAGGAAGATCAAGGTCTGACTGCCTTTCCCAGGAATTAGTGGTATGAAATGATGAAACTTCCTAAAACCTTTATAGGGTTGTTTCCTAGCATTTAGAAAATGCTCAAATTCTGTTCACTGGGGCTAGGGAGATGGCTCCTTGGATAAAGTGCTGCTATGCAAGGGTGAAGACTGGAGATCAGACTCCGGGTAACTGGTGGGTGGCTATGGTAGCTGGAGTAAGCTGGCTAGCTAAAACCAGCTGAATTGATGAGGTAAATAAAGAGGAGAGTGATGAAGGAAGGCACCTGACAGCAACCTTTGGCGCCTATACATATACATATGTATATTTGCATAAGGACACACACACACACACACACACTCAAAGCAAAAAAAAAACACAGAAAAAATGGGTACACGAGGACCTTCAGCTACTGAAAACGAATTCCAGATGCACACACCACATTGTGCATCTGGCTTATGTGGGCCCTGGGGAATTGAGCCTGGGTCCTTTGGCTTTGCAGGCCAAGTGCCTTAACTGCTAAGCCATGTCTCCAGCCCTGGGTGGCAATATTATGTAAATACAATTGTCAGGCTTTGGCCCTATATGCTGGTTCATCTCTGGATCCTAGTACTCAGGAGGCTGAAGCAGTTGCTTCAAGTTATGAAGCACAATAAATTCCAGACCAACCTGAGTTATAGAGAGACCCTGTATAAAAAGCCACAAAATAAAATCAAACCCGGTTAGGTCTGAAAGCAGAAGCATTCTGCTGACAGCTATGTGAAGCTGGTCAAGGCTAAGACTCTCATCTGAGCCTCTTACTCTAAGCAACCACTTCACCTGTCTCTGAAGGTTGCTGCAAAGGTGACATAAAACACAACAGTAAATAAAACAAAGCAAAAGCTGGGAGTGGTGGTGCACGCCTTTAATCCCAGCACTCGGGAGGCAGAGGAAGGAGGATCACCGTGAGTTAGAGGCCACCCTGAGACAAGAGAGTTAATTCCAGGTCAGCCTGGACCAGAGTGAGACCCTACCTCGAAAAACCATCACACACACACAAAAAAACCAAAAAACAAAAACAAAACAAAACAAAACAAAAAAGCGAGAGCACATTAATTTGATTAGCAATAATGTCCCTCTAATCAGCTTACTTCACCAACAGGTTGGTACTGGTTAAGTTCTTAGAATGGTTCAAAGGAGGTAAGATCAGAGTCAGGCATGGTGGCACATGCCTTTAATCTTACCACTTGGGAGCCTGAGGAGTGATGTGAGTTTGAGGATAGCCTGGGGTATAGAATACCAGGTCAACCTGGGCTAGCATGAAACCCTGCCTTAAAACCAAACCAAAACAAGGGGGGGGGGGCGGTGGCAAGAAAACCCCACCCACTCTTTATTTTTTGCCTTTTCGAGGTAGGGTCTCACTCTAGCCCTGGCTGGCCTGGAATTCACTATGGAGTCTCAGGGTGGCCTCGAACTCATGGCAATCCTCCTACCTCTGCCTCCCAAGTGCTGGTATTAAAGGCGTGCCCTCTTTACTCAGAGCAGAAGCAGCAAAATGTGAAGAGAGGGCTGTAGAGATTGCTCAGCGGTTAAGGTGCTTGCCTGTAAAGCGTAATGACCTGAGTTTGACTCCTCAGTACCCACGTAAAGCCAGATGCACAAAGTGGTACATATATCTGGAGTTCATGCGCACTGACTAGAGTCCCTGGTGCACTGTTCTTTCTCTCTCTGCCTGGCACAGTGGCAAATGGCCTTTAGTCCCAGAACTTGGAAGGCTGAGGTAGGAGGATTGCTTTGAGTTCCAGACTAGCTTGAGACTACACAGTGACTTCCAAGTCAGCCTGGACTACAGCGAGACCCTACCTCAAAAAAAGTGAAAAGAGGGCTGGAAGGATGGCTTAGCAGTCAAGGCATTTGTCTGCAAAGCCAAAGGACCCAGGCTTGATTCCCCAGGACCCATGTTAGCCAGATACACAAGGGGGTGCATGCTTCTGGAGTTCATTTGCAGTGGCTGGAGGCTCTGGAGCGCCCACTCTCTCTCTTCCCCCCTCTTTCTCTATCAAATAAATAAATAAAAATATTAAAAAAAATTTTTAAAAACTGAAAAGAAACTGCTCTGCTCACTGTAAAGACCATGGATTCTGGGGCTAGGAAAATGGCCCAGTAGTTAAAGGCGCTTAACTGGCAAAGCCTAACAGCTGGGGTTCAATTCCTCAATACTCGGGGGGGAAAAAAACAAACCCAGATATACAAGGTGGCACTTTGAGTTTGGAATGTGGTTGTGGCAAGAGGCCTTGGTGTGTGCCCATTATCTCTCAGAAATATGTATTTTTTTGTTTTTTTGAGGTAGGGTCTCGCTCTAGCCCAGGCTGACCTGAAATTCACTACGAAGTCTCAGGGTGGCCTTGAACTCACGGCGATCCTCCTACCTCTGCCTCCCAAATATTTTAAGGCCATGTGTGGTGGCACATGCCTTTAATCCCAGCACTCGGGAGGCAGAGGTAGGAGTATCTCTGTAATTTCAAGGCCATCCTGAGACTACATAGTGAATTCTATGTCAGCCTGGACAAGAGGGAGACCCTACCTCAAAAAAAAAAAAAAAAAAAAAATTACTATTCATTTATTTGAGACAGAAAAAGGGGAAGAGAGGGAGAAGGAGAAAAAGACAGAATGGATGTGCCAGAGCCTCCAACCACTACAAACCATCACCATGTGCATCTGGCTTATGTGTGTTCTGGAGGATAAAACCTGGGTCCTTAGATTTCACAGGCAAACGCCTTAACCACTAAGCCATCTCCCACAAATAAATATTTTTTTCAAAAGGCAGGTAAATGGTGCACGCCTTTAACCGTAGCACTCGGGAGGCCAGCCTGGGCTAGAGTGAGACCCTACCTCTAAGAAACAAAACAAAACAATAAAAAGAAAGAAAAAAAGAAAAAACAAAGGTCATAGGTTCTTCCTGGTAGCATAGAAAATATTATTTTTTTTTTCTATCCCCAGTCCTCTTCTTTTTAAAAATTTTGAGAGCAAGATGTGTGCCACCTTATGCATCTGGCTTACATAGGTCCTGGGGAATTGAACCTAGGTCCTTTGGTTTTGTAGGCAAACACCTTAATTACTAAGCCATCTCTCCAGCCCAGTCCTCCTCTTTCTGAAAGAGGGTCTTCTCATGTAGCCCAGGCTGACCTCACATTTGCTATATAGCTGACCTTGAACTTCTGATCCTCTTGTACCACCACACTTAATTTATGAGGTGAATTCCTTGGCCCCATGTGAATCTGTATTTCTTTATTATTTATTTATTTATTTGAGAGCAAAAGAAAGAGGCATATACATATGGGTACTGGGAAATGAACTTGGGTCATCCTTTGGCTTTGCCAACAAATGCCTCAACTGTTAAGCCATCGCTTCAGCCCGCTAATCCACATTTCTATCAATAAAAGAAAAATTTTGGCTGGATGTGATGGCTCACGCCTTTAATCCTAGCACTTGAGAGGCAGAGGTAGGGGGATAACTGTGAGTTTGAGGCCACCCTGAGACTACATAGTGAATTCCAGGTTAGCCTGGGCTAGAGTGAGACGCTCCTTCGAAAAACCAGCCAGCTGGGCATGGTCACTTATGCCTGTAATACTAGCATTAAGGAGGTTAAGGCAGGAAGATCAAAAGTTTGAATCCAGCCTGGGCAACTTAGTGAGACCCTGTCTCCTCGGAGAAAGAAAGTTTACTCCAAATAACATTCTTTCGGACCTGGTACTGCACTCAGATATCAGCATGATGCTTTAGGCAAACAAAGTAAAACTATTTACAATCCCCTGGCCACATGCCCATTGTCAAGGGAAGCAAAGTGCCACCAGCATGGAAGATATCCAGGAAAGGGGAAAAAATGTTGGCTTGAGGATGGCTAAATCCCCAGTGTCACTTCCCATGTCTTCCAAATCTTCCCCAGAAGCCTGTACTCACCTGACTGAGGTTGAAGGTCATAATGCTGTTGTCATCATATAGTAGGATGTTAATGGTGTCTAACGCCCATGTGCTCTCTGCCAGGAGCCCAGACTTGAGGGACATCATTACCCGCCATGCCTCTGGGGTTCCTGAAATAAACCTGTGTTATCCATCCATCCTCCAATCCCAGGCTGGATGGAGGCACACCCAGTACTGTCCGTCCTGTAAGTCAGGCTACTAGGAAGGTGACTCAAGGCAGAAGGCAGTTTCTGTCTGGAGGTAACACATCTGCAACTTATGGCTTTTTAAAACACATATATTTTATTTATTTGAGAGGAGGGGGCAGAGAGAGAGAGGGAGGGGAGGAGAGAGAATGGACACGCCAGGGCCTCCAGCCACTGCAAACAAATTCCAGACACATGTGCCCCTTTGTACTTCTGGCTTACATAGGTCCTGGAAAATCGAACCAGGATCCTTTGGCTTTACAGGCAGTCGCCTTAACCACACCAAGCCATCTCTCCAGCCACACTCATGGCTTTTAAGCTCTCTAGAATAACACCACATGGCAATGCATTAAACTAAAACCTGAAATCAGGGCTGGAGAGATGGCTTGGCAGTTAAGGTGTTTGCCTGTGAAGCTCTGGACCCAGGTTCGATTCCGTAGCACCCACATAAGCCAGATGCACAAGGTTGTATGTCTGGAGTTCATTTGTGATGGCTGGAGGCCCTGGAGCACCCACTCTTTCCCCCCTTCTCAAAGAAAATAAAAAAAAAATTTTTAAAGAAAAACCTGAAATCAGCTTATTTCTTGTTTCCCCCCCCAATTCAATGGCTTTTTTTTTTTTTTTTTTTTGGTTTTTCGATGTAGGATCTTGCTCTGGCCCAGGCTGACCTGGAAATCACTATGTAGTATCAGGGTGGCCTTGAACTCACAGTGATCGTCCTTCCTACCTCTGCCTCTTGAGTCCTGGGATTAAAAGCGTGCGCCACCACACCCAGCTCAATGACTTTTTATAAACAATGCACCTTGAACTCATGGTGATCCTCCTACCTCTGCCTCCCAAGTGCTGGGATTAAAGGTGTGGGACACCACACCTGGCTATAATTTAACCTCATCCGGAATATTAGGATGGAGTGAACAATGAAAAAGGGTAGAAACCCAATTTAGGGAGACCTCCTTACCAATGTCTTTCATTGTGAGCCTCCTTCTCTGCTTCAAAACAGGCTGTGTGGCTTCAACAGAGCCTGGTGGGAAGGTAATATCCCGCCGAATCAGAGGTGGCTGCACGGGGGCAGGTGCTATGTGTGAGGCAGGCACTGGAGGACCCGCCTTCTGCATTTTCATCCCAGAGTGCAGGAATGGAGACTTGCTAGGAGAGGTGCGGTTCTCCATTGGCCGGGGCAGGGGAGCGGGACTGGATACCTGAGGAATGTGATTCTGCATGCTTGGTGGGGGCTGGTAGTTTGATGGAGGGGGTCTTGTCATAGGCGGCACAGGGGCAGAGGGACCATATGGAGGCTGGCGTGTGCCATGGGAAGGCCACGGACCATCGTGGTTGGCCCTCTGATCTGTGTGCAGCATTTCATCTGTTCGGTTCACGCCATGGTATGCAGGACCCTGGGGGGCAGACCCTGTGCTCTGCCTATTGGCATAATTATAGGTCATGTCATTACGCCCCTGCCACATGGTGCCTTGCTGAGCAACTTCAGCTGATGCCTGTATGGGGCCACCCATCATTTGTGGTGGCATGTTCTGTTGGGCATTGGATCCAGGAGGTGCAGAGACACGGTCTCGGCCAAACTGGAATGGAAATTGGTTCTGGGGGCCGCCTGCTGGTCGGCGCTCAGTAGCAGCGGTGGCAGTAGCAGTATAGGCATTCCCATACTGGTTGTACACATCTTGCTGAGGGGAAGGCTGGGCAGCTTGTTGTTGGCTGGCAGATTGGGACTGGGCTGCAGGCAACTGCTGCTGCTGAGGCTGACCCTGCCCAGTGCTGTATGGCACACTGTACATCTCTCCTTCATGCCGCTTGGCAGGAGGGCCATATGTGCCATCCATTGGCCGCTTATAATTCTAAGACAGAGAAAGCAGAGGGGAAATTAATATTTTGCATTCAGTGACACAAAACAATAAGCACCAAGAGGATTACCACGAGACACTGATTTATTTTTGACCCTCTGGAAGAGAGGCCATAAGACTCTACGAGAACATAAAAATTGGCTTTACAAATGATCTTTTGAAGTTGTTTCTGAGAGCAACCGTTATTTTCTCTTCCTTTTAGGCCCTCCCTCCAAGTAGAGAAATATATAAAACCTCAAGAAATTAAAATAAGAGCTAGCCCTTTAAAGAATAAGGGAGACTTGACTGGACTCCAAGCAAGGAAGAGATATGAGGACTGACTCCAGACAGAACTGGCTTAGCTGGGTGAGAGGAATACTGAAATACCTAAGGTGAATTTGAGACTGTCACAGATTAGATTTGGTTACTCACTGACCTATGAGTCAGTCTATACTCCCAGCTATCCTCCTTACCTGCTGCTGCTGCTGCTGCTGATACATTGTAGTCTGCTGGCTGGGAAAGGGACTGCTGGAAGGGGTGCCTTGGGTAGAGAATTGATTGCCATAGGAATCATGTCTGCAGGAGGAGAGAAATAGATCAGGTGAGGAATGGCAAACCCTGAGCCACAGTGGCACTGGGACCAGGCTTCATTTACCGTTGCTGCTGCTGCTGCTGCTGCTGTTGCGGGGGGTAGCGGCTAGGAGAATACATCCCCGAGTCTGGGGTGGAAGGCATGAGATTTGGCTGGGGTGCCCCAGTGCCCATATTTCCTTCGGGCCCAATTCCAGGCTCCGTCCTAAACAAAATTGGAGAAATGAATTGAGTACACATAGCTACAGGTACCAGTAGTGGGACAAATGCAGGGGCTTGCTTACCTCACTCGGTCATAAGGACCTCCATAGGGATAATGCTGTCGTGGTCCCATAGCCACATTTCCCATCCCAGGGCCAGCAGCACGGCTGTAGGGGTCACCCATCCCGCCGTTGGGGCCCTGCCCTGAGGACATGAAGGGATCACTCCCTGGAGCTGGGTGTAGAAAGGAAAGGGAGGCAGTGAGAAAACTGCTAGGTGGCTGGCTAGGAAATCTACACCCTGCCCACTCCAAGCCCCAGGCCCTCTATAAAGCTTGGGTTATCTCTGTTGCTTTCCTGGCAGGTTTAAAATAGAGATCTAAATAGGTCCCAATCAGCAGAAAAACATGTACTTGTTAAAGGGTGACCAGGTGAGGGCCAGGAAAGTAAGAAATGAGCTAGGGTAGGGGGCTGTGTAGATGTAGCTCAGTAGTACAGCACTTGCCCTCAGGTTTCACTTTGACACCCCCACCCCCGCCATTAATTAAAAAGGTGTGTGTGGGGGGGGATAGGAGTGAAGGGAGTGGTAAGAGGTCAGGTGGTTATGTATGGATATATAGAATCTCCGAAGATGGATCAAAAAGAACTCTGAGCTGGGTGTGGTGGTACACACCTTTAATCCCAGTACTTGGAAGGCAGAGGTATGAGACTGCTGTGAGTTCGAGGCCACCCTAAGACTACATAGTGAATTTCAGGTCAGCCTGGGCTAGAGGGAGACCCTACCTCGGATAAACCAAAAAGAAAAACAAAAACAAAACAACCCTGAGCCACTTTCAAGATAGCCCCTTCTTTTCGCTGCTGTCATCATGGGCATAAAGTGAACAGAAATTGGTCACCTTTTCTCATGCTGCCATAAGGATCCTTATTTGGCTCATAGGACATACGCCCCATCATGTCAGAGGTATTCATACTGGGTTGATACCCAGGGTTTGGAGTCATGGAATTCCGCTTCTGGAATGTGGGGTCACTTCCATCGGGAAAGGCATCCTGGATCCCGACTGAATTGCTCCTGCTCCAGAGTGAGGAAGACTAATTAACCCTCAAACAAACCAACACTTGGGTCATCTAAAGCAAGACACACAGGAGTCACTAGCTAGGCAGACAGAGGCAGGGAATAACCTTGAGCCATTCAAGAATTGCCACCCTGAACCCCAGGAACCCTTAAACCCTTGCCCCTGGTCCTGGCCTTACCTCATGCCTGGCAAGGGGGGAATTTGACTATGTGGTGTGGATGCTGGAGTTGGTGGCTTCAGGTCTCCTCCTTCTGCCATTGAACTGCTGGTTGATTGAGGAGTTTGTGGCCCCTGCATAGACCCTGACCCGGCTGTGGACAGAGGCAGGGTGAGCAGCTTGCTTGCTAGGTAAAGTGTTTCACTCTCACAGAAACATACAACTGCCCCAGATTCAAAATTAACCTATTTCTCCACTCCCTTCTCAAAAGGGATCTCACTGAGTGCTCTGGAGTGCTGGGATTATAGGCCTAAGTCATTGGTAGTTTCCTTGACTACCCTTTACTTCTCCAAGGAACTTTGCTACCTTATTAAGCCCCATAATGATGACAGTAAACAAGCCCCCAGTTATAGTCCTAAAATCCAGGGTACAGAGGGTTCACCTGGTCAGAGCCTAGATGAATATTCATAAGCACCCAGCACTATGTCATTGACAGATTTAAATGTTTCTTTAAACTGATGAGTACAGAGCTCCCTTTAATTAATGTTTCCATTAGTTACCATTCCCAGCAGCAGATATCCACCGCTGAGGCCGCCCCAGCTGATGAGTCATCTGCAGCAATCATTACACCCTCAGAGGTCAATACCAGGGCACATGTGTTCACACCCACCTTTAAGGGCTCTAGCCTTCTTCCCATGCTAGCCTAGGCCCTAGCCTCCATTCAGAAAGGAGGGTGGGCAGAGTCACTCCCATCAGAAGTTCCATTCATATTCCCTCCCTAGACATTCATTACCATCTCAGCTCCCTGGGGAATTCAGGGCTTGAGTTTAAGTTGCATTCTAAGACACTGACATCAGCAGGCCAAAGCTCCCAGATGGCCCAAACACACTGCTATTTGTCAGTTTTACTCACTCCTCTGGTGTCCCTCCCACTCACTAGTTTACAAACATTTGGCAAGATGCCAGGTGTACAATGAAAATTAGAAAATTAAAACTTAAGAACTGCTGTACAGTACTTCCCAAGGGAGTTATCACTGCCCGCTCTTTAGTCTGCTGAGCCATGTGGTACAACAGGGTAGCACACATCCCTGACACATGCTCTGCTCCCATCAAAGCAGGCACCACTGTATAAGGAGCCAGCTTCCTTACCAGGAGAGGGAGGCTGGATCTTGGGCTGGGACTTCTTGGAATCCGCAGCTGCAAAGATGTCTGGGGGAGGGTCTTCTCCTCGTTCAATCTTGCACTCAAAGGCATAGAGACACTGGATATACTGCTTTTTCAAGGAGCTGGCAGCACTGCTCGATGTGCCCACATTGAGGTTGGTCGCAAGTTCCCGCCATTTTTTGTTCTTGTTGACCTGTGATATCAACCAGAAGAGTCAGGATGTATCTTGCACCTGGTCTTCCCACCCACAAGCTCCAGGCCCAAAGTGGGTCTGCAACGTACTCCTCTCTTGGCAATATAGGCCTAGTTAACTGCAAAAGCTAACCCATCTTGGTGGATGGATAGTGAATGACAAATGTTCAAGCTATATGTCTGGTTTTGCTTTCCTGGAACAGTCCCCATATTTCAACTATCAGAACTCACTCACACCATTAATCGAACATAATTCAGTCTAGTTTTTGCTTTATACATATATACTGCTGAAAAATAGTGGGTCAAACACCTTTACATCCAAATTAATTTAAGAGAGGGGGGAGGAAGACGGAGGGACAGAATGGGCACACCAAGGCCTCCTGCTGCAGCAACTGAACTCCATGCCACTTTGTGCATCTGGCTTTTCATGGGTATGGGGGGCTTGAACCCAGGCCATCAGGCTTTGCAAACAAGGCATTCAACCACTAAGCCATCCTCTCCAACTCCAGATCCACTGAACTCAGCCCCCACTCCCACAAACCAAGGGCCGTGTGACCGCTAGGCAAGAGTTTTACTATCCCTCTCCTCACCCTGCTTGACTTACACTGACAAGCTAGGAACTTTCACATCTGACTGGAGCCCCCTTTCAGCGCAAGGCTACTTGTTAACTTAAGCTTGAGCCACTGTTCCTATGCATTGCAGTGATAACTTTAGGCTCTTTCCTATACCAGCCACTGTTCTGACAGTGCAGATACTTGAGGCCTTGAGGTTATAGATATATGTGTTTGTTGTTTTTGTTTTGATTTTCCAAAGTAGGGTTTAGCTTTAGCCTAGGCTGACCTGGAATTCACTATGTCATCTCAGGGCAGCCTCGAACTCACACTGACCAATCCTACCTCTGCCTCCACAAGTGCTGGGATTGAAGGCATGTGCCACCATGCCCGGCTCACAAATGTGTGTGTCTGTGTATATTTTTTGTTGTTTTGTTTTTTGAGATAGGGTCTTGTTCTAGCCTAGGGTGAGCCGGAATTCACTATGTAGTCTCGGGGTGGCGCTGAACTCACAGAGATCCGCCTACCTCTGCCTCCTGAAGTGTTGGGACTAAGGCGTGCGTGATCACACCCGGCTCTAATAAATATTTTTCAATTGCGTCGTTTTGCAAACTGGAAGAGAGGCTTAGGCTTTGGGATTCCTCAAATCCCTCATCTTATGTTAAGTGAGCCCAGAAAACCATCAATAAGAAGTAAGCAGAAGTTACTATCCAATCTCTATAATAAGGATACAAAATTACAAGTGAAAAGCGTAATGCAACCAGATTCACCTCAGAAGCCCATGCGGCTTTGCTTCCCACGCCAGTTAGATGGCAGTATGCACGTGCCCTATTTTGTTTGTTTTCTTTTGTGGGGGAGGGGACTACAGCTTGAAGGGAGAAGGAATTCATAACCAACTGCTAGTTGGCTCCACTCCAATCACTTTTTTTTTTTTTTTGCTGGAGACAGCTGTTTCCCCCTTCTGATTCAAAAGATTTGGAGTAAGTTTCTCCCTGTCACACCCCCCACTTTCCAACACAAGAGCAAGTCTGCAAACCAAGCAATCTACCTGCCAGCATGGCCTCAACAGCCAGCCTCCTAAGCAGAGTACAAAACAAAACTGCAAGCTATCAGGAAAGAGGATGTTTTCAGCAAAGACTAATTAATATCTATCTCTGACTCTCTCTCTCTCTCTTTGAGGTAGGGTCTTGCTCTAGTCCAGGCTGACCTGGAATTTACTATGTAGTATCAGGGTGACCTCGAACTCACAGCAATCCTCCTACTCGAGTGCTGGGATTACAGTTCACCACCATCCCCAGCTAAAACTTTTTAATTTTTTGTTTTTTTGAGGTGGGGGTCTTACTCTAGCCCAGGATGGCCTGAATTCACTATGTATAAACTCAGGGTGGCCTTGAGCTCATGGCGATCCTCCTACCTCTGCCTCCCCAGTGCTTGGGATTAAGGGTGTGCGCCACAACACCCGGCTCTATTTCCTTCGGTAACAGTACAGAAGGATATATATTGTGTACTTGTACTAACAAGAAAATTAAGGTTTGGCATGGTTTACAAACCATAGTTAAGGTCATGTGTCTAAGACAAGACTTAAAACTAGGCCCACCTCTCCAAACCTTGTACTTGCTACTAAGACAAATTGTGTCTATGGAATAGAGTGCTGGAAGATTTTCCTTATCTTTGCACCCCAGTAGAACCATAGGTACGTGGTAAACTACTACCACCAGCTCATACTACCATGGAGGTCTCAGCTTAGAAGCCACATGCTTCTCTAATTTGTCAGGGGTATGTGTGCAGAGGACAGAAGAGTATTTTCCCTGTAAGATACATGGTACCACAGGAAATCAACTATCAGGAACTCACCTGAGTCAATCCACCAATCTCCTTCACAGAAACATAGAGGCGATAGAGGTCCAGAGGTTTCCTACCCACAGCAGGCAGGTTTGTCATACCCATGGCCTTCTCCTCTGTGAAGGCCAGATATCGATCCACCCACATCTTTCGCTCAGGCTCACCACCCAGCTCGTACAACTTGGTGATCTTCTCATTAGTTGTAGTAGAAGAACTGGATTTCTGAAAGGAGAGGTCAAAATTCATAGAATGGTTCAAATTAAAAACCTGCGGTAAGAGTCTCAAGTCTTTTCTCTGAGAACAGGTCTTACCGTGCAGCCCAGACCAGCCTTGAAATTCTCCTGCCAGTCTTTCAGCTGCTAGGACTATATAAAGGAAGCAATTTTTAAAATTTTCATTGTATGTGTGTGATGTACATGCATATATATATGTGTGTGTGCACAGAGGTCAGAAGTCAATGTTGGTTGGATATCTCCTGTATTGCTCTCTGCCTTATTATTATTTATTTATATTTTGGTTTTTCAAGGTAGGGTTTCACACTCATGGAGATCCTACCTCTGCCTCCCAAGTGCTGGGATTAAGGGTGTGTGCCATCACGCCTAGCCACCTAATTTAAATTTTTATTTATTTGCAAGGAGAGAGAGGAGTCAGACAGAGAGAATGGGTGCACCAGGGCATCTACGCATTGCAAACACACTCCAGATTCATGTGCCACATTGTGCAACCAGCTTTACGTTGGTACTGGGGAACCAAACCTGGGTCATTAAGCTCTGCAGGCATGTGCTGTAATCTCTGAACAATCCCTCCGACCCCACCTTACTTTTTGAGACAAAGGTTCTCACTAAACCCAGAGCTCACTGAGTAGGCTAGACAAGCTAGCCAGCAAGCCTTGGGGTTCTTACTGTCTCTACCTTCCCAGCACTGGGATTGCAGGCACATGTTGCATTTAATGTAGGTGCTCAAGATCCAAACTCACTTTACCCACTCAGCCATCCAACCAGTCTTCAGAGGCATTGCTCACCCTTTGGGACAGGCTCGTGCTATATGGACCTGGTGGATATGTAATTTCCTATATAGACCAGCCTGGCCTCAAACTTAGTCATCCTTTTCCTACTGCTGCTTCACAATTGCTAGGATTGTAGTGCCACACTGTCCAGAAGTCAGAAGCTGTTTGATAAAGGCAGAGGTAAAGCTTCTTACTCTAGAATGCTAAGACCTGCCCTGCCTACACAAGAGCTAAGACAGGCTTCGTTACTATGAAGAAGTAAGATAATAGTGATCACATGTTATATACTGGGAACTAGGCTTGCTGCCTTTATATTTCTACCATTATAATTCAATTGTTCTCCACCTTAATTTTTTGAGACAAGGCCTCTCATTGAACTCCGAGCTTATTGATTTAGCTTAGCTAGTTTAGCTAGGCAGAGGATCTTCCTGTTTCTGCCTCCTCAGTGCTAGGATCATAACTGCTCCTATGTCGGTGCTTACACAGCAAGCACTTTACCAACCAAACCACCTCCCCAATTCAGCCTCGTTGTAAATGACAAACAGCTGTGCTTGGAGGCCAATGAAGGAGGATGGCTGCAAGTTTGAGGCCAACCCAAGGTAGAGTGAGACCGTACCTCAAAAAAAGATAAAGAATGAGGCTCCAGGAAGCACCACCTACGTGACTTTCTGTTTTATTTATTTTTTATTAAAAAATTATTTTTGTTTATTTTTATTTATTTATTTATTTGAGAAGGGCAGAGAGAGAGAGAGAGAGAGGGAGAGGGAGAGAGAGAGAGAATGGGCATGCCAGGGCCTCCAGCCACTGCAAACGAACTCCAAATGCGAGCGCCCTCTTGTGCATCTGGCTAACGTGGGACCTGGGGAATCAAGCCTCGAACTGGGGTCCTTAGGCTTCTCAGGCAAGCGCTTAACTGCTAAGCCATCTCCCCAGTCCTGTTCTATTTTTTTTTTAAGGCAGGATTTCACTGTAGCTCAGGCTGGCCTTAAATGCACTGTAATCCTACCTCAGCCTTCTGAGGTAGGGTTGCACTCCTGGCTATATTCTTTTACTCAAGGAATTCAAACCATCATTTTGAGATAATAAGGTCAACTTAACCTCTACTTCCTTTCAAGAAAGTTTAGATCTGATACCTGGTAGAAAGTTTGTGATACTATCCTTTTCAAGACAGGAGAGTGGTCAAAAGGGTTGGGAGCCAGAGATGGAGAGCATAGGAAGAGGTGATAATATGAATAGGGAAAGCAAAGAATGACCAAGGACAGAAATGACCCAAATTCTGAGTAGGTCCCAAGGCTGTCACACAGCCTAACAGAGAACACACCGAGGTACAACCTAAAGGGAAACCAAGGACTCAATCTCCACCTACCTTGCTGTCCCCTTTACGTTTTTTGTTTTTTGTTTTTTTTAAGGCAAGGTCTCACTCTAGCCCAGGCAGATCTAGAATTCACAATGTAGTCTCAGGCTGACCTTTAACTCACAGTGATCCTCCTACCTCTGCCTCCCCAGCACTAGGATTAAAGGCCTGTGCCACTATACCTATTCTAGTTGTCTCCTTTAATAAAACAATGGTGTGCACTGTTCCTGATGCTGAGTAAGGTCTAGGAAGACAAAGGCAGCTAGCTACAGGTTCAGGGCACATACCATCTATCAGTGCCCAAGTATAGGGGGCTCTGTCTCAGAGGACTGGGCACACAGTATAGAGAATCTTATGTGGAAGGGACTGACATTTTCTCCCTACCATGTGGTGGTGAGAACACAATGCTATTTTCATTGTTGAATTATTATTCTGTGAGTCTTCTTGGTCACAGGAAGCAATGGCAGCCTTTTCAGTTATCAATCAACAGAATAAAAGGCTAAAATCTTCTCATTTTCTTTTGCCCTCCTGTCTTTGAAGGGGATAGGATACAAAATTTAATACCTTGGATTTTGATTCTGTCTTGGGTGTCCCATCTGCTTTGTTGTTCATTTTGGTGGCTGGAGTTAACTTAACATCCCCCAGGCCCATCATCTCTGGGCTGGCTGCCATCCCTATAAAACAAAGAAAAGTACTCAAACCCAATAGGCTTTGCTGCAACTGTTAAGATCATTCTTGAAGAAATCCTTGGGGATGGGAGGGATAGCAATGACTTGTACTTACCTGCAGAATTGTTGGCCATGGTTCCACCCATAGGATATGGGGGTCCCTGAGGGTTGATCATGCCAGCCATACTATTAATCCCTTGTCCATAGGGAGGTCCAGTTCCCATCATGGCCCCCTGATTCATATTGGGGTAGCCTGGTGGCCTGAAGAAGATGGAAATTAAAAAGAAAAGGTTAGAGAAAGACTGAGCTTTCAGATTTGAACTTGAGTTAAATAAACTAGTGTGGGATTGTGCAGTAGGCATAAACTGGAAAACATGTAGATATTCTTTTTTTAAAAAAAATGATGGGCTAGAGAGATGGTTTATTGGTTAAGGCATTTGCCAGCAAAGCCAAAGGACCCAGGTTTGATCCCCTAGTACGCACACAAAGCCAGATGCACAAAGTCACGCATACATCTGGAGTTCATTTATGGTGGCCTGTGATTCTGGTGTGCCCATTCTCTATCTGCCTCTCTCTCAAATAAATAAAATATTTAAAAAATTTATGTATGATGTGATGTGCATGTGTGTAGAGGCCAGGAGGATGCTGGGTATCCTCTCTGATTATCACTTTCCTTGAAATGGGGTCTTTTCCTCAACCGGAGCTGCCATCCACCAGTGAGTCCTGGAAAGTCTCTAGGCTCTATTCTCTCATTTACATACCTGGATTAAACATGTATGGCTACACCCAGCTTTTTTTTTTTTTTTTTCCTGAGGTAGGGTTTCACTCTAGCCCAGGCTTACCTGGAAATCACTCTGTAGTCTCAGGGTGGCCTCGAACTCATGGCGATTCTCCTACCTCTACCTCCCTAGTGCTGGGATTAAAGGCGTGCGCCACCACGCCAGTTTACACCCAGCTTTTTAATTAACTAAGTAATATTATTATTATTTTTTTGTTTTTTTGAGGTAGCGTCTCACTCTAGCCCAGGCTGACCTGGAATTCACTCTGTACTCTCAGGGTGGCCTCGAACTCATGGAGATCCTCCTACCTCTGGCTCCTGAGTGCTGGGATTACAGGCGTGCGCCACCACACCTGGCCTAATTATGGTTTTTTAAGGTAGGGTCTCACTCTAGCCCAGACGGACCTGGAATTCACTATGTAGTCTCAGGGTGGCCTCGAATTTACCACAATCCTTCTATATAGTCTTCCAAGTGCTAGGATTAAAGGAGTGTGCCAGGGGGCGCATGCGTCTGGAGTTCGTTTGCAGTGGCTATAGGCCCTGGCGCGCCCATTCTCTCTTCCTCTCTGTCTGTCGCTCTCAAATAAATAAATATAAATAACAACAAAAAAAAAAGTCTTAAAGGAGTGTGCCACCTTGTCCACCTTTATTTATTTATTTATTTTTTTCAAAGTTGGGTCTCACTCTCTAGCCTACACTGACCTGGAATTCACTATATAGTCAAAGGCTGGCCTTGAACTCATGACTATTCTCTTACCTCTGCTTCTCAAGTGCTGGGATTAAGGGCTTGGGCCACCGTGCCCAGCTTCCATACCCATTTTTTCCTTTAATATTTTTATATTTGCAAGCAGAGAGAGAAGAGAGACAGGGAGAATGGATGTGCCAGGGCCTCTAGCCACAGCAAAAATGAACACGAGATGCATGTGTCACTTTGTGCATCTAGCTTTACCTGACTACTGGGGAACCAATCCTGGGCTGTTAGGCCTTGCAAGCAAATGCTTTAGTTGCTGAGCTATCCCTCCAGTCTCACACCCAGCTTTTTAATGTGGGCTCTGGGAAGTTAAGCCTGGTGGTCTCTAGGCCAAGAAGCCCTCATGTTTAAATAGCAAGTGCTCTTCAATGTTCAGCCACTCTCCCATACAATCAATATCCTTATTTAATATTTATTTGCTTATTTATTTGAGTGGGGGGGTGGGGTGGGGTGGGGATAGAGAATGGGCATGCCAGGGGGCCTCTAGCCACTGCAAATGAACTCAGATGCATGCACCACCATGTGCCTCCGTGAGTTCGGGGGAATCAAAACCTGGGTCCTTAAGCTTTGCGGGCAAGTGCCTGAACTGCCCCACTAGCTTAATTTTAAATGGTATATCCCTTGATGAACAAAGTCCTACTATGTTTAATAAATACTGCCTTCCTCTAAGCTACCTCTAAAGCTACATTTTCACCTACAGACTCTGTATGATAAAAAGCCTAGCTGATATGACTTTCTTTTTTTGAGGTAGGGTCTCACTCTAGCCCAGGATGATCTGGAATTCACCCTGTACTTCCAGGCTGACCTTGAACTCAGTGATCCTGCTACCTCTGTCTTCCAGGTGCTAGGATTATTTGCATGAGCATATTTATTTACTTGAGAGAGAGAGAGAGAGGGAAAGAGTGAGCATGGGTGCTATAGAGATCCAGTATTAAGAATCCAAAACAGGGCTGGAGGGATGGCTTAGTGGTTCAGGCATTTTGGCTGCAAAGCCAAAGGATCCCAGTTCGACTCTCCAGGACCCACATAAGCCAGAGCACAAGGGGCACATGCATCTGGAGTTCGTTTGCAGTGGCTGGAGGCCCTGCTGTGCCTATTCTCTCTCTCTCAAATAAATAAATAAAAAATAAAGTAAAAAAAAAAAAATCCATAACAGCCAGGCATGGTGGTGCATGCCTTTAATCCCAGTACTCAGGAGGCTGAGGAAGGAGATCACTTGGAGCTCAAGCCCAGCCTGGAGCTATTAGTGTTGAGTTCTCTTTAGCCTCTGGATTTCTGCTTTGATAGGTTTTGATTGATCATCGTATCTTGTCAACATTGCCCTGTATTCTAAAGAGCTATTAAGAAAATTACATCTACATCATGTGTACATTTGTATATACAACATTCTGCCTAAGGGCCAGAAATAGCTCAGTAACAGATTCCTCTGCGTGGTACCCCCTTTATTTCCCAGGCCTTACCTGTTCTGGATAGAGTTGGCAGCAACATGCATGGCAACAGCAGATTCTTGAGTTTTTCGGTTCATGCCCCCTGGTGGGGGACACATCCCTGACCCAACCTGAGGTGGCATATTGGCCATATTAGGGCCATAAGGCCTGTTGCCCATAGAGGCATGGCTCATTCTCCCTGGAGGGAGCGTGCCATAAGGTGGGAATTCCAGGCTGCCCATGCATTTGACCTCCAGCACCCATGGGGTTCATGCTTCCAGCCATGCCTGCATTGGGGTAGTTGGCATTGGGCAAGGCATTATAGTTTGGCTGCCTGGGGTAGCCTCCTGGGAAGGAAGGGGAAAAAGGTTATAAGTCTTGATTAGAACCTCATAATATCTCTCAACTCTAAACTTTAAGCAATGAGAATCAACATTTTGGTCAAGACAGTCAACTTCACAGAAGCCTTTACACCATTTTTGTTTGTTTTCGAGGCAGGGTCTCACTCCAGTCCAGGAGACCTGAAAGTCACTATCCCAGGCTGCCCTCAAACTCAAGGCAATCCTCCTACCTCAGCTTCCCTGGTGCTGGGATTATTAGCATGAACCACCAAGCCACACATTCCTATGGTTTTCAAACCAAACAGCAAACAGTATGTAAAGGGAGGCTGAGAGAATGTTAATGCAGGCCTTTTTGAGGAGAGGAAGGTGCTGGTAACTGAACCCAAGGTGTTCTGTATAGTAGGTGTTCTACCACTGAGCCACTGCCCCCCCCTCCACCCAAGGTAGGGTCTTGCTCTAGCCCAGGCTGACCTGGAGATCACTATGTAGTCTCAGGTGGCCTTGAACACACTGTGATCCTCCTACCTCAGCCTCCTGAGTGCTGGGATTAAAGGCGTGTGCCACCACGCCTGGCCTGAGCCATTCCTTAGTATGACCCTCACCTTAAAGATAGCACAAAAAAGAAGGCTGGCTGTTACCAAGGCCTTTCAACTTTCAGTAGAATTTCTCTTTGTTTGTGGGGTATGGGGGTGGGAGGGGTGCATGTGTCTGAGGACAACTTTCGGGTCAATCCTTTGCCTTTCCACCCCACTTGAGACAGGGTTCCTTGCTCTGGTGTTCTTTGTGGTGCTTGTTGCAAGCCTCTATGAAATTCTCCTGTGTCCACCTCAGACCTTGCTTCAGCATCAGCATGCTAGGGTCAAGAGATGCTTGCCATAGCTTCTGGCTTTTATGTGGGGTCTGGGGCTTGAACTGAGGTACTTAAGCCAACTGGTGAGCACTTTCTCCACTGAGCCATCTCCCCAGCCCCAACCGCAGTAGAATGTTTCCCTTTCTACCTACTAATCTTGCTTTCTAGGACATATTTTTTTTGCAATATATTCACCTTTAAATATACCTAGGGATGATTTTAAGATCTATTCTATTATAAATTACTCACTAAATAAACATTATAATGACAAAAGCTTAGTATTTATTAAGTATCTGTACATAGCTGTGGGGTACATGTCATCTGCATTTTACAGGTGAGCACAGGATCAAGGAAATATGGTGATTTTCTCTTGGTAACAAGATGGAACCTGCTGTAATCCAGATATTAGCAAACAAGATCAGGGAATGTTTTCTCACCTCCATCTACTCCTAAATGGGTAGCATACTCACCTTGTGGGCCATATTGACCCCCCTGGGGACCATAGCTCCCCATGGAGTTCTGCTGGTAGGAGCCCATGCCTGTGTGCATCTGTCCTCCAGAAGGCTGACGTGGAGATAAGGCTGAGCCGGGCTGAGGGGAACTGTACTGGGGCATCTGGGGGTTCCTCTGCATATAACCTATTTGTGAATAGTGTCCATAAGTTATCTGCTCAGTACAATGGGAATGCTCTCTCTACTTTTCTAGGACTTCCTCATCTATACTTCTGGGAAACTACTGGCATAGAATCTACCTGGCTAGCTATATTGCCTGTCTAAGGCACCTTACAAGTAAAATATGTGCTATTAACATAAGACATGTCAACTGTTCATATTAAGTGGAAATTTGAAAAGAGCACTGAGAAAAGCAAATCATTTAATGCAAAAAGATTCAATGCAGAGTCTCTAAAACTTGCTGACTAAATTAGACAAAATGATGGCAGAAGCGGGTGTGGCAAAACAAGTTAAGAACTGAGAAATGAAGAATAACTGTTCAGAGATTTACTTCCAGAGCAATCAACATACCAAAGTCCACTCCAAGTTCATAATTTGCTGCTAGGATTATCCTCAGCTTACTAGCTATATAGTTCTCCAAGAGCTACTGCGCAGGGCACTCAATTGAATGTGTTGGCCCTATGCTCTTACCTCGATCTTGGGCAATGCTTGATTGGTTCATGGAAGGATGCATGATGCTGTCCGACTGACCACTGGGTGGCCGAGGTGGCATCTGGTTGCCTGCTCCAGACAAAGAAAGCAAGCAAATTATGGCTCAGCTTGAGAAGTCTAATTGGGAAGTTAACTTAGAAATGGAACTTATTCTGGGAAGGCCAAACACCTCTCATGCCATACATACATAAATACCCATCCAAGGTGTTCCCACCTCCTTTCTTCAAATGGTATAGGGAAGCTATGCAGACATGAACCAGAGCTCCTGTATATTCAGGACCAATCACATTTCCCTCTTCCCCCAAAACTAGCACTTGAAGATACCTGGCACTGCAGCAGGTGAGAGTGGTCCTGAGCGAGATTGAGCGACGCTGGCAGGAGAGCCAACTGGGGATGGGGAGGGGCCTCGGATGCCAGGCAGGTGAGGGGAGGTATGAGGAGAGAAAGGAGACTGAGCTGGATTACTCTGTTCTCCTTGGCTGCTGGAAATCCCTGATGTGCTCACTCCAGGACTCAGAGCTCCTTCTGTCCCCATGGGGAGATCATCTATTGAACCAGACAGATCCTAAAAAACACACATAAGAAACATAGAGATTAAAAAAAAAATTATTTACTTATTTGAGAGAGAGAGAGAAAAAGAAAGAAAGAGAGGGAAGGAGGGAGGGAGAGAGAATGGGCATGCCAGGGACTCAGTCACTGAAAACGAACTCCATATGCATGTTCAACCTTGTGCATCTGGCTTACGTGGGTGTTGTGGAATCGAACCTGGGTCCTTTGACTTTGCAGGCAAGCACTAAGCCATCCATCCAACCCAAAATAAGGATTTTTTTTGTTGTTTTTACTTGACAACTTCCATAACTGTAGACAATAACCCATGGTAATTCCCTCCTTCCCCCCAGTTTCCCCTTTGAAATTCTCCATCATATCCCCTCCCCCTCTCAATCAGTCTCTCTTTTATTTTGATGTCATGATGTTTTCCTCCTATTATGATGGTCTTGTGTAGGTAGTGTCAGGCACTGTGAAGTCGTGGATATCCAGGCTATTTTGTCAAAACACAGATCTTTTTATTTTTATTATTTATTTATTTATTTATTTGAGAGCAACAGACAGAGAGAGAAAGAGGCAGAGAGAGAGAAGGAGAGAGAGAGAGAGGATGGGCGCGCCAGGGCCTCTAGCCACTGCAAACGAACTCCAGATGCGTGCGCCCCCTTGTGCATCTGGCTAACGTGGGTCCTGGGGAAATCGAGCCTCGAACCGGGGTCCTTAGGCTTCACAGGCAAGCGCTTAACCGCTAAGCCATCTCTCCAGCCCAAGACAGATTTTAATGAGGCAAAGATTCTTCCTTTATAAATTCTACAAATTTAGAATTTTCATCCAATAGAGGATTCTCAAAACTCCTCTTGTCTCCTTGGGTAAGAGCTCTGCATTCTTTTCTTAAGTTCTGGGCCTCTTGGACATGACCTCTGTCTTCCTTCTTTTCAGTTCTATCTATAATGTAATAAAACCTGTAAATGTACCGGGGTATGGTGGTGCATGCCTTTAATCAGGAGGTAGAGGTTAGGAGGATTGTTGTGCATTCAAGGCCAGTCTGAAACTATAGACTGAGTACCAGGTCAATCAATTACTTAACTCTGCCTCCGTATTACAAAAGCACTCACAAACAATATTAAATGTAAGTATGTGTACTAATAAAGCTTTGTCTGTAAGAAGAGGTAGCTGGATTACCAAATGTTGATTGCTCATGTCTTCCATCACCATCTAGTACTTTATCATCTTTCCCGGTGTTAACTTCTAAACTCATGAGAGCAGCTGTTTCAGTGAGACTTAGTGCTGCTTCACTGCGAATGCTGCCAGAATGCCATCAGCAACTGTGGTAGAGTGTTAGCAAGCATGGCCAAGAGGAGATCCCCTCTCCCAGAGAGTATTCCCTCTAAGCCTCTGCAAAATAAGGGGTAGGAGGTGGCAAAAATAGTGCATGGGGAAGACAATTTCTTAAATGCCAAGAAGATCTGGGACTAAATTCCTAACACCTGTTCTACAATAGGGATGGACAAAGTTTTCCTAACTGAACAACCTCAAGATTACCTCCCCAGTGTTTTTTTAATATTTATTTATTTGCTTGAGAGAAAGAAGCAGAAAGAAAGAGAGACACAGAGAGAGAGAGAGAGAGAGAGAGAGAGAGAGAGAGAGAGAATGGGCACGCAAGTGCCTCAAGCCACTGCAAACAAACTCCAGACACATATACCACCTTATGGATCTGGCTTATGTGGGTCCTGGAGAATTGAACCTAAGCCCTTTGGCTTTGCAGGCAAGTGCCTTAACCACTAGGCCATTTCTCCAGCCCCTGTTGTTGTTGTTGTTTGCAAATGCCTTAACTGCTAAGATACTTTTCTAGTTTTAAGAGGTTTTACTTGTTTGTTTTAATGAGAAGTTGACACACCAAGGCAACAAAGTGTTTGCTCTGAAAACTCCAAGTCAAAAAAAAAAAAAAAAAAAAAAAAAAAGAGAGAGAGAGAGAGAGAGAGACATACTTGAAGGAGAGCCAAATTAGTCTGATTTTAGTCTATTTCTACTCACAAAAAAGAGCTCATCTTGGAAAGATCACTTCAAAATGAGTCTGACAATAGCACAAAATGTCAGAGAGCCTACCTGATTCCTGTACTTAAGTCTGTCCCTCAAATTCCAACATGGTCACACCTTCCATGTGGCTACTTAGGCAGGCTAGGAACATTTCTGCTGAGTTGAATAAGACAAAGCTTGCTCTGAAGGCAAGACAGGTAGCTAGGTGTACATTTGTGACTCTGTCAACTCTCAATGTTAGCTGAGAAATGAGAAAATGCTAGTTCTCTTGTCATAAGCAGTATATCTGGTATACCCATAGTATACTTTAAAAATGCAATTATCAGGCTGGAGAGATGGCTTAGCAGTTAAGGTGCTTGCCTGCAAAGCCAAAGGACCCAGGTTTGATTCTCCAGGACCCATGTAAGCCAGATACACAAGGTAGTGCATGCATCTGGAGTGTACTTGCAGTGTTTAGAGGCCCTGGCACACACATTCTCTATCTGCCTCTCTCTCTTAGCACAGAAGGTCCTGAATGCAAGTCTGTCTCCAGGGAAAACCGAAGGACCTCATCCCTCTCAAAGGACTAAAGCACTTGAAGCTATTAAGAGCCCTGAGTTCATTCTGAGAGGAGAGTACTCCACCCTCATTTTGAGGGCTAGGTTACACCAGACCACCTGGCTTCTGGGTCAAGTAGAGAAGGCTCAAAGAGATAGGAGGTTGACAGAAGGACCCAGCTGCATAGGCCAGAAAAGGTACTTTAGGCCCTGGTATCTGTAACAGATTCCATTGTCTTGTTTTAAGCATCAGAAAGTTCCCTCATATATTCTACGCTGCTAACTTCTGGTAAAAAAAGACCTACTTGCTTACGGAAGAAAAAGAAGCATCTTTTGGAACAGAAATAAAAAATCCTTTGTTTTGTTTTTTGAGGCTGACCTCAAATTCAGAATGTTTGCCTTGTCCCTACCTCTCAAGTGCTAGAATTATAGATATGCACCACCATGCAAAGGCCCCTTCTAACACAAGAACCTGGCTTTGTTAAATGGCTTAGAAAAATTAAGTGTTCTGTTTTGAACATTTTGTCTTTCTACAAATAAAGCATAAACACTGTTTTGGTAAAGGCAAAAATAACTGAGGTAAAGCCTAAATCCCTCTTGAACATCTTATTGCTGGACTCAGTAGAACTCTCATCCAATTTGGTATACATCCTCAGAGACCTTCTGAAGAACAGGAGACAGATAAACAGAACTCCAAAACATAAGTCTATAGGGTCAGGGCAAGGAGTGAGCTTGCTTCAGCCACACTTCTGTTAAACAGCATGGCTCGCCATAGGTCTGAGGTAAGTATTCATTCTTAAAACTCGCTGAGGAAGCCAGGAACAGCCCACTGCCTGGGGAGTGAGGATCTACTGCCGGCAGCAGTGATTTCTTTCACAGAGGCACTCTGGAAAGAGCTGTCACTCACAGGGAAGTGCCCTAAGCCCCTAAGAGAAAGTGCTAAATAAACCACTGTCAAATACATCCTCATATGGCTGGGATGTCCGAGCACAGAATATCAGGGAAGGAAATAGCATTATTCCTAGCTCTTTTGGTTAGGTTGAGGCCTATTTCTCAAACTGTCATAATTCCTATTTTCATCAGATAGCAACTGGTCAGCATGGGCCACATTAGTTTGAAATCATTTTAAGAAACAGAATGTTAGCACAGGAAAGGTCAAAATATCTATTACTGGACTGGAGAGAAGGCTCAGCTGTTAAGGAACTTGCCTGCAAAGCCTAACAACACAAGTTCAATTCCCCAGCACCAACATGAAGCCAGATGCACAAAGTGGTGCATACATCTGGAGTATGTTTGCAGTGGCTGGAGGCCCTGGCTTGCCCATTCTCTCTGTCTACTTCTCTCTATCTCTCTGTTTGCAAATAAATAAATAAGTAAATTTAAAGGAAAAAGATCTGGGCATGGTGGTGCATGCTTTTAATCCCAGCACTTGTGAGGAAGAAGTAGGAGAGTCACTGTTAGTGAAAGGCCAGCTTGAGACTACAGTGAGATCCAGGTCAGTCTCGGCTAGAACAAGACCTTACGGGGGGGGGGGGGAGGGTGTGGTGGTGGTGGTGGTGGCGGCGGTGGTGGAATGTTGTAAGTGTGAGGTCAGCCTGAGACTATTATTAACAATAGCTACTTTGGAGCATCAATTACGTGTCACAGAATTTGTGATTTCCTCCTATATTTAAAAATATGTATATATTTTTATTTGAGAGGGGTGTGTGTGAAAGAGAAAGAAAAAGAAAATATGGGCATGCCAGGGCCTCTAGCCACTGCAAACAAACTCCATACACATGGGCCACCATGCATCTGGCTTACATGGGTACTAGAGAATCAGACCTGTGTCCTTAGGCTTTGCAGGCAAGTGCCTTACTGCTAAGCCATCTTTCCTGCCCACTCCCATATATTTATTTATATTTATACTTATTTTTTTTGAGGTAGTGTTTCACTCTAGTCTCAGGCTCAATTCAAAGCCTTAACCACTAGGCCATCTCTCAAGCTCTTAAATTTGTTTTTCTTGAGGCGTGGTCTCATACAGCCTAGGTTGGCCTTAAACTGTGTAGACAAGGATGACCTTGAACTTACAATTCTTCTGCTTTGACTTTCCAAATGCTGGGATCACATGTATGAACTACCAATCTTGTTTATGAAGCACACAGGTCCAAACCCAAGGGCTTTATGCATGCTGGGCAAGCACTCTGCCAACTAAGGTATAGAACCCCCCCCCCCCAAGCCCCTGCAACCACAGGGTCTCACTCTAGCCCAGGCTGACCTGGATCTCATGGTGATCCTCCTAACTCAGCCTCTTGAATGTTGGCAATGTAAGCAAGAGCCACCATGCTTGGCTTATTTTTCTATAATTCTTGGCTGTATATACTACTACCAGTACCATCACTTAAAAACAAACAAACAAACAAACAAACAAACAGAGCTGGGCATGGTGGTGCACCCCTTTAATCCCAGCACTCAGGGGACAGAAGTAGGAGGATTGCCATGAGTTTGAGGCCACCCTGAGACTCCATAATTAATTCCAGGCCAACCTGGGCCAGAGTGAAACCTTACTTCAAAAAACATACAAAACAAAAAATATGTATTTTTGAGAGAGTGTGTGTATGAGTGAGTATATACGTGTGCTAGGGCCTCTTGCTACTGCAACCAAACTCCAGGTGCAGGAGCTACTGTGTGCGCCATGGGTAGTGGGTAGTTGAACCTGGACCATCAGACTTTGCAAAAACTCTCAGGATGGCCTCAAACTCCTGGTGATCCTCCTACCTCTGCCTCCTGAGTGCTGGGATTAAAGGCGTGCATAACCACACCTGGCTCAAACAAACATCTTTAACACTAGGCCATCTCTCCAGCCCGGCCACTACTATTCTGAAGATAAGGAAGCTGATGTCCAGAGATTGGGTTAGATGCCTAAGTCATCCATCAAACAAGTGGTGGTTTGAACCTAAACTGGCTACACCCCAAGCCCGGTCTCCTATTTTCTGTCTCTCTTCATTATGCTGATCCTACATGAACTTAGTGGGGAAAAGTACTACATCCTTGAGTCAGAAGACCAAAGCCCAACTTTAAGTGATTTTCATGAACTTGGTAAAGCTGAAAACAAGCTGTGCTTCAGTATTCTTGCTTATGAGAGAGCTGGATAAATCTGAGACTGTGACACTTGTGGGACATGTTCATGAAACCCACTAGACCATACGGCTAGGGACATAGACCAGATACAATAATCTAGAATAAGAAATATAGCTGGGCACGGTAGCACATACTATTAATCTAAGCACTCGGAAGGCATGATCGGGGAGGATCACCATGAGTTAGAGGCCACCCTGAGACTGAATTCCAGGTCACCCTGGCCTAGAGTGAGAACCCTCCTCCAAAAACCAGAAAAAAAAAGAAATATAATGTATAAGCAGCATATACATAGTTTTTTTTTTTTAAATGGAAACTTTATTTGAAGAGAGAGAAAGAGAGAGGAAGAGACAGAGAAAGAAAGAGAGAATGGGCGTGCCAGGGCCTCTAGCCACTGCAAACGAACTTCAGACACATGCACCACCTTGTGCTTATGTGGGTCCTGGGCAATCGAACCTGGGTCCTTTGGCTTTGCATGCAAGTGCCTTAACCACTAAGCAATCTCTCCATGTATTTTGTTTTTTTGAGGTAGGGTTTCACTCTATCTCAGGCTGACCTGGAATTCACTATGTAGTCTCAGGGTAGCCTTGAACTCACAGTGATCCTCATACCTCTGCCTCCCAAGTGCAGGGACTAAAGGCATGTGCCACCATGCCCGGCTATATGACAAATATTTTTATTGCAGAGTGAGAGGGAATGAAGGATGGAAGTCTCCAAAGATGCTCTGCACTCTTCTGTTCTATATAAACAGATATTACTCTGAACTCCACACATCCATTATTGCATAGGACACACCTCTGCTTTCTACTCTACAAAAATCCAGTTTTTCAGGTCTTTTGTTTCACAAAATGCCAAATGTTTAGCTTATGAGTCAGATCTCAATGTGCCTAACAAATTCAGTTTTCCACAACACACTTATAAAGAAACAGTTTCATTAATTAAAGTTCTTATTTTCCCAGGTAGGGTCTGCCTTTGGCATTTCAGAACTCCATGTTCTCAACTCTCCCAAAAGGCCCCATTGAACAGGTATCTCTTAGGGAGCAGGGGAGTTTGCCAAGAAATTGTAGCAAAGCCTCTTTGGTGGAAAACTTTTTTCCTGGGTTTGCTCTTCTCCAAGTATAATCCTGCTGAGAGATGGGAGGCAAAGATCACTGCCCTGCCAGTTCCAAGGAAGCATCAGGGCCAGGAGAATTTCCTCACGTGTTTCCAACGTGCTTCGTGCAGTTTATTGCTCATCTACCATGCAGATCAAAAGCGCTGGAGCAGGTCCAACTATTTCACACAGAATCTCACACTCCAGGCTGGCTACAGCCCCGAAAGCCTTCATTTCTTCACTTGAAATACTGCCCAGTGTTATTTTGGGATGTGACCTGACAGAGGAAGCCCATAGGGACTCCATGACGATAACTGTTCCAGCTGTGATTGGTTGCACAACCCCAGAGAGTGCCAGCATGGGTTTGTCAAGCTCTGCTGACAAACAATTCAGCAGCTAACACCTTCTCCTCGCACCACAACAAAACCTTGCCTGAAATCACACAGACCATACCTCACTGGGAGGGGGGTGGTTGTGCTCTGCTCTCCCAGAGAAGGGGGGGGGGGAATCACAAGATTTAACATGTACTGGCTGCCCGGTGAAGCATGTTTGCAAGCACGAAAGTAGGTGGAGTTCAGAGTTAAGAGGGTGGGGGTGGGGTCCCAACAGAACCACTCAAAGAGGATAGGATATCAGTTCATTCTAATGTGCAAATTAGATGATATCAATAGGCAAGTCAAAAGAATGGGCTCATGGCAACCTTATATTCAGAATTATCCCATAACTTTAGACAACATCTTTGAGGGAGTCCCCATTGGAGGGCTTATACCCATTAAGTTGTGAAAAGATTTTGCTTGTGTGGTTCCTGGTGGGGATGTTGCTAAGTGGTCAAGCACCTACCGGCATGTGCTAGGCCCTAGGTATGATTTCCAATATGGAGGAGGGAAGAAGAAAAAACAGGGAGGGAAGATAAAGTACATCTAAATACATCTGTATTAACAGTGAGTGCATGTACACGTGCGTTCACTCAGTCACACCCGCTTAAATAATCCTTAGATGAAAAATGTCCAAATATATAGCCTGAATTTACCAGATCTATACAAATCATTTGTCAGATTCCATCTAGTCTAGCCTAGTCCCATGGATCTAGAGGCATGGCAGGGTGACTGTTCCCATGCTGGAGACAAGGAGGAAATCCTGAAGAAGACAGAAGAAACTTGGGAAGCAGAACCCTGGAAGGGCAAAGGCAAGAAAGGAGTTAACAGCATCAACAACTCAGGAACAAGGACAAGACCACTGCTTAAAGCAAGTAAAGTTGGGGGATGAAGGTGTGGTACTATATGCCTGTAATGCCAGTCCTTGAGGGGTGAAGGAAGGAGGGGTTCAAAGGTCAGTTTAAAATGAGCACAAAATGAAACTGTCTCCAAATATATATGTATGTAAATATACATACACACATAATAAAAAGCTTTCTTTCTTTTTTTTTTGTTTTTCGAGGTAGGGTCTCACTCTGGCTCAGGCTGACCTGGAATTCACTATGTACTCTCAGGGTGGCCTTGAACTCAGTGATCCTCCTACCTTTGCCTTCCCAGTGCTGGGATTAAAGATGTGTGCCACCAGGCCCAGCATTTCTTCTATGTTTTGATCGAATCTCTGCAGAAAGGGCTGGAAAGATTGCTCTGTGGTTAAAGCGCTTGCCTGCAAAGCCTAAGGACTCAGGGGTTAATTCCTTGGTACCCATGTAAAACCAGATGCACAAGGTAGCACATGTGTCTTGAGTTCATTTACAGTGGCTAGAGGCCCTGGTGAGCCCACTCTGTCCCCCTCTATCTCAAAAACCAGCAAACAGTTAAAAAGAAAAGATGCAAGGGATGGAGAGATGGTTTAGATGTTAAGATGCTTGCTTGCAAAGCCTAACGACCCAAGTTCAATTCTCCAGTACCCACATGAAGCCAGATGCATTTAGAGTCCATTTACAGTGGATGTAGGCCCTAGTGTGCCCACTCCGTCTCTCAAACATACATACATGCATACATACATACACACACACACATGTCTGCTTTTTTTTTTTTTTTTTTTTTTGAGGTAGGGTCTCACTCTGGCCCAGGCTAATCTGGAATTCACTGTATTCTCAGGGTGGCCTCGAACTCACAGCGATCCTCTTACTTCTGCCTCCCGAGTGCTGGGATTAAAGGTGTGCACCACACCCGGAAACTATGCCTGCATTGATTTTTTTTGAGGCAAGCACAACAGATTGGGCTTTTATAATGCGGGGGGGGGGGGGGGGGGGGGCGGCGGCGAGGGGAGCGGACACCGGACTGGTGTGCCACGGCCTCCAGCCACTGTAATCAAACTCCAGACATGTGGATCACTTTGTGTGCATGTGTGACCTTGTGCTTGCATCACTTTGTGTGTCAAGCTTATGTGGTAACTGGAGAGTTGAACATGGGTTCTTAGGCGTCACAGGCAAGCGCCTTAACTGCTAAACCATCTCTCCAGCCCTAAATTTATTTTTTTAAATGCAAAAGGGCTGGCACCATGCTTTTCAGTTTAGGACCAAGCACTATTTCCTGCCTGAATGACATTTAGTGTTTGGAGCAGTAAAACCCGCTCTAGGAAGGGCTCAGAGAGCTCTTTTCTACTCCATCCACCAGTTTCCAAAAACTTGGTTTGTATCCTAGAAACAACCATATATGATGAGATACCATCCTCCCCACCATATACAACACACCCCAAGTACCCTCTTCTCCCTATCTACAATGGGTAATTGTTCTGGAGATAATGGCTCATTCTTCCTGGTACCTTCAGGCTGCCTGGTGGGAAATGCAAGGCAGAGAAGGGTCAGACATGTTTTGTCTCATATATATATATATATATATATATATGGGGTACGTGTATGTGCATAGGTATATGTGTGTATATGTGTATATTTTTGTTTTTTGTTTTTTTTAGGTTTTTGTTTTTCTTACTTTAGCCCAGGCTGACCTGGAATTCATATGTAGTCTAAGGGTAGCCTTGAACTCGCAGCGATCTTCCTACCTCTGCCTCCTAAGTGTTGGGATTAAAGGTGTGCGCCACCATGCCTGGGTGGGTATATTTTTTAAATCAACCTTTCACCTATTACTCTCGTAGCCTTTCCTACACAACAGGGCATAGTACTTTTTCTCACCCATCTTTTCAAAAGAGTACTTAATGGAAGAGGGAGGGACTTAAATCTAGGTAAACAAGTAGACTGTTAATTTCTACAAAGGAAGGAGTCAAGTCTCTGCTTGAGATTCAAACTGAAGGGGTTCTAATCCTATTATCAAGCACTAGAGTGCAGTTATAGAAGGCTCCAACTCAGGTGATTTCAAGCACTCATACTCTCCTCCTCACCCAGCCCTGCAGGTCCATTCAAATTGCTGCAAAGTTGGGTCTGTTTAGGGACTGTTTCCCAAGTCACCAGATGGGAAAGCTCCATTCTGAAGGCAGAAGTTAGACAAGCTTCAACCACCAGGCTACAGATACGATCCAATAATAGGGCAACAAGAACTCTCCTTTAACAAGTACCAAGTTGGCTAATTTCCCAGTCACCAAATTAGAAATAGGAGGGAAGATGAATTGCTTAACGTTGTACTAGAGGAACAACTCTAAAATCATAATTCTTGCCTTGGTAACTCAAAGATGAGAATAAGTAAGCTAAGAATACCTGCTATCCCAGCTAATCGATAGGCTGGTCTGGAACTTGCTACACAGCCCAGGTTGACCCTGAACTCATGACTCTCCTACTTCAACCTCCAGAATGCTATGGATCACAAGTGTGCACCATCATACTTGGCTTCAAAGCATCTATTTAAGACCACAGGACAACTCCCTGTCCATCACCCTCACGTCCACAAGCAAGGCCCAAGAGCTACTCTATACTAGGTATTACAAAATTGATGGTACCATACTACTACCTGCTCTTTCCCTGCGATCTTGGAGGGACTGAGCAGAGTCAGGCTATTAGTGGTGAGAAAAATGCCAGTCACACAAGAGAAAAGATGTTTATAAATGCTGCCTAGTCAATAATCTCAAATGCATACTCTTTATCAGTCCCCTCTTTCATCCCTATCTTGTCAACCTGGTACTTGAACTTAGGATCTCTACACAAAGGCAGGGTCTTTCTTGGGGCACTGCCATCATTGATCCTCCCATCTGAAAACAAGAAGTGCAACTCTAAATGGTCTGGAGCGACTTGGATGAGGCTGCTGCTAGAACTGCAGCACTGTAAGGAGAAAATATCTGGAAAGGAGGCTGCTTGGAGGCAGGGCTCTGTGTCACTGAAGAAATTTCAATCTAATGCATGTACACAAGAACCTGCTGTTCTAACCCACTCCTAGCAAAATCTCTTGAGACAGGCTGACTGGGTGAGGCTGAGGGCGTTGCTGAGGTGAAAGGGGGAGAAGAAAAGGCCGCTGGCTGCTTACATTCCTGTGGGGGGAACTCTTGCAAACAACAGCTTGGCTACTGCAGCAGCCATTGATTTTCCAGAGGTCGATATCCTGCTCCCACAGATCTTGGTTGGAGGTTTAATCACATCAAATGCTTCTGCCGAACATCTCCCCTATGTGCCCCACAATGAAACAATGCCAAAGACAATGAGAGTTGGCAAAGGAGAGATGAGATGATGCTCCCACAGCAGTTCCTACTCCAAATTCTAGGAACCAGCTCAAATGAGGTAGAAGCAAATAGGAAGGAGCCAAAACCACACGACAATCCACAGGAGATGGCAAGCACAGACCCAGAGATCCCAGAGGACCATTTAATTCATTGCCCAATATTCTTATATAGACCCACCTATAAATTGGGCAGAATTTGTTGGGTGTGGGCTACAGTGAGATGCTGCCTCAAAAAAAAACAACGGGCGTGGTGGCACATGCCTTTAATCCCAGCACTCAGGAGGATCACTGTGAGTTTGATGCCATCCTAAGAATACATAATGAATTCCAGGTCACCCTGGGCTAGAGTGAGTACCTATCTTGAAAAACAAAACAAAACGAGGGATGGCACAGCAGTTAAGGCATTTGCCTGCAAAGCCAAAGGACCCAGGTTCGATTCCCCAGGATCCACATTAGCCAGATGCCCAAGGAGGCACACGTGTCTGGAGTTAGTTTGCAGTGGCTGGAGGCCCAGGTGCGCTCATTCTCTCTCTCTCCCTCTTTCTCTGTCAAATTAATTAATTAAAATAAATAATTTTTTTTAAAAGAAGCATAAACTAGGGACATTTTAGGAACTCTCAATGGGCATTTACTGGTTGAAACTTGTTCTCCAGTCTGTCATTGTCAAGTTAACTAACCCTCCCACACAACCTTGTCTCTCTAGTTAAAATGTACAGTGTTTAGAGGGTCACTAGTTAATAGCCTTAAATCTGAGAAGGGGGGACCTAAAAACTGGGTCAGAGCTGGGCCTGAGTTAGAGCAGTACATATTTATGGAATAAGGCTGTTCTAATCTCAGCAGGAAACAAGAGTACTGTAAAGCTCGAAAAGACAAAAAAGCTAGAAAATGCTATTTTCTCGGTGTCAAGCATATCCTGTTAGGAAGGCCAATCACACCTAGCCTGCTCCATGATGGAGACCATCAGCTGTGATCCTTGAACTCCAGTCAAGAGTGCAAAAAAGAAAGGGTGAGAGAAGGAAAGAAAACAGACTAGCAGGGTTCTGGGTGTTACAAATCTAATAATAAGATGGTTTTGCCTTAGGTTTCCACATCACCTGACACTGTATGTGGCAAGTCTCAGAACTGTAGCAACAGAGAAGGCAAAGCTGGCACTGTGTTGAACATGATTTAAGAGAACTAGGGGACTGGTTCTCTTGGTTCTATAAAGTTCTAAGTTTATAGTAGGCAGAGGGCTTCTCTATCACAGTCTAGATAAAAGCTCAAATATTTGCAAAGAAAATAAATGTGAGAATGGGGAATGGATAAACTATGGAAATGGAAGCAGGAAAGACAGCCAGTAACTTTAAAGGCCTTTAAACCAAAAGAACAACTCAAGAGAGGAGCCAGGATGATATGGATGGAAAATCCAATCATTCATAGCGAGGCTTCCTCTGAATACTAATCCTTTCAGTTGAAACCTGGGTCCTTTCCTACTTTGTGATCCTCCTACCTCAGCTTCCCCAGTGCAGGGATTCAAGGTGTGTGCCATGTTGCCCTTTTCTTAACTAAGAAGTTAACAAGGTCAAGGTTGAGGAGATGATCAATGGTAAAAGGCACTCACTCGTTTACAAAACCTGTTGGCCATGTAAAGCTGGGTAGGCATTTGTTTGCAGTGGCAAGAGACCCTACCTTGGTGTGTACACACACACTTTTTTTTTGTTTGTTAAGGTATGGCCTTATTCTAGCAAAGGTTGACCTAGAACTCACTCTGAAGCTGCAGGTTGGCCTCAAACACACAGCAATCCTACCTCTGCCTCTAGAGTGCTGGAATTAAAGGTGTGTGCCACTATGCCCAATTAACAATATATATTTAAAAACTTAAAAAAATTGATTTTGTCTATTTTTATTAATTTATTTGAGAACGACAGACAGAGAGAGAAAGAGGCAGATAGAGAGAATGGGTGCACTTCGGCCTCCAGCCAATGCAAACAAACTCCAGATGCATGTGCCACTTTGTACATCTGGCCATGTGGGTCCTGGGGACATTGAGCTTCAAACCGGGGTCCTTAGGCTTCACAGGGAAGCACTTAACTGCTTAACCATCTCTCTAGCCCTAAAAATTTATTTTTATTTGAGACAGAGAGAGAGAAAGAGAATGGGCGTGCCAGCGATTCTAGCCACTGCAAATGAACTCCAGATGCATGCTCCACCATGTGCATCTGGCTTACACAGGATCTGGAGAATCGAACCTGGGTCCTTACGTTTCACAGGCAAGCACCTTAACCATTAAACCACCTCTCTAGCCCAATCAATACATTAAAAAAATATTTTAAAAGATTTATTTATTTTCATTTATTAGAGACAGAGAGAGAGGGGTGGGAGGAAGAGAGAGAGACAGAGAGAGAGAATGGGCACGCCAGGGCCTCCAGCCACTGCAAACATGTTTTTCTTTTTTTTTAAAAAATTATTTATTAGCCGTGAGTGGTGGCGCATGCCTTTAATCCCAGCACTCGAGAGGCAGAGGTAGGGGGATCGCCATGAGTTCAAGGCCACCCTCAGACTACATAGTGAATTCCAGGTCAGCCTGAGCTAGACTGATAACCCAACTCGAAAAAAAATTTTATTTATTTATTTAAGAGGGAGAGAGAATGGGTGCATCAAAAGTTCCAGCCACTGCAAATGAACTCCAGACACACGCACAACTTTGTGCATCTGGCTTATGTGGGTCCTGAGGAATCAAACCTGGGTCCTTTGGTTTTGCAGGTAAGTGCCTTAAATGGTAATTTATCTCTCCAGCCCAAATAAATGTTTTTCTTAGGGGACATGAGTGGGGGTGGAAGGAGTAGTTTTTTTTTTTTTTTGGATGGTCTCACTCTAAAATCCAGGCTGACCTGGAATTCATGGCAATCTTCCTACCTCTGCCTCCCAAGTGCTAGGTGTGTACCATCCCGCCCAGTTTGGGAGTAGTTTTTGTTTTCAAGGTAGGGTCTCTGTCTCACTCTAGCCCAGGCTGACTTGGAACTCAACTCTGTAGTCCCAGGCTGGTCTTGAAGTCATAGCAATCCTCCTACCTGTCTCCTCAGTGCTGGGATTAAAGTCGTATGCCACTATGCCCAGCTGTTCTTTAAATATATTTGTCCAGGACAGCCTCCTTCATTTCTTACTCCCTACACTTTCTCCCTTTCATTTGAAGCTGGCATGGAGTGGGAGGGTAGCATACAACACAGCACAGACAGCTAAATTAACTCATGCTTTCCTTTCCATCCCTATGCTCTTCACAGGCTATTCTGCCTCAGATTCTACTACCTACCCTACCCAAAATAAATGTAATCCGGGCTTCAGGGAGGTTTAAACTACCAAGGGTCTTCCTAAGCACAGGAAATATGTTTCCAAGTGTCAGGTATGATAGAACTAAGGAACATAAGTCCTAACAACCTTGTGTGGCTAATGAGTAAACATAAATTTGGCCTAACTTAATTTCATGTACCAATTTAAGGTCTACAGCTTCTGCGAGCAGACTGGGGACAAAATGAAAGACAAGGTCAACTCCAACTGGCATGCTTCTGGAGAGGAGGCATTTCTGCCAGTCCTTCCTAGGTAGGTCTGACTGACTCTAGAAGCCATCACACTAGAGGTAAGGTTCAGTTGCTTTGCAGACTGAGGTTTTTTCCGAAGAAAACAATGGTTCCAGCAAGAGGAATCTGTGTGAGATACACACAGGCAGGAAGCATAGCTCAGCTACCAGTGACTAGAATAGAAACAGGAAATAGGCCCAGGAACAAGCATGCACTAATCTGCTGCAAGCAGCACAGGCTCTAGCAGGCACCAGTATCAGGGCTAGAGCAGTGTGACTAAAACACAGAAGCAGATTGGTCAGCTCTGCCAGAGAACCAGCTCACTAGAGAGTGATGGCTACATGCACAAGGTAGATGCTGCTCTGAGCTGCGTGGCAGACATGACAGAGGGTGGGAATTTCCTTTTTAAGACTGAAGCACCTGACATGGTGGGATGGAAAGATAACTCCGATATAAAGACAAGGGGTCACCAACTCAGGACTTCTCTTTAAAGACAAACAAACAAGATCCTAGGCAAGGACAATTGGCCCTCTCTTAGTACCATGAATGAAATGGAATAGAAACTGTAAGATTAAAATTCTTTAAAATCTTTCAATCTTTTAAGCAATTAGAGAATTTCTGTCAACCCTTCCCCCCCGGCCACACCAGCAACAGACCTAAATAATAAAAAGCTGGCCCCTAAAAATCAGCTAGATAGCAATAATCTAGGGGTCTTTCACCAAAGATTTATTGCATTTACATTTAAGGTGGGAAGGCAACCACCAGGGGTGAGAAAGCTCTTAGTGCTCCAGCAGAGAGGCACAATGTGATGCCAACCTAAAAACGAGGGAGATGTTTCAGAGAAGGTTAATTCAGTTGGGTTTTCAAGTCAAAAGCAGAAGATAAACGGGGTGTGGTAGCGCAAGTCTTTAATCCCAGCACTCAGGAGGCAGAGGTAGGAGGATCGCTGAGTTTGAGGCCACCCTGAGACTACATAGTGAATTCCAGGTCAGCCTAGGCTAGAGTGAGACCCTACCTCAAAAAACAAATAGGTAAATAAAAGTAGAAGTTTGTTGAGCTTTAAGAACACAGAGAGGGGCTGGGGAGAGGGCTCAGTGGGTAAAAGCACTTGCTGCGCAAGTCCTAGTACACAAGACTGACCTTCAGACCCCATGTAAAAAGCAAGGAGTCTTGGTGAACTTCTGTAATCCCAGCACAATGACTGTGTGATGGAAGGCAGGAGGCAGAGAAACGAACATTTTCTGAAATCTCTCAGCAAACCAAACAAAACCTCTTAAACAACAACAAAAAGAGAGATCTAAAGCCCCTGAAATGAGGTAGAAAGGCAAGGCCTCACCTGGAAGCTATACTCTGATCTCCATATGCATGCATGCTGGCTGGCTCTCTCTGACACGTACAATTAAAAAAAAAAAAAAAAAAAAAAAGGAAGATAGGGCCAGCTATGTTACCACATGTCTGTAACCCTAGCACTAATGCAGGAGGACTATGAGTTCCAGGATAGCCTGGCCCATACAGGGAACTCCAGGGCAGCCTCAGTTACAAGACAGGAAGATGGAGAGATAGAGGAAAGGAGGAGGGTGGGTAGGGGAGAGGAAGAGAAAAGCAGGCTTAAAAAGGTCTAAAGCAAAAGGAGAGAGGAAGGACCAAGAGCTACAAGGGAAATAGAGGTTGTCAACAAAAAATATAATGTTGGGCTGGAGAGATCGCTTAGCAGTTAAGACATTTGCCTACAAAGCCAAAGGACCCAGATTCGATTCCCCAGAACCCACACATGCCAGATGCACAAGGTGGTGCATGTGTCTGGAGCTCATTTGCAATGACTGGAGGCCCTGACACACCCATTTTCTCTTTCTCTCAAATTAAAAAAAAAAATAAAGTATATTTAAAAATTTAAAAATAAATATGTAGTTACAAGGAGCCTAAGGTACTGTTGAGTGAAGGGAGATAAGTCTGTACAAGTATGCTGGAAATGTGAATGGCTCCACTGAACTCTGGACTCCAGACCCAGGGTCTCAAAAGCATCAACAAAACAACTAATAATGTTCTCCCACAACTCTAAATTAAAAAGCAAAACAAAACATTTCTTTATTTGCAAGAGGGGAGGGACAGAGAATGACAGAGCACATTGGCATGCCAGATGCATACACAGTTCTGTGTATTTGACCTTACGTGGATACTGGGGAATAAGCCCAAGCTGGTCCACTTTGCAAGCATCTGCTGAGCCACCTTTCAAGTCAGCAAAATGTATTACTCCATGCTTCTAAACCATTAGATAAATGAATTTCTTGGGGGATATTGTTAAATGAGTAAAACTGTAGCTGAGGAGATAGTTCAATGGAAAAGGGATTGCCATGCAAGGATGAAGTGCTGAGATCAGATCCCTAAAACTCACATAAGGCTGGACAGGTTACTAGTTCCCACCTGATAACCCAGTGCTTGTATAGCAAGACGGCAGGCAGAGACAGGAGGAACCCTAGAAGCTTGTAGGCCAGCTTAGCCTGGTATACTCAGCAGCCAAGAGCAAAGAGATCCTGTCTCAAGCAAGGTGGAAGGGGAAGACTGACACCTGAGGCTGTCCTCAGACCTCCACATGTGCACTGTGGCACACGCACCCACACTCACACGAAGTTGAGAAGGAATGTGGCTGGAGAATATGTACTGCCAGCAAGAGCCCACACAGTGTCCATACTGATGGACAATATTGTGAGTAGTAAGGATCTGACTTAGCATCAGCCAGGACGCTGTGTACCAGGGTTTGTTTCTATCCAACATGGGGGAACCAAAAACCCAATTTCTAGCCCCCATTCTACTCTGTGAGGCTCTTTCCTACTTGGTTCCTCCAAGCAGATCCTATAGGTTTGGCCATGGAGGGCACTTCCCCTGCAGCTACTCTGTCACATCCCATTTATGCCTCCATCACCAGAAGGTCTGAGAAGACCAAAGTTGTGCATTCATGTTTCTTCCTTTAGGACAAGTCTAGTAAACATTACATGGTTTGAGTTCTGGCAGAAGTAAGGTGCGAAGGCAGAGGCAGGAGGATCATGGGTTTGAGATATGATTGGGTGACACAGTAAGGCCTGTCAACAATCAGACCATGATGAGTGTATTTTACTGGATAGAATTATAAAGGAAACATTTCATTTAAAAATTTTTTAATTTTTCTGAGGTAGAGCCTTGCTCTAGTCCAGTCTGACCTGGAATTCGCTATTAAGTCTCAGGGTAGGGCTGGAGAAATGGCTTAGCAGTCAAGGTACTTGCTGTGAAGCCTAAGGACCCAGGTTCGATTCCCCAAGACTTACCTAAGCCAGATGTACTAGGTGGCACATGCATCTCGAGTTAGTTTGCAGTGGCTGAAGGCCTTGGCACACCCATTCTCTTTGACCGCCCTCTTTCTGGCGCAAATAAATAAATAAAAATAATATATATATATATATATATATATATATATATATATATATATATATATTTAAAAGCCTCAGAGTGGCCTCAAGCTCATGGCCATCCTCCTACCTCTGCCTCCCAAGTGCTGGGATTAAAGGCATGTGCCACCACGCCCAGCCATCTTAAATATTTTTAAAATTTTTTATTTATTTGGGGGGTGGGCAGGCCAAGCTACCCAGCTACTACAAACTCCAGACACATGTGCTACCTTGTGCATCTGGCTTACATGGATCCTGGGGAATCGAATCTGGGTCCTTTGGCTTTGCAGGCAAACGCCTTAACCACTAAGCCATCTCTCCGGCCCCATTTTAAATAGCTTTATTTATTTATTTATTTGAAAGAACAGGGAGAGAGGATGGGCATGCTAGAGCATTTAGCCGCTGCTAATGTACTCTAGATACATGTGCCATTTTGTGCATCTGGCTTTACGTGGATACTGGGGAATCAAACTTGGGTCTTTGCAGCCAAGGACCTTAACCACTGAACCATCTCTCCAGTGTAAAATATTTCATTTTAAATATCAGAGATGGGCCTGGGAAGGTAGCTCAGCAGTTAAAGGTGCTTGTTTCCAAAGCTTGATGGCCCAGGTTTGATTCCCCAATACCCACCTAAAGCCAGAAACACAAAGTGAAGTATCACAGCTGGATTTAAATTCTGATTTTCAGCTGTGGGTAGTGGCACAAGCCTTTAATCCCAGAAAATGGTAGGCAGAGGTAGGAGGCTTGCTGGGCCTTAAAAAAAATTCTGGTTTTGACTGTTGCTTTTTTCATATGTAAGACAAGAGTAGGTGTCTAATATATTTTATTATTTATTTATTTACTTATTTGAGAAAAGAGAAAGGGTGTGCCAGGGCCTCCAGCCAGTGCAAACGAACTACAGATGCATGCACCACTTTGTGCAATTGGCTTATGTGGATCCTGGGGAATTGAACTGAGGTCCTTTGGCTTCGCAGGCAAGAGCCTTAAACACTAAGCCATCTCTCCAGCCCAATGTCTAATTTTTAAAATATTTTATTAATTTATTTAACAGAGAAACAGGGAGGGAGGGAGGGAGAGAAAGGATGAGCGTGCCAGGGCCTCCAGCCACTGTAAAGGAACTCCAGACACGTGCGCCCCCTTGTGCAGCTGGCTAATGTGGGTCCTGGGGAATCGAACCAGGGTACTTGGGCTTTGCAGGCAAATACCTTAACCGCTAAGCAATCCCTCCAGCCCTCTAATATATTTTAATTCTTGCTCTTCCAGGACTACTAATGTTGTCTAGCTGTTTCCTGACCTTAGTCCTGCCCTCTAAGATTCCGATTATACAGGAACAGGGTAGCACCCTCCCATTTCCTCTTTCCACACCATATAATCTAAACTCACAGAGAAAGTCCCAGAATCAAAGCATGAACACCAAACCTTTAATTCCAGCACAAAAGGCAGAGGCAATAGGATCGTCAGGAGTTCGAAGCCAGCTTGGGACTACAAAGTGAATGCCAGGCCAGTCTGGCCAAAGTAAGACCCTACCCTGGGAAGTGGGGAAGAATGCAGTTTACCAATCCTTTGTTCATTTCTTTCCCCTGCATAAAAAAGATCCCAATAAAAATGCTTTGGAACCAGAGAGATGGAGAGAGATGGTTCCAAGGTGCTTGCTTTACCAGCCTTCTGATCAGAATTGGGGTGCAGAATTGGGGTGCTTAGCATCACTCAAGAGTGGTGCATGCCTCTGTAATTCCAACATGTGTACAGCAATGACAGGGAGAGTCAGAAGAATCCTGAAGCTCAAGTAGGCAGCTGGCTTGGCCTTCTCAGTGACAAACAAGAGAAGCTGTCTCAAAGTCCAGAGCAAAACCTCAAAATTGCTTTCTGACCTTCACACACATGCAGTGACACACAAGCATGTCCACACACACAAAAGCATAAAATAAATACTTTAAGACAAATCCAACTGTCCGTTTTCCTTGAAATATAAATTCAATATGAGGTCTGGGGAGACGGCTCCACAGTTAAAGGTATTTGTCTGCAAAACTGGCCATCTAGGATTCAATTCCTCAACAACCACATAAGGCCAGAAGATCATTTGCTCACAGTAGCAAGAGACTCTGCCTTACACATCCACACATGTGAAAATAATTTTTTTTTTAATTTAGGCTGGAGAGATGGCTTACCGGTTAAGGTATTTTCCTGTGAAGCCAAAGGACCTCGGTTCAATTCTCCAGGTCCCATGTAAGCAAGATGCACAAGGTGGTGCATGCATCTAGAGTTTGTCTGCAGTGGCTAGAGGCCCTGGCATGCCCATTCTCTCTCTCTCTCTAATAAATAATTTAAAAAAAAAAATCAAAGCCAGGTATGGTGGCGCACGCCTTTAATCTCAGCACTTGGGAGGCAGAAGTAGGAGGATCGCCGTGAGCTCGAGGCCACCCTGAGACTCCATAGTGAATTCCAGGTCAGCCTGGGCTAGAGTGAGAGCCTACCTCGGAAAACCAAAAAAAACAAAACAAAACAAAAAATCAGAAAAAAATTTAAAATTCAATATGGGCCAGACATGGTGGTGAATGCATTAAATCCCAGCACTCAGGAGTTTGAGGCCACCCTGAGACTACATAGTATATACCAGGTCAACCTGGACTACAGTGAGACCGTACCTTGAAAAACAAAAACCAACAATAAAAAATAATTAAAAAAATAAATAAAATTCAATGAGTCATTTTCCCTACACCCTTAGCTTCCAGAAATATCATACAATCTTGGTCCTCTGCTGATCTCTCCAATGCTCTGTTGGCTGTGTCCACCTGATGACTGCAGACACTGGTCAGGACTCCATCTGGTTCCACTCTATGTAATCTATGTCACTCCACAGTTTAACTTTTTTTTTTTTTTTTTTGGTTTTTCGAGGTAGGGTCTCACTTTAGCTCAGGCTGACCTGGAATTCTCTATGTAGTCTCAGGGTGGCCTCGAACTCACGGTGATTCTCTTACCTCTGCCTCCCGAGTGCTGGGATTAAAGGCGTGTGCCACCACGACCGACCAGTTTAACTATTAACTACCATATAAGACAGCTCTCCAACTCTACCTAGATCTACCCCTATCCAAGTTTTATTCTTTCATCTATGGCTAGTAAGTAGACATTTGTTCCTGGATATATCATTATATTAATTATACCACAAAAAAAAATGGCACTTCTGGGTGGGTGTCCTGGCACACACCTTTAATCCCAGCACTCAGGAGGCAGAGGTGTAAGGATTGCTATGAGTTTGAGGTCACCCTGAGACTACACAGTGAATTCTCAGTCAGCCTGGGCTAGAGTGAAACCCTACCTCAAAAAATAAAATAAATTAAATTAATTAAAAGGGGTGTGTGTGCTGGAGAGATGGCTTAGTGGTTGAGACACTTGCTTGCAAAGCCAAAGGATCCAGGTTCAATTCCCCAGGACCCAATGTAAACCAGATGCCAGGGCATCCAGCTACTGCAAACTCCAGATGCATACACCACCTTGTGTATCTGGTTTACGTGGGTCATGGAGAATCAAACCTGCGTCCTTTTGCTTTACAGGCAAGTGCCTTAACCATTAAGCCATATCTCCAGCCCCAGGATTCTTTTTATTTTGAAAATTTTGAATTTAAAAACAAAGCAAGGCATAATGAGGTGCACCTTTAATCCCAACACACCACATTACTATTAATGTTGCTACTGGGAAATTCAAACTGGACTAGCAGACTTTCCAACACCTGTAACCACTGTGCCATCTCCCTAGTCCTGTGTTGGGATTCTTTTCTTTTTGAAACATCCAAGACAAGAGGATTAAAAAAATTTTTTTTAATTTATATTTATTTGAGTGAGAGAAAGAGAAAGAGGCAGAGAGAGAAGAGGGAGGGAGAATATGAGAGCACCGGGGCCTGTAGCCACTGCAAACTAACTCCAGACACATGCAGGAGAATAGAACCTGGGTCCTTTGGCTTTGAAGGCAGGTGCTTTAACTGCTAAGCCATCTCTCTAGCCCATGTGTTGGGATTTGTTAAGTGGGACCTGGGGATCCAAATTCTAGTCATTGGGCTTGCAAAGTGAGGTCTTTGAACCAATGAGCCATCAACCAAGCCATGAAGGGCTTTATTTTAGGTAAAATAAAAACTGCCTTTAGTCAGTAAAATCACCACAGAAGTTACCTAACTTGAGTCCACAAACCTGATGAGGAAGAACTCTAAAAAATGAAAAATACAGATCTACTAAATCTGAAAAATGGTGTGTGTATGTTGGGGGGGGGGCAAGGAGACACAGCAATCTGTTGGATAATCATGTAGATTTTATTCTAAGATAAATGAAAAATTAACTCATTAAATATGAGGATAATATAACCAGGATGAAGGCAGCTAAATGACCTGGCATTAATAGCTAAGCAGACAGCAGTTAAAGGTATTTCTTGCAAAGTCTGGTGGTCCAGGTTCAATTTCCAGTACCCAGGTAAAACCAGATGAGGATCCCTTTGCTGTAAGAAGAGATCCTGATATGCATATGTACATGTGTGCATACATATGTCTGAATAAAAAAAATGTAGCAGAGCAAAAATTCCTAAGACAAAAGAAGCATCACAATCCCAGTGCCTTCAGAGTCAAGCATGTAAGGAAATAAGTGAAAAGGGTGACATGAAGGGTGGCAGTCCAGCCAGCCCTGCACCTGCTCTGGTGCTGAACTCAGACTGATGCCCTTACACCCTTGTTTAGGGAAGGAATGAACTAGCAAACCTAGAAATCCTATCACAACTGGTTAAGGAAAAAAGGCGGGGTTAGAAGGATGGCTAAGCACTTGAGCTTGCCTGCCAAGCCTAAGGATCCAGGTTTGATTCCTCAGTACCTACATAAGCCAGCTGAAAAAGGTGGCAGATGCTTCTGGGGCTTATCTGCAGTGGCTGGAGGCCCTGGCATACCCATTCTCCATCTGCATCTCTTTTGCAAATAATAAAATAAAATAAAATAAAATAAAATAAAATAAAATAAAATAAAATAAAGGGCTGGAGAGATGTCTTAGTGGTTAAGGCACTTGCCTGCAAAGCCTAAGGACTCATGTTTGACTCTCCAGGTCCCACAGACGCTAAATGCACAGAGATGCAACTGCGCAAGGTGGCACATGCACACAAGGGGGTGCATGTGTCTGGAGTTCAATTGCAGTGGCTGGAGGCCGTGGTGCACCAATTCTCTCTCTGGCATTTAAAAAAAAAAAAAAGGAAAAGGAAAAGAAAAAGTATGAACAAAAGAGACAACAACAAAAAAGAAGGCAGTCTGTTGGGCTTGCCTCAAAAAATTAAAAAAAAACCAAGATGCCAGCATGGTGATATATGCCAGTAATCCTAGCATTTGGAAAGCTGAGGCAGGAGAATTCAAGGCCAGCCAAGGCTATCAAGTGGCCAATTAGAACTACATAGCAACACCCTGTCTCAAAAAAATAAAAACTGGGTTAAACATTTCTGACATTCAAGTGAAGTTCATCAGTATGCAGAAAAGGATTACAATACATACTAGTGAGAAAGGTTAAGAGTGATCTTTTGGGGCTAGAGAGATGGCTAAGCAGTAAAGGCTGTTGCTTGCAAAACCTGATGTCCTGGGTTCAATTTCCCAGTACCTATGTCAGGCCAGATGCACTGAGTGACACATGTATCTGGAGTTCATTTGTATTTGGCAGGAAGTCCTGGAGCACCTGCTGTGTCTGCCTTTCTCTTTGTATCTCACTCTATCAAATAAATAAAAAGTAAAAGCAAAATAAAAAGGGAAAGAGTGATCCTTCATTTATTTACTCCTGCTAATAATAACTCAGCTGAGAAAGTCAGCATCCTTAGAAATTTCATTCTGGCCTCAGAAGACTGGACTGAGAGTAAGACCATGCTTCAGAGGTATTCTGGACAAGCCATGGAAGCTTCATAATGCCTTAAAAAGACAGAGAAGGCAGCTGGGAGTGATGGCTGTAAGTCTGATGCCAGCCTGGGCTATGTAGTGAGTTCCAGGCAAACCTAGGCTACAGAATAAGATCTTGTCTCAAAAAAATAAAAATAAAATAAGATAAACACACACACACACCCCAAACAAATAAATAAAAGAGTCAAAAGCTATTTTCAGCCAGGCGTGGTGGCGTACACCTTTAATCCCAGCACAAGGGAGGCAGAGGTAGGTGGATTGCCATGAGTTAAAGGCCACCTTGAGACTACATAGCAAATTTCAGGTGACAGCCTAACTCGGGGAGGGGGGGGGGGAGGAAAAGGAGGAGGAGGAGGAAGAGAAAAAAAAAAGAAATTTTCTCAAGTCCTAGCAACTAAGGAGACAGGATGCATATCTAAGTAAATTCAACTGTTTTGATAGTGCCAGTCTCACAATGGAGCCTAGGCTGTCCTGGAACTCACTATACAGCCCAGGCCAGCCTCAAACTCACAGCAATCCTTCTTCCTGTCTCTGGCTCCTGAAGTGTTGGAATATTGAGTTACCATGCTTAGCTCTTTTTATATAACTTATTTTGGGGCTGGACAGATGGCTTAACAGTTAAGGCGCATGCCTGCAAAGCCTAAGGACCCAGGTTCGAGTCTCCAGGTCCCATGTAAGCCAGATATACTGGTGGTGCATGTGTCCAGAGTTCATATGCAGTGGCTAGAGGCCCTGGTGTGCCCATTCTCTCTCTCTCTCTAATAAATAAAACTGATTTGGGCATAGGTGAACTTCCATTTCCTAACTGAAGCAGGATTTATAATAGAGGGGTTACCACTTAAAACTTTACAAAAATTCAGAGAAATCTAATTTTATTTTTGTGCTTTTGATATTGACTTTTAGGGGTTAGAGAGTTGGCTCAGCAATTAAAGACAAAACAAACAAACAAACAAAAAAAGTTGCACATGTATCTAGAGTTTGTCTGTAGTAGCATCTAGAGACCCTGGTGTACCCACTCAATCCCAGCACTGAGGAGCCCAGCCGGAGACTACAAAGTGAATTCCAGGTCGGCCTGGTCTAGAGCAAGACCCTACCTCAAAAACCAAATAAATTCTGGGAAATGGAACCAGCCTAGATGTCCCTCAACTGATGAGTGGATAATGAAGATATGGCACATTTATACAATGGAGTTCTACTCAGCCGTAAAGAAAATGAAGTTATGAAATTTGCAGAAATGTGGATGGATCTGGAAAGTATTATACTAAGTGAGGTAACCCAGGCCCAGAAAGCCAAGCGCCACATGTTCTCCCTCATATGTGGATCTTAGCTACAGAGGATTGGGCTTCTGTGCGAGAAGGAGAAAACTCAGTAACAGAGGCCAGTAAGTTAAAAAGGAGATAGAAAGGGAAGAGAAAGAAAGGGAGGAAGGCTTTTATTAGGTTGGTATTGTATATATGTAAGTAGAAGGATTGAGATGGGGAGGGGATATGATGGAGAATGGAATTTCAAAGGGGAAAGGGGGGGTACTACCATGGGATATTTTTTATTATCATGGAAAATATTAATAAAAATTGAGAAAATTAAAAAAAAAACAAATAAATTAAGTAATTAAAAAGATATTGATGGGTTGGAGAGATGGCTTAGTGGTTAAAGGCACTTGCTTGTGAAACCTAAGAACCCAGGTTAGACTCCCCAGAACCCATATGTACAAGGTGGAACATGCATCTGGAGTTCAATTGCAGTGCCTAGAGACCCTGATCTGCCAATTCTCTCTCATTAAAAAAAAAAAAAAGATAATGACTTTCAGAGATAAGGCTGCACAAATGAAGTGACAGGGGCACAAGCAAACATTCCTACAATAGTCTAACATTAAATACTTAGGTTAATTGCCTTTCAGGTATCAAGTACTACTTGTGCTCTTGAGATGATTATAATGGTAGATATTTATGGAGTATCTACCATACACCAAGAGCTCTTCTATGAATCAACAATGTTAGTTACTACCACATGAAGTAGTTTAGTTTTTATTTTACAGATGTGAAAACCAAGGAACAGAAGTGACTTGCCCATGGCTATAGACACAGTGGCAGAATTAAGATGTCAGATATAGAAACTGGCATTAGAGCTCAAAATCCTAAACACTGGACTCTACTGCCTTTCTCAGTTTACAATCAGTGGATTCATAAACAAGCACCTGGTTCCATAATTAAGTACTTGGGCACCAAGCACTCTACCAGACAAAGGCATCTATTCATATAAAACCAGTACTAGAAAAGCAACTTTTACTCCACCCATGTTCAATGCAACTAAAAACTGGAAGGCATGGTGACACATGCCTTTAATCGCAGCACTCAGGAGACAGAGGTAGGAGGATCGCTGTGGGTTTGAGGTCAGCCTGAGACTAATTCCAGCTCAGCTTGGGCTACAGCGAGATCCTACCTTGTAATTCTAGCACTCAGGAGGTAGAGGCAGGAGAATCAGGTGGCCTAGGGTCTAGGTCAGCCTGGAATATAAGATTATCTTAAACAAACAACAACAACAAAATCCCTCTCTTTTTTTTTTTGGTTTTCAAGATAGTGTCTTGCACTACTAGTCCAGGCTAACCTGGAAATCACTATATCAGCTCAGGCTGGCCTCAAATTCTCGGCACTCCTCCTACCTCGGCCTCCTGAGTGCTGGGATTAAAGCTGTGTGTCACTACGCCCAGCCTACAAAATAGACATTCTTTAAAGATTAGTCTATGAATTCCTACTGAGAACTTTGAACACATTCAGATCAACACTACCAATATATCAGCCAGAAACTGTTTGTTTCCTCTCTGTCCCACCACATTTTAAAAGGTAGCAGAAGCACTCACAGGCAAGCTGGAGGGTCTTGACTGAAGGCTCAGGTTCATATCTTCTTGCCCTCCTTTACTGGAGGTCATTGAGGGGGCTGAGGATGCCTGAGATCCAAATGAATCTTGAGAAAGCTCCTAAAGAAGAGAAACAAAAGCCACAAGAGCCTGATTTTAAAAAAACAGGCAAGTTTATTGAATGGTGAAAAAGGCTCAGTGGTTAAAGCTGCTTGGTTGCAAAGCCTAATGGCCCAGGTTCAATTCCACAGTACCCATGGAAAGCCAGATGCACAAAGTGGTGCATGTCTCTGGAGTTTGCTTGCAGTGACAAGAGGCCCTGCACACTTATTCATTTTCTTTCTCTCCCTTCATCCCGCAAATAAATAAATTATTAAAGACTGGTGAAAGAGCTATGGTGATTTCTCACCCACGGAGATATGAGAGAAAGAATAATTTTACAGGTGTTATTTGAAAACAGAAAAGCCCAAGCAATAGCTCTTAAGAAAAAAAAAGTCAGCAGTGAGCACAGTAGGCTGAGGCAGGAGGATACAAGATTCAAGGCCAGCCTGGGCTATGTAAGGAGTTTGAGGCCAGCCTTGGCTACCTAGTAAGGACCTAGCTCAAATAAATAAATAGCAGGAAGACTGAGAACTATTGCATGTTTATTACTACCCACAGGGAGCCATCATTCAAGGTTAAATGTGGGAGTCTAGCTAAGTATAAAACATCTATAAGGAACAAGTCCAATTAATTTAGAGAACAAAAGCTGTACGTGGTGGCTCACACCTTCAATCCCAGCACTGGGGAGGCTGAGGTAAGAGAACCATTGTAAATTTGAGGCCAGCCTGAGATACAGATTGAGTTCCAGGTTAGCATGAGCTAGAGTAAGACTTTGCCAATAAATAAATAAATAGCCACCTCCTACCCCAATTCATGCTAGAACCTCTTGTCAAAAAAAAAAAAAAAAAAAAAGCCGGGCACGGTGGTGCAGGCCTTTAATCCTAGCGCTCAGGAGGCAGAGGTAGGAGGACTGCCATGAGTTCGAGGCCACCCTGAGACTCCATAGTGACTTCCAGGTCATCCTGGGCTAGAGCGAGAAAAACAACAACAACAAGAAAAAGCGAGTAAAGCTCTCTTCAAAGACCTTGCCTTGGATGAGAGATTTATCCTAACAATGTCACCAAAGCACAAAAATCTTTAGTGTGTGGGGCTAGAGATGGTTCAGCAGTTAAAGGTGATTGCTTTCAAAGCCTGACTACCCAATTATTCCCCAGTTCCCACGTAATGCCATATGCACAGAGTGAGACATGCGTCTGGAATTTGTTTGCAGTGACAGGAGGCCTTGATGTGCCCATTCTCATTCTCTCTCTCTCCTTGCAAATAAATAAATTAAAAGAAAAATCTCTAGGGGCTGGAGAGATGGCTTAGCGGTTAAGCGCTTGCCTGTGAAGCCCAAGGACTGCGGTTCAAGGCTCAATTCCCCAGGACCCACGTAAGGAGATGCACGAGGTGGTACATGTATCTGGAGTTCATTTGCAGTTGCTAGAGGCCCTGGTGTGCCCATTCTCTCTCTCTGTTGCTCTCAAGTAAATTAATAAAAATAAACAAAAAAAGATCTTCAGTGTCAATCAGTTATTTTTCCTCAAAGAGCTATATAAAGAATAGTCAGGGCTGGAGAAATGGCTTAGTGGTTAAGGCGTTTGCCTGCAAAGCCTAAGGACCCCGGTTTGATTCTTCAGGACTAACATAGGCCAGATGTACAAGGGGGCACATGCATCTAGAGTCTGTCTGCAGTGGCTAGAGACCCTAGCATGCCCATTCTCTCTTTCTATCTGCCTCTTCTTCTCTCCCTCTCTCTCAAATAAATATATTAAAAAACATATTTAAGCTGGGTGTGTGGTGGTGCACGCCTTTAATCCCAGCACTTGGGAGGCAGAGGTAGGAGGATTGCCCTGAGTTCAAGGCCACCCTGAGACTACATAGTTAATCCCAGGTCAGCCTATGCCAGAGTGAGATCCTACTTTGAAAAATGAAAACAAACAAAAACAAAACAATTTATATATATTTATTTAAAAAAGAATAAAAGAGCAGGGTGTGGTAGTGCATGCCTTTAATACCAGCATTCAGGACAGAGAGAGAGAGGATCACTGTGAGTTCTAGGCCATCCTGAAGAGTACATAGTGAATTCCAGGTCAGCCTGGGCTAGAGCGAGACCCTACCTCAAATAAAACCAAAATAACCACAACACAAAAACAAAAACAAAATTGGTCTTATTACTTCAATTTCTTATCTATTTATGCCATTTCCACTGTCCTATTTTTCATTAGTAAGTAGAGCTACAGGTCTTTATACAGTTAAGGTTATGCTTTTATTAGTTCAATCAATCCAGTTAGCATGTTTACTCAGAGCTTAATTGGTTTTTAAGTAGACATTAGAGAGCCAATTTGTATGGCAAAGTTGTCATGACACCAACCCTCAAGCTGCCTGTGGTCATGGGCTGGGAAGGGCAGGAGATCTTACCTGTGGTGGAGGGAAGCGCTGCTGGGAATAGGCAGTTTGCTGGGACTGCTGAGACTGGGACTGAGGATATGCAGCCTGCTGGGACAGCGTCGAGGATGCTGGCTGCTGAGGTTGCTGCTGCTGGTAGGGAGACTGTGCCTGTGGCTGTGAGTAGGGGGTCTGGCTCTGGGGGTGCTGCTGTGTCGTGGACTGCTGGGAAGGGTATGGAGTTGGGGATTGCTGATGTGGTGGCTGGGATGGCTGCTGGGAATAAGGAGGCTGAGAGGACTGAAGCTGAGGAGGCTGAGACTGCGGTTGCTGCTGATATGAAGGTTGGGCATGAGGGGTCTGGGATGGTGGTTGTTGGGAGTATGGTGGCTGCTGCTGCTGTGGGTGAGGACTTTGCTGGTTGTAATATGGAGTCTGGCCCTGCTGACCATATCCACTGGGGCCTTGCTGTCCATAAGGAGGAATCTGTAAGAAAGGAAAAGATAGTTTTAGCACTAACTGACCAAGATGAAGAACGGTGAAATGTTCTATCAGAAGCTGTGTCTTAATTTGAACATGGTAGCTTACACCTATAATCCCAAACTGAAGCAGGCAAATTGTGAGTTCAAGGCCAGCCAGATCTACATAGTGAGTTAGGGACAGCCTAGGCTAGTCTCAAAAAACAATAAACAAACAAAAGGAAGCTGTGTCTTTCAGGCAAGGCATGCCTCAAACTAAGAAGGCTGGAGAGACGGTTCAGTTTAAGTGCTTACTATGCAAGCATGAGGACTGTAGTTCCAATCTTCAGTCTGTAGGTGAAAATGGGCATGATGGTGCATGCCTGTAATCCCAGCACTGGGAAGGCAGAGACAGCTGGATCGCTAGGCTTACTGGCTAGTCTAGCTATATTGGTGAGCTCTAAATTCAACAAGAAGCCCTGTCGCAAAAAGCAAGGTGCTCATTTGCAGTATTTCCACACACATACATGCTCAAATAAATAGAAAAATAAAAATTTAAAAATATAGTGTCAGGCATGGTGGCACACATCCTTTAATCCCACCACTTGGGAGGCAGAAGTAGGAGGATCACTGTGAGATAGATGCCACTCTGGGCTAGGCTGATAGAGTAAGACCCTACCTTGAAAAACCAATAGGCATGGTGACGAACACCTCTAATCCCTGAATGCAGAGCAGAGGTAGGAGGATCACCATTACTTTGAGGCCAGCCTGAGACTACATAGTGAATTTCAGTTCAGGCTGGGCTAGAGACCCTACCTCAAAAACAAAAATAAACAAAAAAAGTGAGGAGCACTTGAGGAAGACACCCGACATCAATCTCTGGTCTCTACATGTATACACATGTGCACCTACAAACATGAACACACATACGTGCACAGAACACACATGTAAAAAAAAATGGGGGGCCAGAGTTCAACCCCGTCTAAACTGAATCAGGAAGAAAGGCCAAACGTGGTTATTGGTTGGTTTGTTTACACATAGGCTGCATTCATCTACTGCCAATTTTACACTATTTAATATTCAAACAAGTCACATGAGTTCAAGAACAGCCTATTCTTTTACTCATGGCCTACAATGTTTTTATGTGTTAGGAATTTGTCCCCTAACCACAATGAAGAGGTAACAGCAGCCTGGTTCAAGCAATAGAAAAGCCTTGTGTTTAGTAATCTAGACAGTGAAAATCACTAAGTAATTTAATTATTTCTTTCATTAGTCTTTAAAAAATATTTGGGGAGGGGGGAGTTCAAAAGAAAGTTTAATTGGCGAAGTGTTTGCCTTGCAAGCATGAGGAACTGAGTTGTGTTCCTAGAACTCATGTAAAATGCCAGGAATGATGATAGGGCTGTGCCTATTATCCCAAGGCTGGGGAAGAAAGGAGAATCTCTGGGACTTGCTGGCAAGCCAGTATGACCTAACTGCCTAACTGGTGAGCTCCAGAAAAATGAGACCCTGTCTTTAATTTAAAAAAAAAAAAAAAAAAAAAAGGTATAGCATTACTAAGAATGACACCAAAGCATGTCTTCTGGCCTCTACACTTGTGCAAACACATGTACACCCATCCACATACATGAATACTCAAAAAAAGAAGAAGAAAAATATTTGGGGAAATACAGTTGGCAAAGTGCTTGCCTAGCATGCGTGACGCCTTAGGTTAGGTCTCTAGCACTGCATAAAATCTTATTTTCTATAGTTAACAGCTTTTTTTATTCTGTTTTTGTTTTGTTTTCCTGAAGTAGGGTCTCCCTCTAGCCCAGGCTGACCTGGAATTTACTATGTAGTCTCAGGGTAGCCCCGAACTCACAGTAATCCTACCTCTGCCTCCCAAGGGCTAAGATTAAAGGAGTGTACCAGTATGCTCAGTTTAAGACTATAGTGAATTCCAGGTCAGCCTGAGCTAGATTAAAGAATTATGTGAAAGAAAGGGAGATGGACTGGAGAGATGGCTTAGTAGTTAAGGCATTTTACTGCAAAGCTGAAGGATCATGGTTCGACTCTCCAGGACCCACTTAAAAGCCAGATGCACATGCATCTGGCGCTTGTTTGCAGTGGCCCAGACATGCTCATTCTCTCCCTCTCTGCCTCTTTCTCTCAAATAAATAAATGTATTGAAAAAAATTTTTAAAAGAAAGGAAGGGAGAATGTATGTGTTGTGTGCAAACGGGCCTCCTGCTGCTACAAACAAATTCCAGGTGCTTGTACCACTTTGTGTGTCTGGCTTTACATGAGTCCTGGGGAATTGAACCTGGGCAAGCAGGCTTTGTATGCAAGGGCCTTTAACAGCTGAGCCAACTTCCTAACCCCTACTGAAAATCTTTCTTTGCTTTAAAGTCTTAGAAGTAATTTCAGACTTTATATACTGTCCCCAACTATTTCAGTGAATCACTTGGATATAATGGTAGAAAATCTACCAAAATAAAAAGATGAGGGAGGATGCAGGGGGCTGAGGCCATAGCTCAATGGCATATTATAGGCCTCGAGTTTTGATTCCCCAGTATGAGAAAATGAAAACAACAAAGCAGGGTATAGTAGTGTTCGCCTTTAGTTCCAGCACTTGGGAGGCTAAAGTAGGAGGACAGAGGTGAGTTCGAGTCAACCTGAGGCAACAGAGTCAGTTCCAGATCAGCCTGGGCTAGAGTGAGATTCTTCCTCAGGGAAGAAAAAAATGTTATGGATGATTAGGTGGACAAATGCCAGAAAATCTTTACATTTGCAACAGTATTATTAGAATCTCTATTGTTCAGTATTCTACTTTCTTCCATTCCCAGTCCCTCTGAAACATTCTTTTTGACCTAGGCTGCTTACATTGAAGGCCTTAGCCTTAGGAAATATCAAGAGCCTCTTCATCCCCACATCAAATAATAAATGTTTTTTTTTTTTTTTAAAGCCACTGCCTCATTTCATCTCACTTCCTTCAGAGACCACCACCACCACTCTGTGTGCATAGGCAAGGCAGCCGGTGAAGAGAAAAAATGATAGGGGATGGGTTAGATTGGGTTCTAACCCCAGGATATGAAAGAGACACTGACAGACATGGAGGGCACATGAGATGGTGCCCACCATCTGGCCTTATTAGCAGCATATTATAATTAGCTGAGCCAGGTATCCTATACTTTTTATCATCAGGTTTTTGGATTTTTTTTTTTTTTTTGAGGTAGAGTCTCACTCTAGCCCAGGCTGACCTGAAATCCACTATGTAGTCCAGGCTGGCCTTGAACTCACTAGATCCTCATACCTCTGCTGAGACTAAAGCCAACTGCCACTATCAACAGGCTGATCAACAGGTTCTGAAGGCAGGGGCATTCTAATTCTATAGACAGCAAAGACAGTCGAAGTCATCAGTCATCATCTACCTGCTGTGCATAAGAGAGGCCACCCATGGCACTCTGTGCCCGGCCCTGCATGGTCATTGGGTACCGCTGTGGAGTCTGGGACCCATATGGCTGCCCTGGGTACCCATGTCCTTGCTGCGGTCCTGATGGAGGTCCCTGTTGTTGCGAGTATGGGTTAGTCCCACCATACGGCTGAGGTCTCATCTTGCCCATCTGATCCATTGGACTGGATGGCTACAAAATAAAAGAGTATTTCCATTAGCCTCTTGCTTTGATGGCTTTTGGACAATATGAACATATAACCCAAGCATACAGGTCTTTTGAAGTCTGTATGCCACACAGGAAATCAGTTACTATGAAAAATGTAATGGGACAAACCCAGTAACCCTTGAGTAAGTCATTACCAGGATTTTGATTTGGTCACATGTAAAATGAAAATGTCACCTGTTTCTGTAAGCATCTTGTAAGCTAAAAATTACTTTGTAAATATGGTAGTACTGGAGATTCAAGGGATAGATCAGGTGTAGAGCAATAAACATATACACTATATATACGGTATAAGTCAGAACAAAAGGCCCTTTCATCAGCTGAGGAGTATGCATTACTATAACCCTGTTCAATATTAAAACTGACATTTAAATACTATGGCCTGAAGTTCAAACATATAAGCATCCTAGGAAACAGAGAAAAAAGGGCGGGGGGAATAGGGAGACAAGCAAGTTAGTTTAAACCAGGTATTTCAATTCTCCCACTAATGGAAACTTTTCCTTTATACATTTTAGGCCTGTTTGCATCACAGCACAAAGAATTACGGTTCTCCTTTCTTCCAATGAGTGACAAAGCTAAATAGCAGTTGGTGAAGGAGCAGGAAAATGAGTCTAGAACTTGGTGCGTCAAGTAGAAATTTCATTGCTCTTAAAATTTAAGAGCATGGGGATATAAAAAGCACAAAACTTTTGTATCTTAAAAAAATCAAAAACAAGGGCTGGAGAGATGGATTAGCAGTTAAGGCACTTGCCTGTGAAGCCTAAGGATTCATGTTCTACTCTCCAGGTCCCACGTAAGCCAGACGTACAAGGCGGTGCACACGCCTGGAGTTTGGTTGCAGTGGCTGGAGGCCCTGGAGCACCAATTCTCTCTCTCCCCCCTCGCATTAAAAAAAAAAAAAGCCAGTCTGTTGGGCTTGCCTCAAAAAAATAAAATAAAATAAACAAGAGCTGGAGAGATGGCTTAGCAGTTAAGGTACTTGCCAGTGAAACCTAAGGACCCAGGTTCGATTCCCCAATACCCACATAAGCCAGATGCACACAGTGGCACATGCATCTGGAGTTCGTTTGTAGCAGCTAGAGGCCCTAGCACTCCCATTCTCTATCTGCCCCCCCCTCTCTCAAATAAATACAAAGGCTGGATGTGGTGGTGCATGCTTTTTAATCCCAGCACTTGGGAGGCAGAGGTAGGAAGACTACCTTGAGTTTGAGGCCACCCTAAGGATACATAGTGAATTCTAGGTTAGTTTGGGCCACAGGGAAACCTTACCTCGGGGAAAGGGGGGGGGGGAAAAAAAAGAAGAACCAACAACACAAAGCACAAAGCTCAACACCCTGGTGTTTTCTCTGTAAACACAGCTTTCTAGGTGGGCACGGTGGCTCCTACCTGTAATCTCAGTAGGGGAGTCTGAGGTAGGAGGATTGCTATGCGTTTGAGGCTACCCTGAGCTATACAGTGAGTTCCAGGTCAACCTGAGATACAGAGTGAGACCCTGTCTCAAAGAAACAAACAGTGAAACAGTGCATGGCCTTCTTTCCAGCCCTTTATAAACAACAGGATCAATCAGCTCACTCTCTTTTGGTATGGCTTTGTCCTAGGAGAGCTGTAAGGGACAGAACCCCAACACAAGTCCTCTGCCAGAGATACCTACTTTACCCAGTGGTGACAGAGAAGAATTTTTCTAAAGTTGGCTTAGATGCACTGGGTTGAAGCGTAGATAGTAGTACTTCAGTTCAAAGTATCATTACTTTTAGAGGAGTTCAGTTGTTTTCACATCAAAATCATCTGGAAGGCTTGTTATACCACAGACCACTGGTATCCATCTCTGATTCAGGCTGAGGCCTAGAAGATGCATTTCTCCCCCACCCTTTTTTCTTTTTCCACCCGCCCGCTGCCCTGACGGCAATGGTGACTAGGGGATATAGCTCAGTGGTAGAAGAAAAAGCACATGTAAGACCCTAGGATCAATCCCTAGTGCAGAAAAATAAAAATCTAAGTTATCCCTAGAGTCCTTTAAGTTCTATTATTGTACATTTAATAATTTATATGATAATTTAAGGTATGTAAAACCTCCAAATAAGGGACCAATATATTTGAGCAATCTTACTCTCATTTTATTATAATAGGAGAACCCCCATCAAGGAAAATGGGTAAGATGGTAATCCACAAAAATCATTATTCTAAATATCACAAACAAAAACACCAAAGCCGGGTGTGCTGGCACTTGCTTACAATCCCAGCTACTCGGAGGCTGAGGAATAAGCATCCAAATTAAAAGGTCAGTCTGGTCTACACAGGGAGTTCAACCAGCCAGGGATACGTTGACCCAGTTTTCAAAGAAGAGAAAGAAGAAAAAAAGGGAAGGAGGGAGGGAGAGAGATGAAAGAAGGAGAGGGAAGAAGGAGCAGCAACAGAGGAGGCAGAAGAGTTCTCAGACTACAAACAAAACCTCAGCTAAAAAGGTAATAGTGATGAGGGGAATACTACCCCTCCCAAACTGTAAAGAATCCTGGTAAACTGTGCCCCAAATCACTACTATATGTCACCGTGTTATTAAAGGGCTATTTCCAACAATCCTAACAATTTCTATTCAAATCCTACATCTGTATCAGAAGCTCCAATAATGTTCCCAATCATAATTTTGGAGCAGCATGGATTCTTTTGGGACTATTTAGGAAGTTCAAATTTAACAAAATTGGACTAGTGAGAAATATCACATGGTCTTCCCCAATACTGCTGGCAACGGAGCCAAAATGCTCTCCTGTAGAGAGTTCAGAGGCTTTGCATGTCACATGTCACTCAAGGTCTTTATCTCATCCCAGACTGCAGCCACTATTTATATGGCCCCAAGTGAAGAGACATTTGCTGAACAGAGACCAGGCTGCTCCAGATATGTCAGTTTAGGTCTACCCATGATATCAGGGTATTTATTATTATCCTGCTGTTATTCTGAAGCTCAACAGCAGTAGGAATACAAAGGCTGTAGATCAGAATTTTCTATGAACTTTACCAATGGCTGAGACTCCCTAAAAATTCCAATTTGGTTTGTGAGGAAGGGCTTGGGTTCTTCCCCTTTAGAAATAATACTTCTAGGCTGGGCGTGGTGGCACACGCCTTTAATCCCAGCACTTGGGAGGCAGAGGTAGGAGGATCGCTGTGAGTTTGAGGCCACTCTGAGATGACATAGTGAATTCCAGGTCAGCCTGAGCTAGAATGAGACCTTACCTTGAAAAACCAAAAAGACTGAAGAAACTATTTTTATTTAGTTTCTGAGTCCACTGACCCCCTCCCTTTTTTTTTTTTTTTTAACTTTTTGAGACAAGGTCTCATTAAGTTGCCTAAACTCACCTTGATCTTGCTCTGTAAGCCCAGAAAGACCTTCAACTTGCAATACTCCTGTCGCAGACTCTTATTAACTAGAATTATAGCCTGTCCCAGCATTTTATTTACATTTTACTAATTTAAAATTATTTATTTATTTTGCAAGCAAAGCAAAACAAAGAATGGGTGCAGCAGGGCCTCTTGCTGCTGCATCTGGCTTTATGTAGGTATGAGGGAACTGACTGGGCCAGCAGGCTTTGCAAGCAAATCCTTTAACTGCAAAGTCATGTCCCCAAGTCTCACTTAAAAAAAATTATTTATTTGAGAAAGAGAGAGGGAGAGAGAGAGAATGGGCACATCAGGGCTTCCAGCCACTGCAAACAAAGTCCAGATGCATGCACCACCTTGAACATCTGGCTTATGTGAGTACTGGGGAATCAAACCTGCATCCTTAGGCTTCTCAAGCAAGTGCCTTAAATGCTAAGCCATCTCTCCGGCACCCAATTGCCATATTTAACTACTTTAAATATGCACATGACTACCTGTGGCTTATGGCCATCATACTACAGTGAAGTTCTAGGGCAACATTCTCAAATGATTTTCACTTCCTCCTCAATAACAGCTCCAAGCTTTCTCCTATTCAATCCTATACAGGATTATCTATAAAAAGAGGAACAAATGTGGTGATTTGATAAGCTTGGGTTCAAATCTTCTCTGTCTGACCTTTAATGCATTAGTTCTTTACCTAAAACACACATAATAAGCTATCATAGGCAGGTGTGGTTTCTGATGCCTGTAATCCTACCATTTGAGAATCAACACAGAATGACTGTCATGAGTTTGAGTCTACTCAGGGCTACATAGTGAGTTTCAGGCCAGCCCTGTCTCAAAACAAACAAACAGCAGCAAAAAGCTTCACACAGTACCTAGTATTTAAGTAGCCAATAAATGATAGCTATTTCAAAAAATGACAAATATTGCTAACACTAGCTATACAATGTGGTTCAGTTCTATACTTCTTTTTCAGTTACTTTCTGCAGTTTCAATACATACATTCCTAGCTATAAGCTATGGTACCTGGTCCCGCCCCTCCTTGCTACAATGTCTTTTTTGTTAAGTTTGGATTTTTTTTGTAGTGCTGGGGTTTGAATGCAGGCCCTTGTGTGTGCTGGGCAAGTGGTCTACCAGTAGAGTTATACGCCCAAAGCTACAACGGTTTCTAGAAGCAGAAACTCAAGCTTTCAATCTGAAGACACTTTTAGCATACCTAGATCATCCTACTGTGAACTAGGTAAGCACCATGAGGTTTAACAGTTATTACAGCTAACTAGTACAACAAATTACCTACATTTCTTAAGTTGTTTTTGTTTCGAGACTAGGAGGGAGTGTCTCTCACAAGGTTGCCCATGTTGCCCTAAACTCTTGGGCTCAAGCACCCATGACAGCTGGGACTACAGGCACATACTACTACACTGGCTAAGTTCTGGAATGCACATGTTCAACTGCAAAGTTGCCCACAGCAGGAAGTGGATAAGGAATACTCTGCAAAGCCCAGATCAAACTATGCAGCCATAAGGTCAGAGACACACACTAAATCCAACCTGTAAGGCAGGTTATGGATTTGAGGGCAGAATAAAAGTAGGATGGGTCTGGGCTGGAGAAGATGGCTTAGCGGTTAAGGCGTTTGCCTGCAAAGCCAAAGGACCCTGTTTGATTCCTCAGGTCCCACATAAACCAGATGCACAAGGAGCATGCATCTGGAGTTCATTTGCCGTGGCTGGAGGCCCTGGCGCGCCCATTCTCTCTCTTACTCAAATAAATAAATTAATTAATTAAAAAGAAATGTAAAAAAAGTAGGCTGGGTCTGGAGAGATGGAGTTGTGGTTAAGGAGCTTGCCTAAAAAGCCTAAGGACCCAGATTTGACTACTCAGAACCCACGTAAGCCAGAGAGTTGCACAAGATGACACATATAAACAGGTGGCCCATGTGTCTGGAGTTCATTTACAGTGGCTAAGGCCCTGGTGCACCAGTTCTCTTGCATAAAAAAATTTTTGGATGGAATTCAATTAGAAGAGGGAAAGATTAGAACAGTCAAGAAAAACCAACCTGTACCACAGACGACTTCAAAGCTGTACAGATATCCCCAAACACATTCCTTAAAAACAAAAAGGTCAGCCAGGTATGGTGCCGTATGCCTTTGATCCCAGCCCTTCAGAGGCAGAGGTAAGAGGATAGCAAGTTCAAGGCCAGCCTGAGACTACATAGTGAGCTCCACACCTGCCTGGGCTACAGCAAAACCCCTACCCAGAAAAATGAAAAAACAAACAAACAAAACAAAAAAATCACAATGGCATGGTGGTACATATCCTCCCAGCACTTGGGAATCTATTCATTTGGGATTACATAGTGGGACATTGTCTCAAGAAAACAAAACAAGCTAGGCATGGTTGTGTACACCTTTAATACCAGCAGAAGTAGAGGTAGGAGGATTGCTGTGAGTTTGAGGCCATTAGCGAATTCCAGGTCAACCTGACTAGATAGACCAAGACCCTACCTCCAAGAAAACCAAAACCAAAACCAAAACAAAACAAAAAAGCTAAAGGTGGGCTGAAGAGATGGTTTAGTGGTTAAGGCCTTTGCCTGCAAAGCCAAAGGACCTCAGTTTGATTCCCCAAGACCCACGTAAGCCAGACGCACAGGGTGGAGCATGCGTCTGGAGTTCAGCTGGAGGCCCTGGGGTGCCCATTCTCTTTCTCTCTTTCTCTGTGTCTGTCTCTTTCTCTCTCGCTCTCTCTCTCAAATAAATAAACAAATTTTAAAAAGAGCTAAAGGAGAGGGAAGTAGGGACCTGCATGCCCAATCAAATATAGCTGCTAACATGAGAGCTATAGGGGATTCAAGGAATCGCCTTTCTCAACTTTAAGAAATCTCTGCAGACCCAAAATAAATAACAACCACAAAAATTATTATCTAAAAATAAAATTGTGCTACTTTCTGGTCATCAGACTGCTGATTGCCTTTCCCTTCACGAAGGCTTTATAATCAACAATTTATCTGGTAACCAGACTGCCCTGGTCTCATGTCAAAGTTATGTATCTGCTCAGAAATGGAAGTAGGAGGGAACCTAATTCACACTTTAGAGATTTTAAAACATTGGGAATGATTTGTGATTTGCAGTTATAGAAGAAATGCTAGCATCCCATCTCTCACAGTAGAGAATGGGCCTTAAATCTTCTTGAATCAGTTTTATTGGAAAGGTGTGATTTCAAAACAGAAAAATTCCTACTATATGTAATATAGAAAGCTAGTATCAGCAGTCAGGTAGCCACAAAGAAAGGATGGGAAACACCAAATCATAGCTGCAAAGAGCCAGAGATTCCACTCTGGGAAAGACAGGGGAAACCCTTTCAATGGGAAACCACAGGGGTAGATTACTGTGATTATACTTCAAAAGCAAAGGCTCAGCCACAGAGACACATCATTGAGAGGAAAATGCTGGCCCTTGATCAGGGAAGTCAGGCCCCCTGCTATAACTCTCCTGCATTCTTAAAAAATAAAAAAGGAGGAAGGACCCTAAGAAAACTCCACATTCATTTACCCCCTTCCAGATCACTGGCCATGTTATCAACTCCCTGACAAATTAAATGGGTCAGAAAATGCAGTTTCTAGGGCCAAAGAGGCAAGGATGCCTTCTAGGCTTATCCTTGGAATATATTCAGTACAAACTTGCAAACTAACTACTTGCCCAGAGTGCCTCTGCGCCAAACAAATGGAATTGCAAGCCCCCTTCCGGAGACCAGTTGGCTAGTGGAATCCCTCACAGATTTTCATTGTACCAAGGAAAGCCACAATGTGGTAGAATGGACTGGAGGGTACATCCAAACTAACTGTCAGACAATCGAATGTAATCAATTTTAGCTCACAGATGAAACATAATTGCAAATTCTTTTTTTTGGGGGGGGGTTGAGGTAGGGTCTCTCTCTAGCACAGGCTGACCTGGAATTCACTATGTAGTCTCAGGGTTGCCTTGAACTCACGCAATCTCCTGCCTCTGCTGGGAATGTGTGTGCCACCATGCCTAGCCTGCAAATTGTTTATTTGACTAGAGAAGGCAGGGCCACACTCTCAAACTTTCAAGTACCAGGAGGCACATATCCTGTGGTGGCACCAGGAGAGAGAAAGTACAACATAGGAAAGAAAGCTCCGGTCACACAAAGATACGATATGGAAAGGAGGGTCATCAAGGAGTAAGCCCAGGGGCCACAGATCCTATACAGGACAGTGCCAAAGGCTAGAGAAGAACGGGACAAGGGATCGCCAAAAAGGTGTCCATCAGAAAGTATAAGTAAAACTACCACTTGTGCTGTCATACTAAATGCCAACTGATTGCGTCCAGTATAAGCATAGAGCCATAAACTTGGATTTTGAACATTTAAATATTATTTCTTAGTCCTGTGCTTTCAATTTATTCCTGGCCAGATTTGTTGTATGAATTTTAATAATAACAATAAAAAATGCATCCCTGGCTCTTTAACCGAAAGAACCCCCTAATTGATTCCCACAGTAATTAACCTGCATTTTACCTCAGAGAGCGGTAGTTAAGGAAGTCGGCACTGCTATTTATAACTCATCTCAAATTGAGGGCAGACTGCCTAAAATCTAACACATCCCAGCTGTACTCCTGTTTGAACTGGGGCCAAGGGAATTTTTTAAAGCAATCTTGGCACCGAATGAATGACACCAACAGTATGAGAGCGGAGTGGTTGTGTTGTGGTGACGTAGCATGGAGGTGGAATGGGAGGGGGCAGTGTACTGTGATCCCTCTCATGCATGCCTGCTGCTCCCGAGTCCCAGTACAGTAAGCGGGAACCGCCCACTGAGAGCCAAACACAGGAAAAGGCTTTTCCTGTGGAACGCCTTGAAGTGAGAACACATGGCTAATCTGCATAAACTCGAAGCCACACCGCCCCTGCCAGGAAGGTTAGTGCTCGTAATCTCTGGCCATGAAGCTAGCTGCCTGGGAGGACTTGGACTGGCGCCTGATAACCCAGAAAGAGTAGAGAGAACAGATGGGCAAGGACCCCGGCAGAAAACAGCCCCGGGTCACGTGACTCGCCACATGGCCCCGCCAGCACAAACTATTGTCTACCAGAGGAGCTCTTATACAAAGGCACCAGGCCTCCACTTCCTGTGATTCTAGGGACTGGCAGCAGCTGTTGATCCAGTTCCCATAGGGCACCCTCCCCTGTTAGGGGCATTCCAGGCAGAGGTAAGTATAAAAGTTAAGGCATTTCCCAACCAGCAAGTGTTCACTTTCCTGCTAGCTCCACACACAAGTCATTGAGCTCTTAGGCTAAGGAGTAGACCTCCACTGAAAGAACTCCCTTTGTACCCTGGTACATGAGTTGACCAGCATTAAGTCATTTTCATTGTCCCTTCTCTTCTCTAACTACAGACACTATAGGCATTACTATTTAATGCCCCTTTACGTTGCCTTCCCCCCCCCCACCCCCAGTACTTCACAGCTTTGAAGACTGGTCAAAGATCCCTAGTCAAATTGATGAACTGTACTGAAACCTGTTTTAGTTCTACTCCCCAGACCCTGTCTCCCAATAAGACAGTCTTGTTCATTTTGCTTTTATTCACTTGTGTGTGCGTGCATGTGTGCTGAGTTACATGGGTGCTGAGGAATCAAACATAAGCTACTAGGGCTCACAAGCAAGAGCCTTTGACCACGGAGCAATCTCCCCATCTCCATGCTTTTATTTTAAAATGGATGTTGTTACCTTATCCAGGCTAGTTGTTTCTAACTTTTAGATTCAACTGGCCCTCCTGCCTCACGCTCCAGAGTTCTAGACTACAGGCATGTGCCACCTTAACAGCCATTTTGCATTACACAGGGAAGAGTTTACGTGATGATCTCTAACCACTAATTCAGTCTTTCTTAACAGATTTCTTAACAGAAGCAAAATTAATGATGTGTCCATCCAGAAATGCCAGAATAGGAAGACATTAAATTGATGAGAAGAAACTGAACATATCACCAGATACACAGTTTACCCAGGGGATCAAACCCAATTGACTTGGGAGTCTCATTATCTATAACCTGGGGAACACACCCAAGTTTCCTATTTTACAAGAGATGGAAAACCATTCTAGTTCATTCAAGTTGGGAACAAATTGTTCATCTGCTTTTAGAGACAGATCAATTACTAATTTGCAACTAACAGATCCAAAAGACAGTTCTGTTGTTTTAAATGCTTTTCAAACTTCCCTCCCTAAGTTTTGAAAATTATTTTATTTATTGGGGGCCAGTAAGTATGAATGGGCAAGCCAGGGCCTCCAGTCACTGCTACCAAACTCCAGACATATGCGCTGGTTGATGCTTTGGGTTTTACGTGGGTACTGGGGAATCGAACCTGCGTCCTTTGGTTTTGTGGACAAGTGCCTTAATTACTACTAAGCCATCTCTCTAGCCCTTCCCTAAATCTCTAAATTGAATAAGACATTTTCAAGGTAAGAGTTGTATGCAGACCTAAGATTAGGGCCTTCTAAACCCAGAATGCTACAGAACAAGCCAGGTGTGGTTCCCCTACACCTGTAATCCCAGCACACAGGAGGCTAAACTAGCATTTGCTACACTGCAAGTTCAAGGCCAGCCTGGGCTATACACCCAGACTCTGTCTAATAACAAAAAGCCACACTCTCTTCTCTGGCACAGGCATAATCTGGCCTTTGAGCTCCATTTCTATACCAGAAGAAAAGAAAATATGGAATGGAGAGATTGCTCGGTGGTTAAAGATGCTTGTTCGCAAAGCCTGATGGGCCAGGTTTGATTCCCAAGAACCTGTGTAAAGCCAGGCACAAAGTGGCACATATGTCTGGAGCACCTTTGCAGAGGTAAGAAGCTTTGGTGTACCAATACTAATTCAATTTCATTCTCTTAAATAAAATATTGGGCTGGAAAGATGGCTTAGCAATAAAGCCAAAGGACCCAGGTTCGATTCCCCAGGACCTATGTAAGCCAGATACACAAGGTAGCACATGTATCTAGAGTTCGTTTCCAGTGGCTAGAGGCCCTGGTGTGCCCATTCTCTCTGCCTGGGTCCCCTTCAAATAAATAAATAAATAAAATATTTTTGAAAAGAGAAAACTTACTAAGGTTAGAAAAAGGAGAACAGACAGGCGTGGTGGTACACGCCTTTAATCCCAGCACTTGGGAGGCAGTGGTAGGAGGATCGCCATGAGTATGAGGCCACCCTGAGAAAATTCCAGGTCAGCCTGGACTAGAGCGAGACCCTACCTCAAAAAACAGAAACAAAAATAAATAAATGGAAAAAATTAAAAAAAAGAACAAAAGGAGTAAGAGTCATAGAATCAGCTAGCAAAGCTATCACATTATGAAAGCCAACTGTAATAACCACTTCACAGCTGCCCACCCAAAAGAGGCATGCCAGAAAACCACAACCAGGTGGCTGATATTTCTTAATTTCTTCTTTGGCACCAGAAAGAGCACTTCAAATAAAGCTGCTACAACACCAAACTAATGGCTATCCGACAAATGATCAAATAAATTCTTCCTTCATTTCACTAATAATGAGTGCTTTTCATTAGTCACCTTTACCAAGAAAAGAAAGGCTCATCCTTAACACTAAAATGAAGATCACTTTTTTTTTAAAGACCAAACTATGAATCTTCTAAGGTGCCCGGGTGCAGTGTTCCCTGTACTTGGGAGGCAGAGGTAGGAGGATCACTGTGAATTCGAAGACAGCCTGGAACTACAGAGTGCCAAGTCAGCCTGGGGTAGAGTGAGACCTACCTCAGGAAAAAAAAAAGGGGGGGGGGAAGCAAAAGAAAGAAAAGAGAAGAAAAAAAAATCTTAGAAAACCAAGCAACTTAAAAAAAAATTTTTTTTTTTTTGAGTTAGGTTCATGGTAGCGCACACCTTTAGACCCAGCACTTGGGAGGCAGAAGGATGGCAGAGTTCAAGGCCACCCTGAGACTACATAGACTAGAGCAAAACCCTACCTCAAAAAACCCTAAAGGCCATAAGGTCCCAAGAAGACAAGCAGGAACTGCAGATCAATTGATAAAATTAAGCACCCCCTTCTGTACGACTTACAGGAGTAAGACAGCATTACAAGTGATGGGAAGGGTACTCTGAGATGTAGAATACTTGAGTTCCAGTCTCAGTTCTCAGTGAATCAGGCTGTAACAACCTCAGCTGCACAATTCAATCCTATTCTCTAGGATTCCGAAACAGCTCAAGGGTGGGGGTTAGGAATTTGTATTTTTTAAAAATTATTTTATTTAAGAAGGAGACAGATATAGAGGAACAGAATGAAAGCGCCAGGGCCTTTAGCCACTGCAAACAAATTTCGGACACATTTGCCACCTTGTGCACCTGGCTTTACGTGGACCTGGTAAAACAAACCTGGGTCCTTAGGCTTTGCAGGAAAGTGCCTTAAACACTGAGCCATCTCTTCTGCTCAGAAGGCTGTATTTTGTTTTTTTTTTTATTTACTTACTTACTTAGAGAGAGAGAGAGGGAGAGAGAATTGGCGGGCCAAGGCCCTATACTCCTAGTATTAATGCCTATAATCTTAGTATTCAGGAGGCTAAGTCAGGAGGAATGCAGCAATTTCCAGAGTCTGGGCTACTGAGTGAAGTCTTGCCTCAAAAAACCAAAATGGGGGCTGGGTGTGGTGGTGCACGCCTTTAATCCCAGCACTCAGGAGGCAGAGATACGAGGATTGCTGTGAGTTCAAGGCCACCCTGAGACTACATAGTTAATTCCAGGTCAGCCTGGAGAGATGGCTTAGCAGTTAAGCACTTGCCTGTGAAGCCTAAGGACCCTGGTTCGAGGCTAGATTCCTCGGTACCCATGTAAGCCAGATGCACAAGGTGGTGCATGCATCTGGAATTTGTTCCCATTCTCTCTTTCTCTGCCTCTCTCTGTTGCTCTCAAATAAATATATAAAATTAAAATTAAAAAACAAATAGGGGCTGGAGATATGGCTTAGCGGTTAAGGTGCTTGCCTGCAAAGCCAAAGGACCCAGGTTCCATTTCCCAGTACCCACGTAAGCCAGATGCACATGGTGGCACATGCACCTGGAGTTTGTTTGCAGTGGCTAGAGGCCCTTGGCATACCCATTCTTTCTATCTGCCTCTCTCTCTCTCTCTCTCAAATAAATAAAATATTAAAAACATAAGTAAAAAAACAAAATGGGCTAAAGAGATGACTCAGCAGTTATTTAACTTTAACACTTGCTTATAAAGAAAGCCTAATGGGGCTGGAGAGATGGCTTAACGGTCAAGGCGCATGCCTGTGAAGCCTAAGGACCCAGGTTCGATTCTCCAGGTCCCACGTAAGCCAGATGCACATGGTGGCACGTGCATCTGGAGTTCATTCGCAGTGGCTAGAGGCCCTGGTGTGCCCATTCTCTCTCTGTCTCTCTCTCTCCCTCTCTGTCTCTAATAAATAAATAAAATAAAATCTTAAAAAAAAAAAAAGAAAGAAAGCCTAATGGCCTAGGCTAGATTCCCTAGTACACATGTTAAAAAAAAATGTGGTGCATGCTTTGCATCTGGGAGCCAAATGCACAAAGTGGTACATGTATCTGGAGCTCAATCAAAGCAGCTAGAAGACTTGTTGTATCCGCTCTCTTTCCCTGCTTGCAAATAAATAAATATTAAAATTTTTAAAAAAATTAAAAGGAAAAAAAAACAGGAAGGGCTGGAGAGATGTGGTTGAAGGCACTTGCCTGCAAAGCCAAAAGACCTACGTAAGCCAAATGCACAAGATGGCGCATGTGTCTAGAGTTAATTTACAGTGGCTGGATGCCCTGGCATGCCCATTCTCTCCTCTCTCCCTCTGTCTCTCTCAAATAAATAAATAAAAATAAAATGTTAGAAAAAAAAAGCTGGCGTGGTGGCACACACCTTTAATCCCAGCACTCGGGACACAGAGGTAGGAGGATCTCCGTGAGTTTGAGGCCAGCTTGAGGCTACATAGTGAATTCCAGGTCAGCCTGGACTAAAGCAAGACCCTACCTCAGACCGAAACCAGCCCCCCCAAATTAAAACCAGAAATTGGAGAGATGGTTCAGCAAATGAAGGCACTTGCTTCCTGGTCTACTGGCCCAGGCTCAATTCCCCCGTATGCATATAAAGATCCTCAAAATGGAGCATGCATTTAGAGTTTCTTTCCAGTGTCAAGAAGTCCTGGTGCACCCATACTTTTTTTTTCTCTCTCTCTCTCCCTCCCTGTCTCAAATAGATAAATAAGCATTAGGAAAAAAAACAAAAACAAAAACAAAAAAACAGGGCTGGAGAGATGGTCTAGTCATTAAGGCATTTGCCTGAAAACCTAAGGACCCATGTTCGACTCTCCAGCCTAAGACTACATAGTGAATTCTAGGTCAGCCTGGGGTAGAGTGAGATACTACCTCAAATAACCATAATAGTACAATAGTCCCTCCTTATCTGAAATTGCAGTTAGTACCAAACCCTATTTCCTAAATATGCATACTTATATCCTCATGATGAAGTTAATTTCTATGTTAAGCACAGTGACAGGTTAATTAACAATAAAACAATTATAGTAATACACAATTAATAAAAGTGATATGAGATGGCTCAATAGTTAAAGGTACTTGCAAAGCCTGACAGCCTGGGTACAATACCCCAGATCCCACACAAAGATGCACAAAATGACACATGCATCTGGAGTTCATGTGTAGTGGCCAGAGGCCCTGGTGTGACCATACTCTTCCCATCTTTTTTTCTCTACAGGCAAATAAATAGAAATTTTTTTTAAGTGATGTATGCAGTGCGTGGTAGCACGTGTCTTTAATCCCAGCACTTGGGAGGCAGAGGTAGGAGGATCGCCATGTGTTCGAGGCCACTCTGAGACTACATAGTGAATTTCAGGTCAGCCTGAGCTTGGGCTACAATGAGACACTACCTTGAAAAAAAAAAAAGGCTGGGCATGGTGGTGCATGCCTTTAATCCCAGCACTTGGGAGACAGAGGTAGGAGGATCGCCGTGAGTTCGAGGCCACCCTGAGACTCCATAGTGAATTCCAGGTCAGCCTGAGCTTGAGTGAGACCCTACCTCGAAAAAAAAAAAAAAAAAGGAACTGTTATATCTACCCTCAAATGCAAACTAGCCAGGCATGGTAGTGCATGCCTTTAATTTCAGCCCTCAGCACAGGTAGGAGGATTATAGCTGGGAGTTCAAGGACAGCCTGAGAGGACATAGTAAATTCAAGGTCAGCGTGGGCTAAAGCAAGACCCTAACTCAGGGGAAAGGGGAAAGAGGAGAAGGCTGACAAACTATTGCTTTAGCAAGTAACTTCATCCCATAACATTAAAACCATCTATAAAACAGGGATTAGAGCCAGGCATGGTTGTACATGCCTTTAATCCCAATGCTTGGGAGGCAGAGGTAGGAGGATCACCATGAGTTCAAGACCACCCTGAGCTAGAGTGAGACTTTACCTCAAAAAATAAAAAAATAAATTAAAAAAACCCACAGGGATTAGCCAGGCCAAAAAGAAAAGCAAACAAAAAAGTGGTATGAACTTGGTCTTCAAACATGGAGTTTTCCATCTAATAATTTAAAATGAGAATTGAGCCAAGGTACCTTAAACTGTGAACAGCAAAACAATAGATGGAAGCAGGGAGGGTCTACCGTAATAGCATCCTCAGACTCGACTAGAATAAATGAATTTAGTGAAAAATATTCCTCAATCCAGCTGGGCACACTCCAGACTGAGACACTGTTTTCACTCATCCCTCCACCTAGAATACTCTCATCTCCCTGACTAGTAGAGTTTAATCTTTTATATCTCTTTAGGACTAAGTATATAGCTCAGTTGGTAGAGTGGGCACCTAACATACACGAAACCTGGGGATTGGTTCCAAGCACTGAATAAAATGGCAAGGTGGCACCTATCTATAATCCCAGCACTTGGGAGGTGGAGTCAGAAGGATCAGTAAATTCAAGGTCATCCTAAAATTTATAGGAAGTTTGAGGACAGCAGGGGTTACAAGAGATCTTGTCTTAAAAATCAAACAGAAAAACTTCAATGTCTTCCCTGTTGAACCTTTTTTTTTTTTGGTTTTTCAAGGTAGGGTCTCACTCTAGCCCAGGCTGACCCTGAACTCACATCTTCCTCCTACCTCTGCATCCCAGTGTGTGCCACCATGACCAGCAAACCATTTAAAATTTTAACACCCTGAGAGCTGGGGAGATGGCTCAGTGGGTAAAAGTGCTTGCCGTACAACCCCCCTAAAAAAAACCATGCCCCTCATCAATCTTTGGCTTCCACAGGCATGTACACACACATACACACACACACACACACAATTTAAACCTGAGCAGTTCTATAAGTAGTACCCGATTAAGTTTTTCTTCCAACATACCATTACCATACTATATGGTGTACTTGCTTGCCTTGCTTAATATCCATATCCTTGACAGACTATAAACTCCAAAAAGGGACTATATTTCTGTATGTATATTTAACTACTATAGTTTCTAGCACCCTCAGCTGTCACCATCCTGCACAAATCCCAAATTTCAGGCAGTAAAACTTAGAAACCAAAGCAATACCTGGTCCCATATACTTAAGACCCAAAACCCAAAGTGGTCAACTAGATGGCAATCAAATTAAAGCTATACTTAAAAAGAGGAGGCCAAGCACGGTGGTTCATGCCTTTAATCCCAGCACTTGGGAGGCAGAAGTGGGAAGATTGCTGTGAGTTCGGGGCCAGCCTGAGACTACATATTGAGTTCTAGGTCAGACTGGGCTAGAGCGAGTCCCTACATATATATATATATATATATATAAACCTTACAAATATATGAGCTAGTTCAAATGAAAAGTATATTATATGAAATGCTTGCTAGAGTCCCAATACATAAAGTACTCACATCACTTCCCTTTTCATCAGCAGGACAGATTTAAAGCTGTTTAAAAACACACAAGTAGCTGGGCGTGGTGACACACGCCTTTAATCCCAGCACTCTGGGAGGCAGAGGTAGGAGGATCGCCATGAGTTCAAGGCCACTCTGAGACTACAGAGTTAATTCCAGGTCAGCCTGGACCAGAGTGAGACCCTACCTCAAAAAACAAAACAAAACAACAACAACAACAAAAAAAAAACACGTAAGTCAGAGCTGGAGAGATAGATGGCTTAGAGGTTAAGGCACTTGCCTGCAAAACCAAAGGAACCAGGCTCAATTCCCCTAGGACCCATGTAAGCCAGATGCACAAGGTGTCATATGAATCTAGAGCTCATTTGCAGTGGCTGGAGGCCCTGGCGTGCCCAATCTATCTCTCTATCTGTCTCTGTCGCTTTCTCTATCTCTCTCTCTTCCTCTCTCTCTCTCTCTCTCAAATGAATAAACAAACACACACAAGTCAGACACCAAAAGGGTTGGCCAGTACAATTCTCAAGTACCACCTACTGTCATTCTGTTTTCCCAGAAGAATTTGTTCAATAACTCTTTCCAAGAATTCTGACAGTATAGCCAATGATTTTCAACAAGGGCAATATCAGCCAGTTAAGTGTTTGAAAATAAGTGTATGAAAATGCTTTGGGTTGTCACAGAAACTCTGTAATGCTACTGGCATTTATTACCTGGGGAGCAAGATGCCAAATGTCCTGAAATGCAGCTCCACACAAAGAGCCTTGCTGAGCGGGGCAGTGCATGTCTTTAATCCCAGCACTTAGGAGGCAAAGGTAAGAGGATCATCCTGAGTTGAGGCCAGCCTGAGACTACATAGTCAATCCAGGTCAGCCTGGGCTACAGCAAGACTTGCAAATCCAAAAACATTTTTTTTTTTAAAAAATTATGAAAAGAACCTTACTGAGAAACAATGATCTCTCACTGGTCCTGGTCATTTCCTATAATTTAACCCTTGGAGCATCCAAGGAAAGGATCAGAACTGACAAGTACCTACCCTAAGAGGTCAACAGTACAAAGCTACCTACTAGCTAAAGTGAACATACATTATTTTAAACAGTTGGAGCCAGGGTGTGATGACTTAAGAGGCTGAGGCAGGATGACACCTGAGTTCCAGGCCAGCAAAAACTACAATGTGAGACCCTGACTCTTGCAGTTACTATTTACTTGCATATTTTTTTTTCTCATTAGAAAGTACTCTGCAGAGGCAGAATGACGAATCTTATGTTGACAACACACTGATAACATTATAACTCAATAAGTACTTCTGCATTAAAAAGCACCTAACAGAAGGCAGGTTATACAAAAAATGATTTTGCCATAAGACTTCTTACACTGCCAAGACCCCATCTAACATTTCAGCAACCACAATGAACAATTATGTGACTACCTTAAAATTTTTTGCAGGGCATGGTGGTATACACCTTTATTTCCAGCACTTGGGAGACAGAGGTAGGAGGATTGCTGTGAGTTTGAGGCCAGCCTAAGAGTACATAGTGAATTCCAGGTCAGCCTGGGCTAGAGTGAGACTCTTCCTTAAAAACAAAACCTCGAGAGCCGGGCGTGGTGGTGCACGCCTTTAATCCCAGCACTTGGGAGGCAGAGGTAGGAGGATCGCCGTGAGTTCGAGGCCACCCTGAGACTCCATAGTGAATTCCAGGTCAGCCTGGGCTAGAGTGAAACCCTACCTCAAAAAACCAAAAAACTCTTGGGGACTGGAGAGATGGCTTAGTGGTTAAGGCCCTTGCCTGCAAAGCCAAAGGACACAGGTTCGACTCCCAGGACCCACATAAGCCAGATGCACAAAGTGGCACATGCATCTGGAGTTGTCTGCAGTGGCTGGAGGCCCTGGTGCACCCATTCGTTCCCTCTCTCTTTCCCCTCTCAAATAAATAAAACATATTTTTTTAAAAAAAAACCTCTCAGTATAGGGGGTGCCACTGTTGCACAATCCTGTGATTCCAACACTTGGACACTGAGGCAAGATTGTAAGTTTAAAGCTAACCTATGTCTCCCTCTCTCTGAACTCTATTTCTCCCAGACTTTTTTACATTATCTACATACTACATCTAAGCACACAGTTGAATCTCTTGCCCATTTTTTCCTCTATACCTAAGAGTGTCTATTTATGGCACATCACCAAAATATAGGACTTATTTTCTAAGTTATGGTCACATGCAGGCACTGTCACCACTACTTCTCCCTGGCTCTATCAAGTACTATACTCTGATACTAAGCAGCAGCAGCAGCAGCAGCAGCAGCAGCAGCAGCAATACCACTGACTGTTGATTTCATCAACATTCATTCATTTCAAAGCTCCAAAAATACTGTTAACAAACTCCTCTGCCACTGTCCAAAGGAACTGAGTATGGGAGACCCTCCCTGACTTTTAAGACTTGCACCAGAAATAAATAGGACCAGACTGAAATCACCAGCTATCTTTTCAGAAGCTCACCATCTTTATTTGCACTCTGGCCAGTATCATCATATTGGTATGGATTCTTGGCATACTAAACCACCATGGAAATGTAGCCAACATCTAACCCTCCTCCACTGCCACCTCCTCCTCCCCAGTCTACTCTGGCTCACACACTCAAGATTATCTTATTTCAAGGCACAAAGAATTCCCCTTTGGTATATGTGTCTGGTGGGTGACGCCAACTATCTCAATCTCAGTTTATTTTAACCCAAAACTATAACAAAATCACTACGGGTCACTTAAGGTTTAATGTTAGGCTTCTAAAGAAATTATTTATTTGTGATAGAGAGGAGGGAGGAAGAGAGAGAAAAAGAGAGAGAGAGGGACAGAGAATGGGCGCATCAAAGCCTTCAGCTACTGCAAACGAACTCCAGACCTATGTGCCACCTTGTGCATCTGGCTTATGTGGATCCTGGGGAATTGAACCTGGGTCCTCTGGCTTTGCAAGCAAGTGCCTTAACTGCTAAGCCATCTCTCCAACCCATATTAGTTTTAAAGAAGCCAACTCAAAAATGTACTAGAAAAGCAAGATTCAAATCACAAATTGGAAATAAAAACAAGAATATAATGCTGTCCTGGGCCAATAGAACCCCAAAGATTAAAGGGGACAAGACTGTGTTCTTCACACCAAAGACAATCAATAAATTAAGAAATAAGGATAGAAACCATTTTGGAACATCTGTCTATTAATTAACTAGATGAAGATATTTCCCGCCTCCAGTTGGCCAAGCCTTTGAACAGAGGTAAGTAGATACTAGCAATCCTCACTGGAATGATGCACTGAAGTAGAGGTAATTACACCTTCAGGGTTTGTACCAACTCAGGTATGGTAAAGTCACTGGGATTTAAGTGTTTAAGATTCTAATGCATAGTTAGATACCAAATGAGAGAATAAAAAGGAGCAGGGGGAGGGCTACAGAGAAATGAAGCTAAAAGCACAAATATGCTAACAATTTTGAACACATGCACATAAGCAGTTACAACTCCCTACTAAAGGATTCAAATGTCAATTCACAAGTCCAACTGTATACTGCCTCCTAGAAACCACTGCCTGTACTACAGCACATTCTCAGCAAGAAGAAAAGATGCCTTGTAGTGGGGTATTTGTTTCTAGAAGAAAGGGCATAGAAACATTAGGTTTTCAGAAAATCTAAGTGAATTAGAACACTGGTTCTCCAAATGGTATATGAGCAGTTAATATTTACTACTTGTTCATAATCTTTGCATAATCTTTATTCATTAACTAGTACAACTGGAACCAGGTCTTGGCTCAAATGTCCACTCAGACAGGTCTCATCCACTTCAGAGATGGGTAACTTGTCAGAACTCTATTTAGAGTATTTATTTGCTAAAACTTCACAAGGGACACAAGGAACAGACTTCACAACAAAACTCTCTGGAGAGTTGGGTATGAGAGGAAAGGTTATTGAGAGATCACTAAATCAATAAAAGATCCTGTTCTTAGATCAGTTGGCTACCTTATCACATGCAGAAGAAAAACCAAGGCATTTAATTAGTGCTCCAACAAACAGACCAGACTGGCCTTGAACTTGTGATCCTCCTTCCTTTATCTCCCACTTACTGGGATTGTAGATGTGTGCCACGATGCCCAACTTCTGGAATCACTTGTATGTATTTGTGTGTGTGGATGCACATGTGTTCAAATGTACGTGAACATATGGACATTACAGGTTGACATCAGGTATCTTCCTCTATTGCTTCTTTTTTTTTTAATTTTTATTTTTTATTTATTCGACAGAGAAAGAGGGGGAGAGAGAGGGAGAGAATGGGCACGCCAGGGCCTCCAGCCACCGCAAACTAACTCCAGATGCATGCGCCCCTTGTACATCTGGCTAACGTGGGTCCTGGGGAATCGAACCTGGGTCCTTTGGCATTGCAGGCAAATAATGCCTTAACTGCTAAGCCATGCCTCCAGCCCTCCATCGCTTCTTTTTATAAACTGATTTTTTTTTTGAGGTAGGGTCTCACTCTAGCCCAGGCTGACCTGTAATTCACTATGCAGTCTCAGGTTGGCCTTGAATTCACGGCGATCTTCCCACCTCTGCTGGGATTAAAGACGTGCACTACCACACTCGGCCCTAGATTGTCTATTTTAAGCAATAGTAATTTATTTCATATACAGTTCAAGTATAAGATTAAAGTGCCGGTACATTGGATTCTTGATGCAGGCTCTTGCTTGTACACAGCTGTCTTAGCATCTTCTTACTGTGGGCTTACATGCCATTTCCCTACCCTGAGATGAGAGCCCTCTGTCATTGCTCTTCTTCATAAGAGTGCTGATCCTGTTATGGGGGCTCACCCTTGTGACCTAATGTAAACCTAATCACTTCCTGGGGGCCCACCACCTAATACCACAACATTAAGTTAGGCTTCAACCAAGGCATTTCAGGGGTATGCACACATTTAGCCCATATGAGAAGAACATATAGATGCATCTTCTACTGTGGAGTAATTATTAACTAGTTGAAAAAAAAAAAAAAAACAAAAAAACATCTGTTTAAGACCTGGGGCTCTCTGCCTTCTGTTTTCTTTCTCTTAGTTCTTAGATGAGGTGACATGGCAACAATCTGTATCTGTGGTCTTGGGACTTGGATGAAAGTGGAAAGATTATTTGAGGATGATGATTGATGGTCTCTAAGTATGACCATTTCTGTACTTTGACTAAGAAAGTGATTTCAGTAGCTGGGGAGATGGCTCAGTGGATAATGCACTTGTTTGGCAAACATGAGGACCAGCGTTCAGATACCCATGTAAATGCAGGTGGCCAATTGGCTGTAATCCCAGGATTTAGGAAGCTAGGCCAACCCAATTGGTAGAATCAGTATATAAATCAGTATATTAAAAGAATCAGTTTATAGCCGGGCATGATGGTGCATGAAAAAAACAAAGAAAAGATAGACAATCTACAAAGTTTTGTTTTGGCAGCCCAAGCGGGCAAATACAAGAGCTCCAAGCATTTTTGCCTTTTCTCTATCCAGTAACACTTCCATCATAGAAGAGAAACATATCTGAAACACCTACAATATAATTAGAAGCATTACCTTAGGCAACTCAGATATACCCTGCAACCAAGTATAGTTCTCAAACTTGAGTGTCCATCAGGACATCAAGAATTTGTTAAAACACACTGCCAGAGTTCTGGATTAAGTAGGTCTGGGCAAAAGAATTTCAATTTTGAATGGGGTCCTATTAATTATCTCACAAGCGGGACAAATAGTGCTTAATAAAATTTGGGTTTTTAAGCTGGGTGTGGTGGTGCATGCCTTTAATCCCAGTCTCAGGAGGCAGAGGTAGCAGGATCATCGGGAGTTTGAGGGCACCCTGAACTATGTAGTGAATTCCGACCCTACCTTGAAAAACCAAAACCAAAACCCAAAAAACAAACAAAAAAAAACTGGGTTTTTAAAAGACAGGTGTAATATGTCATATGCTTATAATTACAGTGCTCAGATGCAGGAGAATGGCAAATTCTAGGTCAGCCTGTGCTACATAGCAAAACTGTCTCAAAAAGAAAAAAACAACTTTATCAACTAATGAAACGTTCATATCTTATTTTGTTTATTTGTTTGAGACAGGTTCACCTCCAACTCAGTATGTACCAGAGGATAAGCTTGAACTTGAACTTCTGATCCTCTTGCCTGATTTATTGGTACTGGAGATAGACCTCAAGGCCTCATGCATACTAGGCAAGTAATATCTGTGGCTAGATCCACAGCCTCATAATCTTATTTAGTATTTATTACTGTCTGAAAAGTAGATATAATGAGCTGAGCACGGTGCCTCACACCTTTAATACCAGCGAGTAGTGGGGGGAGGCAATGGTAGGAGGGTCACAGTGAGTTAGGCCACCCTGAGACTACATAGTGAATTCCAGGTCAGCCTGGGCTAGAGGGAGACCCTATTTTGAAAAACAAAAACAAACAAACAAAAAATGATGACAAGATGTTCTTATTAAATTTAAGGGAAATTTAAAACTTAAGGTTTTAGGGTTGACTGTCCCATGAAGTATGTGAACCTTAACCTCAATTGTTCACTTTCCCCAACTGACAAATTAAAACAGTATCTTCCAGAGAGTTCCTCGAGTTTCTGAAATGTGAAAATACTCAGCAATAATTTTCATAATGCAAGAAATAAATTTAGATCTTCTAATCCCCAAAAATCTTTCTGGAGGGGACCTACAGTCCAAATACTGACAGTTCCCTTCATTAGTATCATAAGGCAGCTATAAATCAAGTGCTATGACCATTGGCTGGAAACCCAGAATAAGAAAGCCTTAAATTAGCACTCAGGAGCCACCCTGAGACAACACAGTGATTTCCAGGTCAGCTTGATCTAGAGTGAGAACCCTACCTCGAAAAACCAAAAAATAAATAAATAAACAAACTCCGGAGGCAGAGGTAGGAGGATCGCAGTGAGTTTGAGGCCATTCTCTGAGACTACAAAGTGAATTTCAGGTCAGCCTGAACTACAGCAAGACCCTACCTCAAAAAAAAAAGTCTTAAATGGAAGGGACCAAAAGCTAGACATGAAGTCAAATTGTAACTAAAAGCTTTTTGTCTTTCATATCATTTAAGAGCTCCAGGCAATTATAAAAGTAATGTCTCAAGCCGGGTGTGGTGGCGCATGCCTTTAAACTCAGCATGGGAGGCAGAGGTAAGAAGATTGCAGTGAGTTTGAGGCCACCCTGAGACTACCTACTGAATTTCAGGTCAGCCTGGGCTAGAGTGAGACCCTACCTCGAAAAACCAAAAAAAAAGTCTCAGTTGGTCCTTGAATAATATATTTTGGGGAAGCAAAATTAGTATTTTAAGTTTGGGGGTGGCTCAGTTGTAGAGAACTTCTGGAGAATCTGACAAACCTAGATTCAAATCCCAACGCAAAAAAAAGCTGGGCGTGGTGATACACACCTTTAATCCCAGCACTTGGAGAGGCAGTAGGAGGATCACGAGTTTGAGGCTACCCTGAGAATACATAGTGAATTCCAAGTGAGCCTGGGCTAGAGCGAGACCCTACCTAGAGGGGAAAAAAAAATCCCAACACTACCTTAAATACTTCCCAATGTGTTTTTTTTTTTTTCCGGGGGGGGGGGGGGCTAAGGTAGGATTACTCCCATCTAAGAAGAAGCTTTAATGTCTACCCCACAGAGGGGGCAAGGAAGGCCCAAAAACCTATCTGTTGCCTCCAAAAGGATGTACCCAGTACAGTGTAGCCTTTATTCTTTACCAAGTAGCTGAACTCATACACCAGACTTAAGTCAGTTGAGAGTAAATAGCACTCTTGCCCTGTAAGCACACTGTGAGTTCAAGAAAAGTAAAAAACAAGCAAACAGCAAATGAGTTTTTTAAATAACTGATATCACACTGATCCCTATACTCCCCCGCTTGCCATCACACTGGGGCTTGATCTTGGGGGGAAGGGAGGCTTCTTAACAGAGATATAAACAAGCAAGCTGAAAGCTAACAAGTTTAAGAGCAAAAAGCATACAAAAATCTTGGCTGTCGGTGATGAGCCACAGAAAATCATGAATGTGCAGTGCCAAGGGAAAAGGAAATCTAATATCCAACATTGAAGACTTGGGAACAGAGAAGCAGCAAAGCCATAAGGAAGCCCAAATGCATACAAGAAAAAAAAGTCACATGGCACATTTCCCCCTTCACATGGGTAGCAATTCAAGCAGTTCTCTGGACCTGCAGAGCAACAGCCCAGGACCTAAAAAGCCCCTTAGGATTTAGTATCAACATGACTTCCTGGAGGGCGACAAAAATCTGTCCTGGATTACTGGGTGATTTCTAATATGTACCATAACCAACACTAAGTCAACATTTTAGGGATCAAATTTCCTATTCTGCAGCATGTTGGAATGCATTCTTGGCATAAGACCTTTCCCATTCCAGTTCACCCTTAGAAAATGCAGATGCCACTGGGAAATAGAGACTTAACCTGTCTGTCCCAAGATAATCTTCCAGCTATGCACAAGTGACTGACAAAAATGAACAAAAAACCACTCAGATGTTTTTCTTTCACATTTAATTTTAAAAATTATATATAATAATTTCATCCATTTAGATAGGCTGGGGCAATTTTAGAATGTGACTACTTTGACTAAAGCTATCAATCCAATGTTCACCCTAACTTGAATTCCTCTAAAACCTGGGATTTTATTTTATTTTATTTTATTTTTTTCGGTTTTCCAAGGTAGGGTCTCACTCTAGCTCAGACTGACCTGGAATTCACTATGGAGTCTCAGGGTGGCCTTGAACTCACGGTGATCCTCCTACCTCTGCCTCCTGAGTGTTGGGATTAAAGGCGTGCGCCACCACACCCGGCAAACCTGGGATTTTAAAGTGTTCATCTCAAAACCTTTTACACCTACTGTCCGTGACAAATGAACTATGATACCCAATTCTCAGTCAGTAAAAAATGCATTTTTAAAGTTACAAAAGGGGAGCTGCTAGATTGGCTTACACGATATGGGCGGCTAGTCTGAATAATGGAGAGGCTGAGAGTCTCAGCATAAAATGCAAGTCTGCAAAATGCCAAGTAAAAAAGAAGGTAGAGGGGATTCCTACACTAGAAACTCTATTCAAGATTCCATACTTCAGGGATTGGGGAGATGGCTCATTTGTTAAGTGTTTCCTTGCAAAGTCTGCCAGCGTCAGTTCAATTCCCTAGCACCTATAGTGCACAGCCTCTGGTGTGTACATACATACACAAAAAAATGTAAAAAATTAACAAAATATTGTATACATCTTTTTTTTGTTTGCTTTATTTTTCAAGGTAGAGTCTCACTCTAGCAACAAGTGACCTGAAATTTATCATGTAGCCTCAGGGTGGCCTTGAACTCATGAGGATCCTCCTACCTCTCTGCCTCCCACATGCTGAAATTAAAGACTTGCACCACCAAACATGGCTGTAAAATATTGGTACAGTACAGCCTAATCTTCTCTCAAGAGTAAGCACTATGGTGACCTGACACTGGACACCCCACGCATATTCAGCTCGTAAGCAAGTGCAAATCCAAATACACAGAGCCGAGTAAGTAAAGAGAAGTCAAATCACTGCATGTCAGAGACTCCATAAGCAACAGCACGTGTTTATAACATTTGTGTGCTTCTTCGTCATAGTCAACCTAATCAAAAACAGTATTAAAGGTCATATCTTTTTCTTTTCTTTTTTTTCCAGGTAGGGTCCCACTCTAGCCCAGGCTTACCTGGAATTCACTCTGTAGTCTCAAGGTGGCCTCAAACTCAGGGTGATCCTCCTACCTCTGCCTCCTGTGTGCTGGGATTAAAGGCATGCACCACCATGCCCAGCTTTTAAAGGTCATTTCTACGAACAGATGGGTAAACTGCCTATGTGCAGGCTTATCCAATCCTCAATATATGGTCTAATCCAATCAACTGGCTTGAGCACAACTACTAGCTCTTCAGAAATAACAGCAGTATAATAGTCCCAACAGATACTTCATGACTTGTTTTAAGAAAGGTCAGTTAACTCTGCCAAGAAAGTAGTTCAGGTTTACCAACCCAAACTGAACCACCACCTCTGCAGAGCTGTCCAGAATATACAACTCTTAAGGTAATATGACCTTCCAAACTCAGAATCACTGCAAACGAGTCCATGAACTGGCCAAGATAAGACCTAGCAGGTTGAACCAAAGGTCCCTGTCACAGGAATCACTAATACCCTGCAACTATTCTTTTTCTGGATAGTATAAAATCTTAGTCACTTTAACACTGAAAAAACTGCAGGTCTAAGGATAGCTATTCAATTTGTGTTCTACAAACCGCATGGAATTTAGAATATCATTAAGGATAAAAAGAAAAATAATACATTAACTTTCCCCCTTTTGAATATTTACCTTAACAAATACTACCCCTGAACAGCTGTCTTTGGCTAATCCTGTCCAAATCTGATCATTCTTTATTCCTGAATTCCTTCAGCCCACATATTTAACTTGGTAATATGCATTATAAAACTTGACTTTAGCCGGGTGTGGTAGCACACACCCCTTTAAGAGGTAGGAGAATCACCGTGAGTTCAAGACCATCTTGAGACTACATAGAGAATTCTAGGTCGACCTGGGTTAGAATAAAACCCTACCTCAAAAGGAAAACAAAAAAACAAAACAACAACAACAAAAAAAAAACATAGCTTGGCCAAATTTTCCTAATATGTGTTCTAATACCCTTTCCATCATCTTAGCAGAAAAGACTTTGACAATATTGGTAACAAAGTCCATGCTAATAGAAGTTATTGTATTTTGCTTTAAGACAACCTGACAGCCTGGTGTGCCCATTCTGTTTCCTTCTCTATTAAAAAAAAAAAAAAAAAGATAAAAGGAGACCTAAACCTGGCATGGTGGCACATGCCTTTAATCCCAGCACTCTGGAGGCAGAGGTAGGAAGATCAGATCTCTGAGTTCGAGGCCACCCTGAGAGTACATAGTGAATTCCAGGGGGGAAATCAAAGGTGAGGGGGAGGGACTGAAGGTTACTCTGGTCATTTCCCAAGGCTACCAAATCCAATTCTCTTCCTCCATAAAAAGAAACTCAGAAATGTTAATCCTAAAACGGCAACTTCAAAAACAAAGACGAAATCAATCTATATAACCCTCCAAATATGATCTAGTGAATTGACTGACCCAGGAACCACAGAGAGTGGGGACGTAATAGTATTTAAGTGATGCAGAACGCCAATAAAAACTACTTACATGGGCTAGAGGACCCATGTTTGACTCTCCAGGTCCCACATAAGCCAGACACACAAAGTGATGCAAGTGTGCAAGGTCGCACAAGCACACAAGGTGGCGCATATGTTTGGAGTTCAACTTCAGTGGATGGAGGCCCTGGAGCACCAATTCTCTCACTCTCTGTCTCTTGCTCTCTCTCTATCAAACTAAAAAAAAAAAAAAAAAAAAATTAAAAAAAGGCAGGCCAGGCATAGTGGCACACCTTTAATCCCAGCACTCGGGAGGCAGAGGTAGGTGGATCGCTGTGAGTTCAAGGCCACCCTGAGACTGCATAGTGAGTTCCATGTCAGCCTGGACTAGAGTGAGACCCTACCTCAAAAAATCAAAAAAAAAAAAATTTTTTTTATTTAGTTGAGAGAGAGACAGAGGGAGGGATAGAGAATGCATGGACTAGGGCCTCTGGCCACTGCAAAGGAACTCCAGATGCATGTGCCACTTTCTTCATCTGGCTTTATGTGGGTACTGTGTGATCAAACCCAGGTCATCAGACTTTGCAAGCCACTGAGCTCTCTCTCCAAGCTACTGAGTTGTCTCTCCAACTCTTAACAAGGTTTCATATGCCTTTACCTTAACAAGGAGCCAGGCCACAGGTTTCCCTCCAGAGCAGCATCTTTCTACTTCAAGTACCTTTTTAAATCTCTAAATCTCTGCCCCCAGCACCACTACTCCATTCCCACATCTTTTTAACCAATGTTATTTTACTCTACCATAAGAAGTGACTAGCATTATCTTTGCTTGAAAACTGTTTATTAATTTGCTTGTCAAACATTCTATAGAGCAGTTTATATCTTACTACAGAAACCTCCTGGGTACATATTGACAGCTCAGCAAGTATTTACACAAAGCTCTAAAACATTTGGTTCCTTCAGAGGATGTTGCTGCTGTGTCAAGCAGAGAATTATCAAACACCTTTGCTTCTCCCTTTTTCCTCCTTCTGGAGGGAAGCTTACCTCTAGCACAACTTCAGTATGCAGAAATTACACCTCTAAACTGCTAAACCAAGAGGGAAAGAATAGAAACCCAGGTGCTCTGGAGAGAAGAAAAAACAGTATTTCTAGGACCATATTCAAGCCACATCAAGTAATTTCTTAAACCATGTCTATAAGGAAAAAGAAATACATCTATGAAATTTACCTTGAAACACTTAGCTTTTCCTGTTCTAGGCTCAGGAACTTTTGTTTCTCTCTCAGTAAAACTTACAGGGCAAGCCACCACTCAAATTATAACCAACTGCCCAAACCAGACCTAGACCTGCTCAAACACTCTTAAGAGCTAAAATAGTACCTCCTTCCACCTTCCTAACCCCTCAAAATAGTGTGTTAATGTTAAATCTTATGAATACCCACTCCCACATGTAAAGCCTCCTGCAGATCTTAAAGAGACTGTTTTCAAATTTTGCTCTAATGAAGTCTGCTTAATATTTCAACTACTGTTCACTGTTTAAAAACCTCCAGTCAAGCCGGGTGTGGTGGCACACACCTTTAATCCCAGCACTCGGGAGGCAGAGGTAGGAGGATCACCATGAGTTCGAGGCCATCCTGAGACTACATAGTGAATTCCAACCTGAGCCATTGTGAGACGCTACCTTGGGGTGGGGGGAACACCTCCAGCTAGGTGGAATGACTAATGACAAACAGGTTAACAGTTTTGAGACAACCATCTGGTAAGGCATTTTGGTAAAGGTCCACAGATCACTGTAGCACCCAACTGCTCAGCTTCTTTGTGCAAATACTCAGGAGAAAACAATGTTGGCATTCTTTAAACCTTGGGGAAGTAAACTGGCCAAAAGACCCTACTGAAAGCTGAGTGTGGTGGCCCACCCTGAACTCTTACAGGCAGGAAAATTTTAGAGTTTGGAGTTTGAAGGCTACAATGTAAAACTCCCTCCTCCAACACACACCTACTGAAGAAGCTGCCATCATAACAAGCCTATTTTCATGAAACCTATGGGTATCATCACAGGTCATCTAGTCATAAGAAAAAAAGAGATAGATCCCAGCACTTGGGAGGCAGAGGTAGGAGGACTGCTGTGAGTGAAAGGCTACCCTGATACTACATAGTAAATTCCAGGTCAGCCTGGGCTACAGTGAAACCCTACCTCAAAAAAAAAAAAAAAAAAAAAGAGAGAGAGAGAGAGAGAGAGAGAGAGAGAGATAGCAAATGACCCACCTTTGCTCTCTAACCACTTTCCATTATACAACACACAACTCCGTGCACCTTAGTGATGTTAATGACCAATCTAAGCAAGTAAAAACTCCAGAGAAAAGCCAGGGTGGTGGGGGTGATCTAAACTCCATGTCAGAGGCCTCAAAATCACAGCACACAGGCAGGAAACATTCCACATATCTTGTTTGTTTTGAGACAAGATCTTGCTGTGTAGCCCAGGGTGGCCTTAAACCTGCTGCAATCCTCCTGCCTCAACTTCCTGAGTGCTGGGATTACAGATGTAAACCACTATGCCTGACTTGAATACCACATGTTAACCGTATCTGCAATTTCACAAAGCACTTCTGCAACTCAGATTTGAAGCAAATCAATACTACCTCTTAGAGGTGACACTAGGAAAGGGCAGTTCTTAAAGTTCACTAACTTCTTTGTGAAAGTCTTACTGTAGTGGATATCACACCCCCCCCCCTTTTCTTTTTCTAGGTAGTGTTTCACTCTAGCTCAAGCTGACCTGAAATTCACTATGTACTCTCAGGGTGGCCTTGAACTCACAATGATCCTCCTACCTCTGTCTCCTGAGTGCTGGGATTAAAGGTGTGCGCCACCACTCCCGGCCAACACAGGAATGTTTAATGCAATCAAGACATCTTGTTATAGCAAGTGCTGTTTGCCATGGGTTACTTTGTAACATACACAAAGGAAAGAACCTTTTAAAAAAATCCTCAGGTAGAATGCACAAGAAATCAACCAGGCTAGCCAGGCATGGTTGGCACATGCCTTTAATCCCAGCACTTGGGAGGCAGGCAGAGATAGGAAGATGGCTGTGAGTTCGAGGCCACCCTGAAACTACATAGTAAATTCCAGGTCAGCCTGGACTACAGAGAGACAAGACCCTACCTCAAAAAAACAAAAAAAATTTAAAAAAAAATCAACCAGGCTGTTTTCTCTCTTCTCACAACATCCTAACTCCTAACACCCCCAGTACTCTCATAGACAGGAGAGAAACATGAAGCTCCCCACAATTAGAACATCACCTCAGTGTGACTTTCCTGGTCCCTCCTACTTGAGAGAACTCCCAAGTGTTCTGTATTTCAGCCAGCCTAGAATATGTGTCAGTAGGCATTCCCATAATAAATCCAGGATTCCTATTTTCCAGAAGTTAGAAATATCACTTGATAGCTCCACAGAAGAAACTAGCAGCCAAGTTTCTGCAATCTAATCCAACATAAACCTGAACTTACTTTTCTCCCTCATTTCCTTCTTCTCTTTCTCAAGATGGGGTCTCATGTGGCCCAGGCTGACCTTAAACTCCTGCTCCTCCTCCCAAATTTTGGGATTATAAGTGTTCACCACAAGAATAGGTTGCATATCATTTTTTACCATGATAAACTATTATTACTCCTAATTTATTACTGCAAAAAGTACCCTACAGAAAAAGCCTTACCAAGTTTAAGAGCACAAGTAACCTAAAACTAATTCATCAGTACCAGGATTCAATGCCTCAAAACACACTATTACTTATGAAAAGGATGAAGGAAAACTTTACTGGAATCATCCTAGCTACTATGAAAAATGCACACACTTTAGTTATGTTAACCATATGTTGGAAATTTTTTAAATATTTTATTTATTTGAAAGCAGAGAATGACAAAGAGGAGAGGGAAGGAAAGAAAGAGAGAGAAAGAATGAGAATATGGATGCACCAGGGCCTCTCCACTGCAAACATACTCTAGGTACAGGTGCCAGTTTGTGCATCTGGCTTTACATGGGTACTGAGGAATTGAACCTGGATCATTAGGCTCTTCACACAAGTGCCCTAACTGGTGAGCCATCTCGCCAGCCCAAAAAAAATATTTTTATTCTAAGACTGGGTTGGAGCAAGGAAGCAATTATCTGTTATGGGTACTGGAGAGATGGCTCAGATGTTAAAGGCACTTGCTTGTGAAGACTGATGGCCAGGTTTCATTCTCTAGTATACACATAAAGCCAGATGCACTGTGGCACATTCATCTGGAGTTTGCCTGCAGTGGTAACAGGTCCTGGTGTACCCATTCTCCCCCTTCTCTCTCATTTCTTCTTTTTCTTTGCTTGCAATTTTTTTTAGAAGAAGTTAACTTGGGAAGCTGAAATAGGAGAATCAGCCAGTTTGAGTCTAGCCTGGGACTAGAATTCTAGGTAAGCCTGAGCTAGAGTGAAAACCTGCCTCAAAAAATAAAAATAAGGGTAAGTGGGGCTGGAGAGATGGCTCAGCGGTTAAGACACTTGCCTACAAAGTCTAATTGACCAGGGTTTAATTCCCCAGTACTCACATAAAGCCATATGCACAATGGTGCTTGCCTCTAGAGTTCGTTAGCCACAGCTGGAGGGCCTGGAGCACCCGTTCTTTGTCTTCTCTCTGCTTGCAAATATATATATAATTTTAAACCTCAGGCTGGGGCTGGAGAGATGGCTTAGCGGTTAAGGCACAGGTTTTACTCCCTAGAACCCACATAAGCCAGATGTACAAGGTGGCACACAAGTGTGGAGTTTGTTTGCAGTGGCTAAGGCCCTGGCATGCCAATTCTCTCTCTCTTGCTTTCTTGCTCTCAAAGCTTTTTGAAAATGTAGGTTTCCATATGATTTATTCATATCCTCTTAGATTTTGATTATGGAGCCATAGATTGTTACTAGAAAATTTTCAGTGCCAGGGATGGATACCTTCCAGTGAGTTGTTGGCCAGGGAGGTCCCTGATGCCCCCAAAACATTATAGGCCATTGCCAAGGCCCTTGGTTTCCCACCAGGAATAGATGGTAAGACCCTATTGCTGAAGACACCACATACTTGGGCTGCAAGGCCACTGAGAAATCCTGCTGGAACTGAGCTGAAAACCTCCTCCACACAGACCAGCTGACAGAAAGGCTGGAAGACGCCATTCTGCATAGAGTTCAATGGGAGAGAGAGAAATCAACAGTGAAGATACTCAACAGTGGACACTGCAAGCCTTATATTTGGCCAGCCAGGCCAAATAAGCCAACGGGTGCAATAGTGGCACGTCTGTCATGGTGGAAACCAACTGCCCTCTAATTGGACTGGAGGCCCACTCCATGGGAGGGAATACATCCCTGATACTGAAAATCTACAGTCATGAGCCCTAGGGGTGTTAACATCTGCTGGTGTCCAGCTAAATGTATATACTATGTTTATCAAGCTGCCCAGCAAGCACTTCTCTTAATGTTCATACCCATGTATTAATGCTACTCTCACTTTTGAAAATTTTTTTTGTTTTTATTTTTATTTTTGTTTATTTATTTGAGAGCGACAGACAGAGAAAGAGGCAGAGACAGAGAGAGAGAGAGAATGGGCGCACCAGGGCTTCCAGCCACAGCAAACGAATTCCAGACGCGTGTGCGCCCCCTTGTGCATCTGGCTAACATAGGTCCTGGGGAATCGAGCCTCGAACCGGGGTCCTTAGGCTTCACAGGCAAGCGCTTAACCACTAAGCCATCTCTCCAGCCCCTACTCTCACTTTTGGTAGAGAACCTTCTCTTTTCAGATGGCAGTGACCTTGGGATGACTCAGAAGGCATTATGGTGCTGGGAAGAAGTGACAGAGGAGTTCTCAGCACAATATCTCTATTACACCTTCCAAGGCTCAGGGTCCATTGCAGAAGAAGGGGTGGAAAGAATGTAAGAGCCAAAGAAAGGGTAGGAGTCCTTACACTGTACTCCTCCAGACACAAAATGGCCTGGAGATCCATGACCTCACAGTGCCTGACACTACCTACACAAGACCATCAAAACAGTAGGAAAAGATCATGACATCAAAATAAAAGAGAGACTAATTAAGAGGGGGATGGGATATGACGGAGAGTGGTGTTTCAAAGGGGAAAGTGGGGCAGGGAGGGCATTACCATGGGAGATTGTTTACAATCATGGAAGTTGTTAATAAAAAAAAAAAAAAGTTAAAAAAAAAAAGCTGGAGGGATGGCTTAATGGTTAAGACACTAGCCTGCAAAGCTAAAAGAGCCAGGTTTGTTTCCCCAGGACCCACATAGGCCAGATGCTGGAGCTCATGTGCAGCAGCTGAAGGCTGTGGCACACCAATTCTGTTTATTTACCTCTTTCTCTCTCAAATATAAATTAATTAATTAGATTTAAAAAAATAACCTATGGGCTGGAGAGATGGCTTAGCGGTTAAGGTGCTTGCCTGTGAAGCCATAGGACCCAGGACCCACATAAGCATCTAAGGAGTTGGTTTCCAGTGGCTGGAGGCCCTGTCAAGCCCATTCTCATTCTCTCAAATAAATTTAAAAAAAAAAAAAAAAAAAAGAGTAGGGCATGATGATCTGACAAGAGGTTTATCCTCAAGTAGCAAAGAGGACTTGAGAACAACAGAACCCTATAACCCTCAACTCAACTACAATCACACACCTAAGAGCCCGCAAAGCTGAAGCTGCACTGTCAGTGACTGCCTAACAGCTCATTCTCTAAATCTCTGAAGAGTAACAACTGACCTGAAATTAAATAGGAATCTAGGATCTGGTGATATTAAAAAACAATTAGGGAGCAGCTAGGCGTGGTGGCACATACCTTTAATCCTAGCACTAGGGAGGCAAAGGTAGAAGGAACGCTGTGAGTTTGAGGCCACCCTGAGACTACAGAGTGAATTCTAGGTCAACCTGGGCTAGAGGGAGACCCTACCTCAAAAAATAAAATAAAATAAATTAGGGGCTGGAGAGATGGCTTAGCGGTTAAGGAGCTTGGCTACAAAGCCTAAGGACCCAGGTTCAACTCTCAAGAAACCAAGTTAGCCAGATGCACAAGGTGACAGCAGCAAAAGGCCCTGGCATGCCCATTCTCTGTCTGCCTCTTTCTCTCTCTCAAATACATAAATAAAAATAAAAAAGAAAGAAAAAGAATCAGGAGCTGGGCGTGGTGCACACCTTTAATCCCAGCACTTGGGAGGCCAAGGCAGGACTGCCATAAATTTGAGGTCAGCCTAAGACTACATAGTGAATTCCAGGTCAACCAGGGCTAGAATGAGACACTACCTCGAAAAACCAAAAAACAAAACAAACAAACAACAACAACAAAAAAGAATCAAGGACTGGGAGGATAGCCATGCAGTTAAAGGTGCTTGCTTGCAAAGCATGCTGGCCCAAGTTTGATTTCCCAGTGCCTTTGTAAAGCCAGATGTACAAACCAAGTGCAAAGTAGTGCATGTGTCTAGAGTTCAATTGCAGGGACAAGAAGCCCTGGCACATCCATACACATTATCCTCATATTCTCTTTCTCTGTCACTCAAGTAAATCAATAAAATATTTCGAGACAAAAAAAGGTGGGCCAGGCGTGGTGGTGCATGCCTTTGATCCCAGCACTTGGAAGGCAGAGATAGAAGGATTGCTGTGAGTTTGAGGCCAGCCTGAGACTACAGAATGAGTTCCAGGTCAGCCTGGGCTAGAAAAATAATCTAGCA